>OY282451.1:26860993-27409716 GCA_958295655.1 Palloptera scutellata
AGTAAATAGTGAATCTGTCCATCAGTGAATCAGTTAGAGAACAAATCAATGTATCAGCCATTGTAGCAAAATCAGTGAATAAATTTTTTAGTGACTAAGTTTGTGAATCAGTCAGTAAAATGGTGAGTGGAAAACTTGTAAGACCAGCCAGTGAATCTCTCAGTCAATCTGTCATTGAAGCAGTCAACAAAGTAGACCACCAAAGACCATTTACTATCGTGAATAATTCATGCGGCACCCATCTTCCCACCTTCAAAATTAATCCCATGGTTTTGAAACATTGAGAAATGCATTGTTGGACCATATTTAATTGTTCTGCAAGTTATTCTTGCGTTTGACCATCATCCTCATCGAGTAAAGCTTGCAATTCGTCATCTTAAAATTTATCGGTTATCGGTGGTCTTCCACTTTCTTCGTTTCTCACATCAAAATCGCCACTTTTAAACTTATTGAACCACTCGTTGCACTGTGAGCTTGCTGGTCGTAAGCTTCCACAATCATTCGATGAGATTCCAAAGTAGATTTCTTCAATTGGAAACAGAAAATCAATGATATCCGCATATCGCAGTTTGTAGGCACAAAATTCGACATTTTTACGAGCGAAAAAAAATATGTTGTTGTATGGAACTTGATTGTTTATGAACTGAATATTGTTGACAGAACTAAATGAGAAGAAATGGCGCCAATGATTTGGTTTGACAGAGCGTATAGCTTTACCTAGCGACACAAAGATGTCATTACCAGTTGCATACTTGTACACCTGGTATTAATCAGAGAAGCTATCGCTGAACTACATAATCAGTGAGTATGTCTGTGAGTAAAGCTATACGTGAGTCGATCAGAGAGTCAGTCATGACTCATGAGAAACAGTTCATGAATTTGTCAGTGAAATAGTCAATAGTTAAGTGCTTCAGACTTCAGCAAATCATTCAATAAAACAGCCATTTATTTTATAAAAAAAAGATAAAAAAAACAAATAATTTCAAATTTTTCATTAAAATTGTTTTACAGTCAATAGCTAGAAATACGTAACTTTATTTTTTTACTCTCATTCGAAACCGAATTTTCCAATTTTCTGCTACATAAGGCACCTGCACACACAGAAAAGTGAAACTAATTCACTTGCTCATTTTATTTTTATATGAAAATCAGTCAAATGAAATAGGAGACCGAAAAAAACAAGTTTGCTTGAAAAAAAAACGCTCACTGAAAAACAAAAAAAAAAAGTTTGCCCCCGAATTTTCCAATTTTATTGTCATCAACTCAACAAACAAACGAGAAAAAAAACCAAAAAAAATATAAAAAAGAAAGAAAGTTAAGAGGTTTCAAATTTATAACCGCTGCATTTGTATGTATGCGTGTGCGTATCTTTGTATTTGTATTTTATACTTTTTTCCTCCCATTTTTGTTATTTTGAATGATACAAAAATGTTTTTTTCCTTTTATCAACACCTGTAAGAATAAACAAATGTGGGTAAGACGCACACACACATGCTAATAACAAATACAAATATTTATATGCATAAACACACACATGCACACTGAAACAAGCATGAGGCGTAACGCAACAAAATAAACATATTTTCTCTAGTTACTATTCATGTGTGTGAGTGTGTATTTTACAAATACACATACATTTTTCAATCACTTTTAAAAATCGATAGTAAAATTTAAGCTGCAAATGCAAACAGTAAAAATCTTTTAAATATTGTATGCTTTAAGATTTACTACTACATCCATGTAAAACGTAAAGAAAAAATCGATAAGCCTTAAAAACACTTTTGAGTTCATTACAACAACAAGAAAGTGGATACATTTAGAATATTTTTTGAAGCAAATCCGAAATAATACTTTTTAACTTTCATTGAAAAGATTTCAAATCTTTTTTAGAATTTTAAAGATTTATGTCTAAATCTGGTAGAAAAAATGTTTAAAAATGCAGCTTAAATGATTTATGCATTACATAAAAAAAAAAAAAAGTTTTGTGTTTAATAAATGTATTTTGCTTAAATTTCAGTTATTTTTTTATTCATCCCCACCATTAATATCCAATTTCACGTGCTGCCGCTGCATCTGTGGATTTAGGTCCGAGAAGCAAAAGGAGCTTTCGAGTTCGGGAATCAAACGCGTGGAACTCGATCAACTATGGCCATGAAGAATTCTGGGTGCGATAGAGAGGATAGTATACTATAATGTAGCGACTTTGGATTACCTACCTTGGGTTACCTACATACAAATATCTCAGCACTTTATCCAACCAGAGAAGATTGCGAAAATGGATTGGTGGTGCTTAATCCTGAGGTTACAAATGTCACTATCTTTGTGGATATCTAGGCCGCTTTAAAAGCTATACAGATACGCAGAGTGTCCGGGGTTCTAATCTCGGGGCTGCCAAAATCAAAAAGTAGAAGAAACCATTTGGTAGGCAATGGAAAACTTACAAGAGTAAAAATTGCCTATGAAAAGCTTTTCACTTCGCCGTTCGGAGTCGGCATTAAACTATAGGTACCTTAACTATAGGTACCTTGCATTCATGTATAAATATAACACGAAGAACATGAGTGGAAGCGAAAAGATCGTCCTATGCCCTTCACGAACTGTAAATTAAAAGAAAGAAAGAAAGCAAGAGCTCTATTAAGGCCTAACAAGTCTGCAGAACTGGTACTCACAGCACTGATATCGATATTTCACGTTCTATGTCAATGTGGTCGCTGTGGTGTAGTGGTAGTGCGTTGGACTGCTACGTAGAGTGTCCGGGGTTCGAATCTCGGCACAGGCAAAATCAAAAAGTAGAAAAAATAATTTTTCTACACGGCACCACCTCTTGGCAGGCAATGGCATACCTTCAAGAGTAAAAATTGCCTATGAAAAGCTTTTCACTTCGCCGTTCGGATTCGGCTTTAAACTGTAGGTCCCTTCCATTCATGTACAAATATAACACGCACAACATGAGTGGATGCGAAAAGCTCGGCCTAGGCCCTCCATGGGCTGTTGTGCCATTAAAAGTAAAAGTAAATGTCAATGTCCCAGCCTTTTGAAAAAAAGACTTCATTGCATAGAGTCGAGATTCTTCACAGGTCTAACAGAGATAACAAAAGTAGAGATATCGGATCCCCTCGCATTCATATGGAGAACCAAAATGTTTACTAACGATATCTCCTGGGATGTAACTGAGTGAACCAGTAAGTGCCTCCTCCTTGGCACTCACATATGAAAGCATTCGCAATGGACCTAAAGGTTTCCGAGTGCAAGTTTTGCAGCAGATCTACATACGTCTTCTTCAACTAACCTATCGATACAATTTCTTTGAGCATAACAAGTAGAGAAAATACCTTTAGAGGGTATTTTAGTGCCTAAAATCGAAGTAAAAGCTAATTCTTTAAAAAAATCGGTGAAAAATTTCTCTTTACTGTCTTCAGCAAAGTTGTAGCTAATATTCCATATCTGTCGAGAAAACTTCTAGGAGCCTGGAGTCGAGTTAAATTATCATTTTACACTTCTTGGCCTATAACTTAAAAACTGCGAGGAAATACTTTGCACTGTCTTCAGTCTTTAAGTACAACTTCCTCAACAAGGGCAAGGATGAGCGTAAAAGTACACTTAGATAGCCGAAAACCTTAAGAAATCTTTGTTTTTGTTTTTATCTAAGTTTTGAAAGGCATTCATAGTGTTAAGTTCAAGGAAGTTGTGCGTTAAGATATTAACAACAACTTTGCTGAAGACAGCAAATATATCTTCATTCCAGCTTTTTAGTTATAGGCCATAAACTAAAAAAAATAACATATATTTCGACTCCAGGCACTAAAAGACCTTTTAAAGGTTTTTCTCGTTGCGTTATGTCCAAATTTAATTTTCTTGTGGATGGTAATACCACGTTCATGATCTATTAACATTAACTACAATTAAGAAACCTGATTTACTCAAATTATTTGAACTTTATTTTTTTAGTAGGTCCCATAAGTCAACCAACCCCAAGTCGTAGACGGGCAATTTAAGTAGAAAGTATTGGCCTAGAGTAATTTCCCTAAAAATGTCAAAGGTTAGGCACAGAATCAGAGGCAGTGGGAGGTTGATTCCTCCACCGATTCGTCTTTACAAAAGCTTCAAAAGAAATTTCTTCCGTTTTCCTTCCCATTAGGCATTGGTATTTATATCGATTGTCACCGAAAATATGTGAGAATTTCAACGTTTTGTTGTTACATTTATATTGTCTTTACAAATTCTTTTTAAACTTTTCATTCTGATTTGGTTGAGTTGAAAAAGTTCGGAATTCTATTTCTGGTATTCTGGTATCGGAGCAGAAAATACGAACTAACCAAACCAAAATCAAACACTCGAATAAAATGTAATGAAAGAACGAAATCAAACAGTTTTAAGCCACATTTGAAGGACACTACAAAGTTTAAATGTCATAACAACGTTTCAAAAGCAAAATTGAAAAAAAAACTACAAGAACAAAACTGAAATGCTAAAAATTTCTAAAACGTAAAATCATTCACTTCAATCGCTTCTGTTGGCAAATGCTTGACCATTTTTCAATGCTCCTCTGCTGTCCACTTTTCCCTCCATCACTTTCCCTTTAGACTTTTGCATGAAGAAGAAAAAAAAACCAACAAAATTTTGTGGGTACGTTAAATTTTTTAATACTCGTTTTCCTGTCCCACTCTGATTTGTTGTTGTTGCTCTAGATTCAGCATCAATATGCATAAAATCACTTTGCCAAACACTCTCACACACACACACACACACATACACTACTGCATGCATACCTACATATAAGTATGTATGGCTATGCATATGTATAAGTATGTATGCATAAAAGGATTTATTTATTATTTCTTTTTTTGCTTGTGTGTTTGGACAGGAGCAACGCAAAAACAAAACAAAAAAAATAACAACACAGTGCAAAGATTAAAAAAATAACAAGAAAATAAAGTATGAAAAATAGTTTCGAGTGCCCTACCTACCTATAGAATTAGTACTTATTTTACTCTTTCGTACTTGTACAGCAAATACACCCACACATTCATACAATACAAAGAAACCCACACAGCTGAGCTCATCAATCACAACCGCAAAGTTTTTTTTTAAACGAGTACTGTTAGATTTGTACTATTTTTCGTACGTTAAATTTTTGGCTGATGTGATGATACATAGTTTTTTTCTCGCATGCTATAAAAATATTGCATTTATTTATGTCATACTACATATTTGGTTTATTAAATTTTTTATACCTGCATAGAAGGGACTTTAAGCAATAAAGAAATTTTACTGTTTTACTTTCATTCTATTTTCGTACTTTTTTGTGTGCTTTTGTTGCTATAGCTGCAGCTGCAGTTGTTGCCGTTATCGTTTCGTCGTTTCATCCATGCTTTTACGCCCATATACATATACATATACATATACATATACATATACATATACATATACATATGTCCTTTGGCACTATACTATAACGATGATTTGTTTGAGCTTGTGGCAAAAATGTCATACTGTTCGGCTGTTGCTTCTGCAGCTGCAGCTGTAGTTCTTGTTTTTGCTGTTAATATTTTGTTGCCTGCTGCACCAGTGAGTGCCAATCTGGTCCGCTATGCAACTCAATTTTTCGTTCATCATGATAGCATAGAGGGTGACTGGAGTGGAGCGCGTATGGATTCGTGTAGAATACATGCGTGTATGTATTTATGTGAATTCTTGCAAAAAGGATAAGCTTTTGGCTGCTGGCTCTAGCAGTTTTCCAAAGAGCTCTAATGCTGTAAGTGTTTGTCGTCGGTTCGGTCGTTCTCCTTGTTGTTGTAGTTGTTGCTGAGCTAAGTGGATTCCGTTCTATGTGAGTGTGTGTTTGTGTGTTTGTGAAATATTTTTTGTTTTGCTACTAACTCTAGCGCATATAAATCCATCAGTCTGAGCGGTTTTCGCACTGCGGAGGCAATTTGCTCTGGTGTTTTATGCGTGTGTGTGTGTATGTGAATGATCTTGTTGTTGTTTGTTTTTTTGGGGTTTTTGTTTTTGCACTCACGTAAAATTGATTTTGTTGACGCTTTTTTGAAAAGCGTTTGCTTGTTTGGTTTTTATTTGTTTGCTGCTGTTATCTTTATGTTGGAGATACAGTGTGAAAGAGTGCTTGGAAAGTGTAGAAAATTTAAAAACTTCTTCAGTGTTGAAAGTTTGTCTTTTAGTTCATATGTTAGTCTACAAGATACAGTTTTTTTTCATCAGTTCCTACCCTCAGATTCGTAGACGAAATGAACTGTGCCCGAAGTGTGTTGTTAAGATTTTCTTCGCTTATCTTTCTTCTAGTGTAATAAAGTGTGGAGAGAGGAGAAAGCGAGACATAAATTCCGTCGCTAAATTCTATATACTGCCAACGCTATTAAAAAATAATAGGTCTCTCTCTATTATGTATGTATATGTAAGCATGCGTCTATGTATGTATGTATGGAGACGCTCCTGGTATGCGATGGTGAAACGCAGCGGGTGTAGAGAGAAGGTCAAGAAAAGACATTAAAATAAAATCAAGTCCTTTCCAACACAGGAATTTGCGGTTTCACTTTGTAGCCGAAACCTTAAACAGAGTTTGCCTCTTACTTCCAAGTATTTCTCCTGTGCAATAGTCTGATGAATCAAACAAAGAATGCTGGTAGTAGGAGGATCATTTAAGAGGGAGAGGGAAGGTGATTAGTCGTCAGAGAGGTCTCGTTGATTTGGCGACTTCGATTTGTATCTATTACAAGCCTTCTCAGGACTTTTAGTTCTTCTAAAAATCGCTAAATTAGGTACAAAAAATCGATTCAAAGGCTTTGTTTCATTTAAGTAACAATATTTCAAGTGGTCGCTGTGGCGTAGTGGTAGTGCGTTGGACTGCTGCGCAGAGTGTCCGGGGTTCGAATCTCGGCACAGGCATAACAAAAAGTAGAAAAAATAATTTTTCTACACGGCACCACCTCTTGGCAGGCAATGGCAAACCTACAAGAGTAAAAATTGCTATGAAAAGCTTTTCACTTCGCCGTTCGGATTCGGCATTAAACTGTAGGTCCCTTCCATTCATGTACAAATATAACACGCACAACATGAGTGGATGCGAAAAGCTCGGCCTAGGCCCTCCATGGGCTGTTGTGCCATTAAAAGTAAGTAAAGTAAACAATATTTCAAACACTTTACTTTACTTTTTACTTTTAATGGCACAACAGCCCATGGAGGGACTTTTTTTTATAATAATAAAAAAATAGAAATTTCTTACAAAATAACCATTTTAAGGTATTAAATGAATTTTTTTAAATTAAATTGGATTTTCCTGTTTTATCGTATTGATAGACTGGGTCGCTAGACTGGTAGAGCGCTGTTCTGCTACGTAGAGTGTCCGGGGTTCAAATCTCAACACAGCCAATATCAAAAAGTACACAAACTAATTTTTCTGCACGTCAAAGTTTTTCTTTTATGAAAAGTTTTTCATCTTCTTCGTTAGGATTCGGCATAAAATGTTGGTACCTTCCATTCATGTACAAATATAATACGCATAACATGAGTGGTTGCGAAAATACTCGGCATATGCCCTCCATGGGCTGTTATGGCATTAAAAGGAAGAAGAAGAAGATTGATAGCCTGGGAGTGCCTGCACCAAAATTACAAAACCATTGTAGTCAAATTATGGTTTTGTAAATAAACTTTCAGAACAGAGAGCGTATTAATGACCGTTGCCTTAGACTCATTGATTTTGGTGACTTACATTTTTTGTCGAACTGTTTGTCTTTAGGTTTCACTTTCCTATAAAAAGCACTGGAGATAAGAAAAAAAATAATCGATATAAAAGCTGTGAATCTTTTAGGTGCAGACCTTAAGTTAATGGCTTGAGTTATTGCCTAAAAAATCGTTGACTTTTTAATGGAATCGTGAAGATCTTTCCATTTAATTAATTTCCATTTTGGTTTTGCAATATTTATGTCTTTTAAAGTTGGTCGTTGGAGCTACATATACCTTAGTACCTTGTAAGCCCCGGTTTTCGGGTTGCACATGTGCTCCAAAATACCCTGGAAGTAAGAATATCGAAAGTCTTTGTATCTCTGAAGCATTTAATGATAAACGGCTTTTATTTTATGTGGCAAAAAACCTCAAACGACCTTCTTAGAAGTCAATTAAGATATTGCCTTTTAACAATTCGTATACTATTTTTTTCATGTTAATCTCGCAGTAATAGGTTGCAAAATCTGCCTGGGTTCGCATGTATTTTGGAAGCAAAGATCCATTATAGAGTTATCAGTACAGTCTTGTAGAAGGCAGAGGCTATAGGATCTATCGATTTTAGGGAGCAAAATTTTTATATACCCAAAAATTCCAAATTTATCGTCGTATTTTCATGTTGAGATTCCACCGATTACTTTTATACTATAAGTTTTAGTTTCAGAACTCTTCCCAGCTCGGTTATTTGTCGCCAGATGTCAAAAGCTTTGTCTTAGGAAAAGTTCCGATTTCACAAACCTTATAATATAATATTTACTCATTATGTTAGAAATTGTAGAGATTTTTGTTTGGTCTTTTAGAGAGTTTAGGGTTGAATACAAGTAGGTATCTATGGTGTAGGTACGTGGAAGAGGCGAAGGAAGATAAAGACGACATATTCCGCCCTGAAGAAAATTTTTCATATTGCTCTGAATCGGAAAAAATACTCCCATTCTAAAATTATTTCTACCTCACTGCTAGGACTTATCTCATCCCAAGCGGTCCTCCATGATTAGATTAACCGGTTTGTGTTCATGCTGACATTGCAGTTAGTTACTAAGGTTGGATCTTTGCTTTCGTGATATTAAAGCTTATTTTCATTGCTTATTTAATCAGAGGATATCGATTACATTGCTGCTATTTGTCCCTTTAATTAGTCTTGTATAATTCTGGTATGAATTATACTATGGAAAGATTGGAAAAGGGGGGATTTGATTTGAAAATTCAACAATGGAAATTTGCATTTAAAATACTATAAAATTAATTTACTAGATTGATAAATTAAATGTTAAATAAGAATGGAATGGAGCGAAGAAAAGAAAGGTAGAGAGAGTAAGAATAGAAAGATTGAATAGAAATTAAAAAAATTGTATACGCCAATGGGAAGCCCTACAGAAGTTTACTTCTTCAGAACGTTCGCGTTTAAATTTTGAACGATTTTTGTTTGAAATGTCAAATTTGACGAGAAACTGATGTGCAGCGCCCTCTATCAATTGAGTACAATACACATAAATTTTCATACGCTACTTTTGACAGAGGGTGCTGTCCACCATTTATGCGTATACACCTCATATGCATTCTAATTTTTTTCATACTCGATTTATAGAGGCAATTTTCGCTGCGACGATCTTATTTTACCCCAGGCGTAAAAAACGTTTCTGAAGATATTTAAAAAAAAGAATACCGTAAATCAGCGTTGCAAAATATAGAAATAGAATAGGAAAGAAAGGTAGAATAGGCTTAAACATGTTCTCATTTTGTTTTAAATTTTCCCGAATATCTCCTCTCTGCTTTTTGCCACACTGTGCTGCGGAAATATCGTAAACTTTTTTGTTTGATAATTTTATATGAAACACAAGTGCAAGTGATTTGTTTTAAGCGAGGAAAAAATCCTAGAAAATATATCGACAGTCGATCGTTGTTATTCGGGGTTTATCGCCTTCTTTTTAATAGAACTTTTTGTTTTTCATGATTAAAAATAGTACAATTTTTCTTTCACTAGAATCTAGTAGCAGTATGTATTACCTGCTGGAAATTTACCAAATTTTTATATAAGTTCAATTCAGTGAATTTCAAATACTATGTATTTCATATTTAACTTTATTTTAGCGACCATTAAATAAGTTCAAAGAGATGCCATAATTTTTGTGTTACACTTTTCCCAGCAGCGCTACATTAATATAATACATCATATAAAATTTCTTCTCCTTTTAATGGCACAAACATCCCATGGAAAACCTATGCCGAGCTTTTCGCTAAAATCTTGTATTTATTTATTATCTAAGTAAGTACGTATGAACATATACGAGTATAAGAAACTCTTACTTCACAGTGGAACACACTCCTTTATATAAACCTAGATTATTGTCTACACTAACAGTAACATTATGGGCTTACACGATTACGACTATAATACTACTGGACTCCTACTCCTTCTCCTACTCCTACATACTTACTTATTTTCACTACTTTATTATGCAAAAATTATACATACATATATTACTTATAAGTATATGTAACTCATGTATGCATGTGCACTTTTCATTCGTTCGTATTTGCTTTCTTTAAATTTTCTAAAGTTTGCTTGCTTGTTTATTTTCTTTCTATTTACTATTGTTATTTTTATTTCAGCGCCTTGGGAAAATATTTACTCAGGAAAAGAAAAAATACGTTTGTAGTAGGAAATATATAAGATTTACTTCTGTTTTTTTTTTTGTTACTAAATATTTTACTATTCTACTACTTTACCGCTTACAGCTTATTTTCACAAAAGGCCACCGCAGAACATGACGTGCATTTATTTTAACAACATGGAATTTATGTTGTTGTTGTTTATGGGGTGCGAGTCGGTGTCTCTGGCTCTGTATGTGTTTATAAGTATTTGTGTTTATGTGAGTGTGAGTAAAATAAATTTAAATAAATTTATGTATATGCTGCCCAGTGAAGGTTTCAAGTACCTATCATGTTTCTCTAGGACATCACTTTCTATTCAATTCAAAGCATAAAGTAAAAATGAGAAAGTATTTACTACTTGCAGTAAGTCGCTGAAATGACTCCATCTTGTTAAATATGTCTTTTTTATACCATATATTCAATTCGAATATGCAATGATAAGGAAAGAAAAGTATACTTACATATTTGAGATACTATGTGGAATATTAATCGTCTGCTTTGCATGTAGTATAAGTATGACAATGATAATGAAAGATCAAAAAACCTATGTAGAAAAAATGCATACATGTATAAATACAAAAATTTATGTAATGTTAATTTCGAAATTATCTAAGTAACCTTCATACAGATTTCTGCTAAGTTTATACAAGTGATGAAGAATAAGGCATGATTCTATCTATCACAAATCAATAAGATTCATGGTTTGAATTTAACTAGACGATGAGACTAGTCCCATGAAATTTGTAAAGGAGGAAGGTCAAGGGAATATATATAATCCCTCGTAGCTTTTACCATACTTATTTATTATGTGAAGTAATCAACCAATAACATAATGAGTCAAGAGTGAAAAATTAGTTTTTTTGTTTATATAATAAAAACAAATAATGAAGTTTCATGAAATTAGTAAAGCGACATACGTGAAACTTGAAAAGGGTGTGCCAAAAAGTTTCATGCAACTTCATAGTCTCATTGTCAAAATGCAGACATACCTTTAACCCACTTACACAATATTCTGTTCTCTTGCAAATTCTGTAAATTATCGTGTTTTCGTTTTCTTCTTACTTTTTTCATTTCCTTATCGTTTTCTAGTTAAGTTTATTTAATACTTTTCTCCCCTTTATTCTTTCCACTCGTAAACTTTTTACTTCGCTTCACCTTTCTTTTTCTTATCCTTATCTTCTTCCTTCATATTTACTTCTTCTACCTACCTTCCTCGTTTCTTCTTCTTCCTTCCTCTTCCCTTCTCCTTCCCCACTGCTCCTCTCTTCTTACTTTTCCTATCTCTCTCTCTCTCTGTCTCTCTCTTTCTCTCTCTCTCTCTCTCTCTCTCTCTCTCTCTTCTACACTTTTTCTTCTCCCTGTTTTTCCTCTGTTATTAACATTTCCCGACCACACTATTCTTAATTTCAAAATACTCTCCAACTCTTTCCACTTCTTAATATTCTCCATTTTCATCGCTTTTCTGTTTCTTTATCTTCTTTCTTTTAATTAGTTTTTTTGCCATGCCTTTTTCTTCCTTCCTCCTTCCGCTTCTTCCCCCTTTCCACTTCATCTGTCTTTTTCGCTCTTACTTAATTTTCCTTCTTTTCGATTTTCCATATATTTCTTCTACTTCTCAACTCGCTTATCCTCATCATATCCTAACTTTATTAATCGGTATTCCTTATTTTTCCCCTGTTTATATACTTCCCCTGTCCTTATTCTTCCACTTCCCTCTTCACATCCCTCTCACTCTTCTTAATTTAACTTTAATCTTCACTATGCTCTCTCTCCTGTTTTTAATTATCTTTCCCCATTCTTCTCTTCTCCTTACTCGTTTCCTTTCCTCGCTCTTCCCTTCTCCGAATGCCCAGCTTAGTGTAAGGAAATGTGGAGTTCTATGGGCAAGCCATTCTTCGACAACCTTAGCTCTCTAAAACCAACATTAATGATCTACTTAAATACCTAAAGCAAACGAAATGGATGTAACGAATCGTTCTCTGAGGAGCTATAAAACGGTGCTAAAAAAGGGTGGATAAGTGCTAATTGGGTTCGTGGATCGAACCACCGCTTCAAACAAACAAACAAACTTCCCCTCTCTTTATTTTTTTCCTTTTCTTTAGCACACTTTCATCTCATCAGCATTTTCCTTCTCTTTCTTTTTTTCCTTTTATTTTTACTGCATTTCTATCATAAGAAAATTCCACAAAATACAATGGTAAAATTCGCTTCCCCTCTAGCAACTAACTCACATATGACGTTCACCGGTACTCCCATCTATTTACTGGGTCTCAGGCTCTACTCTCAATTACGCTATTTGGTTTCTCTACTATACACACACACATGTATTTTTTCAGATTAGTTGCGATACACTTTTACAACCATAAAATGGCGGTCAAAAGTAAAACACTAAACACTTTTACGATGATGTTGTGTGTGTGTGTGTGTGTGTGTGTGTGTGTGTGTGTGTGTGTGTGTGTGTGTGTGTGTGTGTGTGTGTGTGTGTGTGTGTGTGTGTGTGTGTGTGTGTGTGTGTGTGTGTGTGTGTGTGTGTGTGTGTGTGTGTGTGTGTGTGTGTGTGTGTGTGTGTATGTGTGTGTGTGTCTGTGTGTGTGTCAAATATAAAAGTTATGCCCAAAGAGTTAGAACGTAAATTTAGCTAGAGCTAGTAAAAATTAAGGTATCAAAAAATAAAGCAGTGTGTGTGTTCATTTGTGTGTGCATGTGTTGTATAATTGATAAGAGTTGTGAACGTTTCTTGCGGGTTGGTTGGTGTTGGCGTCATTGGTGTCGTTGTGCTGATTTAACTGATTTTATGGTTGCGGCATTTTTATGTGCACTAAAATTCTCGATTTTATGACCTTTTCAAAGGAGCTTTTTTTTTTACAAACGTACATATATGAGTATGTATGTATGTAGTGGTAAAAGAAAATGATGAAACGGCAAACGGAAGGAAAACAACGAATTCTTATTTGCACAATTTTTTCTTTGATAAGATTGTATTGAAGATTTTTAATAAAGGTATCAGAAAAGTAGAAAATAATAAAATGGGTTTAACTTTGAACAGAAATGTGATATGCGGTAGAAAAAATATGTCGGTAGTTTGTGGGAAAAAGCTGTAGATAGATAATGTATCTAAGAATATATTAATTAAGTGTATCGAAAGAAAATTCACACCTATGATGTGTTTGGTCGGTTGGTTGTGGGGAGAGGGGGGTGGGACCATCCAGAGGACACACTTATACTAGAACGACCCATCGTTGTACCTACAGTTTAACGCCGATTTCAAACGGCATGTGGTAATTTGTTATCACCCTTTTGTCAGACAATGGTAAAACCACCAAAAGATAACAAATTACTTACCACCCGTGAACTTGTACACTTTCTTATAATTCTCATTTCCTTCACAACGGTAGGAATAGAGAAGAATGAAAATTTTAATGAGAATGAACCATCAGACCAAGAAGGGAATTGAACCTCCATCCTCTTGAATGAAAGTCTAGTGTTCTACCCGCTAGACTATCGAGGTGGGCAAACCTTAACTTTTGAATTTTAATTTTTAGAAAAATATTAAATTATGTTTTTAACATTTTTTCCCTATGACATTTATCTGGGAAAAATTTAAGAATTTAAAAATTTAAAAATTTAAAAATTTAAAAACAATTGCCTACATCTTTTTCCATTAATTCACAGAATGATTTGGGAATAGCTGCTTTTAGTAGCTCCATTATTCTTTAAACCCAGAGATTGTTAATCTTTAATCCCTTTAAATCATCCCAGTAATTACTTTATCAATGAGAATATAATATCCTTAATTATTATTTAATGTGTATTTGATATTTCAATTAACACTCAATGCTCAATTTGTCATTATTAATTATTTATAGAAATTTTACTATTGAAATTTTACTTCGATTGTTACGGGGACGTCATACATCACACACTCTAAATCATTTCTCTTAAGTGTTTTTGAGTAATTGATTTCTCATTAAGATAGCTCAAACAGCTCAGCTTGTCATGTTAAAGAGGGAACGTTAATACTTTAATTTTACGAATAATATTCACGTTAATTAATTTGCCAGATATGCAAAATTAATCCATGTGAATCACGTTGGAAACAACAAATTACACATACACGTACATGCATATATACATATATGCACGCACATACATTCATACATATAAGTACATACTCGTACCTGTTTAACTAAATATGTGCACTAAATGTGCATTGCTTACTTTAGGGCATTATTTTACATTGTTATTGGTTAGCAATAATAATAACAATAATAATCGAAATACATAATTTACATTTGAATTAAGTTAATTGAAAATCGTGAAATTACAATAATAATTGAATTTACTTATGATTTTATATGGCATTCACCCAAAAGGATAAGAGTTGCGTCTGATTGCAGTGCAATGGAGAAATTAAATTCGCATTCAGAACACAGAAAACATTTTTTTTTTGTTTGTGATGTTAATAAATTGTTTAACTTTTAAACTTCTTTACTATTAAACTGAAAAGATTTTACAATTTTTTTATGTTAATATTTTTCGAGTATATATAATGTAATTAAATCAGGCTTAGGTTAGGTTAGTATTGAAGAGGCCGCGAATGTGCCTCACATTGACCGCTAGGTCCATAGTGTTACCACAAACTCTCAAGAGTCAATTAGAACTTCAATCTGTTGCCACTTTGAGGGTAACTGTAGTATGTGCAAAGTTTTCAAAAAGAGTCAAGTTTATATTGGTTACATCCATTATGGAAGGAACGACTTTAATCTAGACCTAGCTTGTATTGAGATGACAGAGCATTTGTACTAAAGTCTCCTTAGTCAGTCTTCTAAGCCACATTACCTGCATAGGTCGTTTTCCACCAAACCAAGCTTTTCAGCATGATACTTCAAAAAGCAATGTCCAGTAACTACTCCAATAAACTGCATTCTTTGCGAGGAAGTGAGAGTGTTGGGGCTAGAAAAGACTTGATATATCGGATGAGTTTCGGCTACTTGTTCTTCTAGTAGAAGTGTAAAAAATCCTTGTGTCAAATACTTCATAATGTAATCAGAGTGATGGTGAGATGTTACAGGGAAATACCTCAAGGCATGCACCCTGCTTTGCCAGCTCCTCTGCCACCTTATTTCCCATTGTACCAGAATGTCCGGGAACCCAGCAGAATTGTAGTTTATTATTAGTTGTAATATTTTATTAACAGGCTTAATAGAGAGAATAACACAAATGTACAATATATATAATAAACAGATCAATGATCTTAGTGGTAGATCTTGATGATTTCAATAAATTTTATTGAACAATTCTTAAAACTTAACTATACAATTAAATATATGTACGAGAAAATATATGTAAGTTTTATTAAGGTTAGGTTTTTTTTCTCTCTCAAGGGTCAGCTTTGTTTGGAAAAACGTTTTAATTTATTCTAATATTGTTACATATTTGTGAAAAAAGTTATTTTTTTTAATGATTTTGTAATTGTTCTCACATCGAAAGCTGAAACTTGATGTTCTGCGTACAAAGTGAAGAGTTGCGTCATCCCGAATGAGACGCTAAAGTTCGCCTCATCTGGCCAACGGAAAAATGCTTTTGTTTTTGATACTCTTTTTACCATGCTACAGCGGTTTCTAGGCGCATTTAGGTTTGCAACTTGAGTAACCGCTTCTTTCGTGTATTGGTCAGGAAGCTCATTGTCTTCAATCCCAAGTTGTGCTTTTATCCAGAAAAACTTTATGCACTTCATGTTGCAGAGTCATGTTGCACTTTATGCAGAGTCATGTTGTTGCTTCAGTTTTTAATGGCTTTGAGACAGGATTGCCTATCAGGTAAGAACTAAAGCTTTGTCAGGTTTTCTTTAACCCACGTCACGGCAAAATCGATGGCCAGTGTTTCTGCTTGAAATACCATGCAGTACATATTTATATTTGTGTTACTTCCAGACCTCTTCCTGATGCGTTTATCATCAAAGGCCGCTTCGTAGCCGCCGGTTTCTTGTTTTCTTCCATCAGTGTATATCTTGATAGCGTCAACTTTAAATAATAGCGGAGTTTAACTGGTCTGCGACCAGCAGTTTGGTGTTTACTTACTTACTTACTTTTAATGGAACAACAGCCCATTGAGGGCCTAGGCCGAGCTTTTCGCTTTTTGGTGTTTAGGTGGGTACAATTGATAGGGTTGTTGCATACGCTGTTGTTGAATACGCCGCAATATCTGCGCGGCGACCTCTCTTCATCTATTTTCATAGACTATGCTACTTTGGAAAAAATCGAAAAAATCAGTTTTTCGAGTTTTCTATCTATATATCATTTAAATATGAATTTAAAGGTCAAAATAATGCTTTTGTTAATGCGACATTTATTTTCCAGACATTTATCGTGTATTTAAATGCTTCCAACGCAATGAAAAAAAAAAATTTTCAGAGATCACATTTTATTGGTTTTTAAATACCGTTAATGACTTTTATCAATTCTCTATCAATTGAGTAAAATACACAATTGAGTAAATACTCGATTGATAGAGGGCGCGGCCCATCATTTCCGTGTCAATTTTCACTGCGACGATTATCTTTTACCCTCGGGGTAAATATTAAAAACGATTCTAAAGAAGTGAGTAAACTTCAATAAATATAGGTACACTCACTCACTAACGTGAGTCATAAATAAAATGTTAAAATGAGTTAAAATGTAGAAACTATAAAATACCTTCTTTTGCTTGGTATAAATTAAGTAAGTTGCCAGCTCTGTTTTGTATCTCCCAGCTTCTTAGTTGATATTGTGAAAATTAGGCATGAACAAAATCTAGTTCTGCTGAACGTACGTATGGGAAATCATTCTGATTTGCCCTCTTTATACCAAGCTTGGATGTTTATTTCCTTTTACTCCTTTATAGAGCCTAGGGTTTCTACAAGGCATTATATGCCTAGTATTGAATACTTAGTTCAGTTAATCGTGAGCAGATGATTGGCCCACCGTAAATGGCCCTGTGATGAATTGAAATAGAATTGACAGCAGCCCATGTACGGCCTAGGCCGAGCTTTTCATATCCATTCGTTTTGTGCGAGTCATAAGTATTTTGACGTGAATGGAAGGGTCCTATAGTTTTATGCCGAATCCGAACGGTGTAGTGATGAGCTCTTTTTCGGCAATTTTTACTCTGTTAGATTTGCCATTGTCTGCCAAGAGGTGGCCCGTTTAGAAAAATTTGCGTTTTTGACTGTACCGAGTTTCGAAACTTGGGACTCTGCGAAGCAGTTCGGCACACTATCAACTACTCCACGGCGACCACAATATGTGACAAACAAATTGCAAAAATACAAGTGTGTGCAGTTTTGCAGTGAGCGCAAAATTTGTCATGTTCTTGTCGCATTCATGAGTGTTCAAATACGAATTCTGCTTTGAACAGCAAAGCAATTACATATTTCAAAATTTTCTCTTTTTCCTTTTGCTCTAGATTTTTCAATATAGTAAATGGTGGTTAAGGGTTGTGCTGTCCGCTCGTCTCACCTTGTAAACAAATACATATGCACATACTTACCTACACACAAATGAATTTCTTAGAAAATGTGTAAATTTGGGAAAATTTCAAAACATTTACTCGTGCGTATGAAAGTGTAAATTGTAAATGTATTATGAAGTTTGTACACACATACATCCATAAATATGTGTGTGCGTATGTGCCCTTTTTATATGTAAATATATTTTCAATTAAGTTGATTCTTAAGGACTTTCCTGTTTCCTTTTGGTAACAACTCCAAAGTGTACGTTGGAAATGAAAATGATAGTATTATGAAAATGTGAAAAATTAAAAGGAAATACTCTTGAAATATTATTTATTAATTGAAGAGAAACTAAAATCTAATAGCAACAACAACTAGTTGGACATTTACTTAACAACTTCTGAAACGATGAAACTAAATGTGTGTACTACAAAATTTGTCTTGTTAAAAAATTGAATGGAAAATATTTTTGCAAAGAGAGAAACAAAAAAAACAAAAAATTGCAAAAACACCCACACACATACCATAACACATACACACTTTAGAATTAAAATGCATAACAAGAAGTTGTAATGTGAAGTGAATAAGAAACGAAAATGAAAATGTAACGAAATGTTATTAGAAGCTAAATTGAAGTGCTTGAAGTGTAGATGCATGTACTATATAAATATGTACATACATATGTATGTGTGTGCAGTTGTGTTTGAGTGTCTGTATGAGTACATGTTTAACTGTGTATGAGTGTTTGTGCTTCAGTACACAAATCCTCCTTGTATGTATTCGTATTTGGGTGGGGTAACATATGCATGAAATCAAGCGGAATAATTGCAATTTACATTTACAAGCTAAATAACAACAGCAACACAGCAAAAACAATTGTGTACGAGCTAAGCTGAAGCGATTGAAGTATGTAAGTAGTAACAGCAATAACAGCAAGTAGTAGCAGCAGTAGATAAAGAAAAAAAAAATACAAAATACAGAAGGAACCACATCAACAACAGTACACAGTCGAATCAGGCACTAGCAGTGATGTTTCTTCAATGTGTCATTGAGTATGTGTGGGAGTGTGAGTGTGTGAGTATTTGCGTAAATAAGTTCTGTCAATTTGTTGATTTTTCATTTTATAGTACACAAAATACTTTGATGTTGATTTTTTTTTTGTAGTTTCGATAGAAATTGTACAAACAAGCGTGCATACTTTTAGGAGTGTGTGATAAACGAATGTACCCACATATATATTTGTAAATGTAGAGTGAAAGTGTTGCGGACTTGCAAATGTGTATTGAAAAAGACATTAATACATTTCAAATACATTTATGTAGTATTTTGTTTATATTATGTTATTTTAAATGTCGTTCTGTTCATAAATAAGGTACCAGCAAAAGGTATGCTTTGAATTACTGTTGCCAATGCATTGTATTTTTGTGCTGTTACTTTTTTTTTGTCTGGTGTCAAGTTACTTCGAACATCTGTGAAATTGTTAAGACATAAAGAATATTGTTTTCTAAAAAATATTGAAAATTCAGTAAATATTTCAAAGCGTATTTTAAGTAAGTATTAACACTAACACCTAGTGGAAGCAAAACAAGTCACCAGCAGTAGGGCAGAAAGTCAACCTATCATAAACCACCATTGTATCATTTACAAGGAAATATACATAATGTTAAGCACTTCAGAAACCATTGGTGTAAATGAGATAGAGATAGAAACTCAGAATGAAGTACATAAAATCTTTGGGGATGAATCACCTCAGATGAAAAACTACTCTGGAAACGCTTACAAATGAGAGACAAAATAAAGATATTAAGTCATTTATGACGTGTAGATCAAACGCAGGGTAAAGTTGGGCTGCACTCTAAAAATACTGCGATGGATTTATACGATGGTTGTAAGTCCTGTTATTACTTATGAGTTAGTATCTAGTCTGGATGGAATGAACAAGGTAATATGTATCCGCTCTAAAGATTTCCATGTGTATTCACAAATGGAATCATGTGAACTTGTTCAGCGGCACCCATGGAGGTACTAAATTCTCTTCACATTCACTTCCAGTCAGAGGCGAATAAGTCTGGCAAAAATATCAAAAGAAGTTTGATATTCGTAAGAGACAGCATTCTGCAATTGCTATACAGAGGGCTAACATAGAACCAAAGTATGGATATGTGAAGCGATTCAGAATCGGATAGTGATGTTAAGAAGAAATGGAAAGGTAGACACTGACATCTTTCAAGCAGAAATATTTAAATCTAAAACACTACTACCATAATCACAGCATTTCGAAGCATTTAAATTTCAGGTTACCTTATTAAAACTGGTGATGGAGTTCCTTTGATAAACTATCATCAAATACCAAATCTAATTTTGAATTCCATAAAAGTAGAGTAAATAATATGGGACCTTCGATTGTAGGACCTTGTAGGATAAGATCACAGTAGATCTTATAGGTTGCCGCAATCAGGTCTGCTGAGAAGGCGTGAAACGGGGGGATTTCCGGTCTATATTTTTAGGAGGGGCTCTTTCTTCAGGGTCTTAAAAGTAATATTTGGAAATCTAAAAAAAAACAACTTGAGTTGAAATGTGCCAAATGTTTTTTACAACGGTGTGCTCAGTTGTTAACTTTGAAAAATATATAAAGACCTGCGATGTTGTAGTTTCTACATTGCGGATTCTAATTTATCTAAATGCATTTTCCATTTTAAATTTCTTTTAATAATAATAATAATAATAATTATTTAACTGGTCTTCATTTAATAAATAAATGAATTCAGTATAAATCAGTATAAATTAATTCAGAGGAAGGTCAGAGCCACATTTTTTTCTAAATTTAATAGTATTTTGCTGCAAACATTCTTGGTTTCACTTGATTTCAGAGCTACACACTACTATTTTCTTAATTTAATAGTATTTTGCTGTAAACAGTCTTAGTTTCATTTAATTTTAGAATTTTAGTTAAATAAATTAGAGCCTCAATAGGGAAGCATGTAAGATATTTGAGAGCACCTAAATTTATGTTAGCTATTATCTATAAATTTCCAGCATTGTAGAATTTTTCTACTTGAATTACTTGTTTTTCTTTAATTTCAAAGCAGTAAAATGCTTTAAATTATTTTCATATTTTCACATTCATTACATAGCAAAGTTTAGCACCTGAAAGTATGCTATACTTGGTAAGTATTTAATTTTCACAACAAATTTCAAGTCAAAGTCATTGCTTTCGCTCCACTCAATGGTAACAAATAAAACTAAAACAATATTTTGTTAACTTAAATACTTTTCGGAAATCATCTGTTACTTTTCTAATTTTTTGCACTTTTATGAAAGGGAAACGGAGAAGGTCTTTTTCTTCTTGGCTTCCCAACTTTTTCATAGTAGCAAAAACTTTTATGCTCACGTATGCTACACATATTTGCACACCGCCACAAACTATGACGGCTATGGAGGAAAGCTCTTTAATTATCCCACGTATGTGCAAAAGTGCCTGCACACACACACTCACGGACTCACGCACACATTCCTACATATGCGTATTGTTTTTGATTTATGCCTTGAATATGTTTTGTGAATTTTATGGCACGCATACACATAAATTATTGTGCCACACAAAATGCTTTTGATTCCTGTTTTGTATTTTTGCATTTGTTTCTTTTGTTTGCTTGTTAGGTAAAAGTGTAAGATTTTTAATGCATATCTATAATACGTGAGATTTATGTTCGAACGAATGTGTGTGGGTTAGGGTTAACCTTGAACTGTAGATGCTCTAATGCTATACCTTTTTTAAGTAACGAAAGGCATTCCATTTATTCATTCACCTTTATCTAATTTCTTGAACAGAAAATTATTGCTTTTTAATTTGTTAATTTTATTCACGCATACACACACACACACACTCACATACACACTAAAACAATTTTACAACTACATCGAGTATGCTTGAATGTATGAACCGAGTTGCCGATGAAGACTATTATAGTATTATTATTATTTCTTTTTTTTGCCGTAAAAACTTTTGCCATCATCGTCTAATGTAGTGAAAATAACAACTTAAATAATTGGAGGAAAGAAATTATCAAGAACAAAAAAAAAAAATAGGTCCAAAAAAAAAAACGAAAGGAAATAACTTTCACTTTTAATGAAACTTTGAGTATGCATTAATTTCGTGTAAAAAACGCACACATGCAGAAACTGAAACACACTTACACTTTTACATAAACATTGACATATTAGCACACACATACAAACTGGCGCACTCACTTACATTCTACACATAAGTATGTGTATGGTATTCCTAACAAACTAATATAAACTTGATTAAAGTTCTCCTTTTTTACTACCTTAATTAGGTATTGGCAAATTCATTTATTTTGCGGTGATTGGAAATGGCATTTCCTGTTTCTCTTTCCTCTTTTGTAGACATTTGTTTCTGTGTGAGATTTACAAAATTTCGTAGTTAATTTATGCAGTAATTTTATACCAACTGTAGTTAAAGCAACTGTTGTGATATTATTGTTGTGATTTTCCTATTTGTCTCTTTTCCATTCACTTAGATGGCATGGAAAGATATTATGTAAACCATAATTACAAGTAGTGGAAACGGCCACGACATGAGTGGTTGCGAAAAGCACGGCCTAGGCCCTCCATGGGCCCTCCATGTTGTGCCATTAAGTTAGGGATATAATGTTTTTGCGATCTCTCGATCTTGTGGCTATTTTTATTCATACATAATAAAATTTTAATTTTTAATTTTTTAGTTTCGTGTTTTGTGATTACTTGATATTCTATTCTCGAGCTTAATTCAGCTGAAGGTGCCGCTATCCAGCTGGTGGATGTCCTCCATAGATGTAGAGCTGACTTTACCGCTATGCAGGAAATACGATGAATGGGAAAGGAGAGCAGCCTGTGATATCTACTACAGCTGTCATGCGTCGAGATACTGTATTAACTAGTCTCGAGTTTCATAGCCGTTAAAGAGCGCCTACCCACTATCCGCATCAAAACAAAATTCTTCAACGTCAGCCTAATTTGTGTCCATGCCCCGACGGATGAGAATTATGAAACGACCAAAAATGGCTTCTACGGGCTCCTCGACAAAACTTATGAGCATTGCCTCCGCCACGATATTAAAATCGTGTTAGGCGACTTTAATGCCAATGTGGGCAAGGAGAGTTTCTTTGGTACGACGATCGGAAAATTCAGTCTCCACGATGAAGCTAACGAAAACGGTATAAGACTTCGCTGCCACACAAACATTGCAATTAGTAGCACGAGATTTCAACATCTCGATACACATAAAGCCACGAGGCGGTCAGCTGATCAAAACATACGAAACCAGATTGATCACGTTGTGATCGACGGAAGGCACGCTTCCAATATACTAGACGTACGCACAATACGTGGTGCAAACATCGACTCAGACCACTACTTGGATGCAGCTAAGGTCTGCATCCAAGTAGTGGTCTGTGTGTAGTGGCATGTGTAGAAAATCGCATACGGATAGGTACAAAGAAAAAGCTGGATGTCGAAAAGCTGCAATCACAACAGACTCCTCCTATCGCAAAATACCTCTCAGCTTGATGACATATATGCGCAGTAGACGCACATTTCTAGCTCTTAAACTCTGTTTACAGAACCACCCTGCAGTCAGTTGAAGGCAGTCGCTGGTAAGGAGCGATACAGGACAGGAACGAGGTCCGAAAATTCTTTGAAAGAATAAGACGCCTGACAGATGATTTGAAGACTGGGACCTCTTCTTGCAGGGATGAAGACGGCAATCAGCTGACAGATGTCCAGGGCATAGTGAGATTATGGAGGGAGCACTTTTCGCAGCTGCTTAATGGCGATGACGACAGTAATGCCGCCTCTGCGGAATCTACTCCGGAAACCCCAATCACTGACGGCGTTGAAGTACCGCCGCCTGACTATGAGGAGGTCTTAACAGCCATTGCTCGGCTGAAAAACAATAAGGCTGCAGGTGCCGATGGCCTGCCTGCTGAGTTGTTTAAGACTGGAAGCGAAGAGCTCAAAAAACCTCAGCGTACTCTACTCAATCCATAAGAAAGGTGATTCCACGATCTGCGCGAACTACCGTGTGATAGGCCTTCTTAATATTGCATATATGATATGGTTCTATCGAGCGTACTGTGCGAAAGACTGAAGCCCATCGTCAACAAACTGATTGGACGGAAGACACAGCTATCGCTGCTACCGTGGGAACCGCTAACGCATTATTTTATTTTAGGTAGAATTAAGCTTAGAGTTAAGTATTTTAGAACTGGCACACCTATTTTGGGACTCATTGTTTTATGTAATAAAAACACCTTCTTAATATTTAAATGTCTTTTTCTTTACAGTTGGAAATAACCTTAACGGGCCTGTGGCTTTCTCGCCACTTTAATTTTTTCGAGAGTCCCGAGGGACACTCGTTAATTTATATACATAGTTAGTAAATATAAATAAACTTAAGTAACTACATTATGTATGTATGTATGCCTAGAGTAGATACTGGATTCATATTTATGTAGGTAGGTAAGTAATATTAAGGAAGAACAAAACTTTCTAAAAACTTATTTACATACACAGTTTTATATTTAAAAAGTATTTGAGAGCTAACTATGACGAAATTATCTAACTAAGAGAAAGAAGATGGGGAAAGGTGGGCGGATTTAAAGAACTACAAAGACTTGATACCTAACTTTGAGTTGTAGTTGTAGAACAAAGAGAAAAAATTATACCATAAAATACCTTAGGATATGCAAAAAAGTATGTACAAAATATGCACCTTATGTCCGTATGTATGTATGTATGTATGTATGTATGTAAAAGGTAACTGTAATGTGATGAGGAAGGAAAAGTTATGCTACATAGCGGCAAAGGCTATGAGGAAGTGTGGGACAGTGAATATGAAGGAAGAGCTAGCTGGAAAAATTATGTGCATAAAGTTTAAAGCAAAAGTTCATAACCTTTGTCTTTTTTTGCAATTTATTTTCGTTTTAGTATGTATTTTATTGGAATATTTGCATAACGATGAGCTAGAAAATTTTTAAAAAAATTAAAAAAAAGTTAAAGTTAGTGTCATATTAACTGACATAATTGAAGTTAGTAAGAGTTGAATCAGTATTGAAAATAATGGAAGCTTTAAGTGAATTCGAAAGATTGAACTAACTATGAACGAGTTATTGCGAAAAATAAAAAAATTTAAATATAATGAAATAATATTAGTAAAGTAGCACTGGCATTTTAAGTAATTGCACTGCATATGTTACACTTTCTTGCATTCATATAATAATTAATCTCCTTGTTACCACTTAAAGTTGTATTGTCCTCTCTCTCTCTCTTTATCTCTCGCTTTCTCTGTCTGCTCATATTGTACCAAACAGTGTTTCTTCCTGGTAATGATATAACTTCCTTTTGCATTGTACATGAATGAATAACTTTACGCTGTCAACTTGCGCTAATTTACAACTGCTACCCTGTGTGAAAATGTGACATCACTTTCTGCTTCATACTCTGAGAATTACTCCGACTCTGTTTTGTTGTGTAGTTAATTAAGCGAAAAAAGGATATAAATATTAAATGTTGACAACGCTGCTGCTGCTGCTGCTGCCGCTGCTGCTGCACTGTTTTATAAATTAATAATGCAATTGCTGTTGTTTTTGTTGTAACTTTTTTTGTTTCCTTTTCGTTTTGTACCAAAAGCATTCAGAATTGAAATTGAACGTGGGGGCGTTACTTAGTACTTACTTATACATACATATAAATTTGTGCCAAATATCAACAGAAACTTTTACTCTGAATGCTGAAAAATATAATATTCACATACTTTTAGGTGCTTAATGTAATTTTGTTTTTTGAGCTCATAGCATAGGAAATTTTATCTGCTGTGCTTTTAAGCTTATTTCAAAGCATAGATTTAAATATTTATCAAGGCTTAAAACAAATTTTTTTTCTAAAAAAACGATTATTCAAATTTTGAAAACGTTGCAGGTTTGGAAGCTGTCCGAAAGGTCTTAATTTCAATGTATAATTTATTATACTAATTCGACTAAATGTGTTTAAAACTTAGTATTTAAAATAAAAAAGGAGCAAAAGCAAGCTTTCGCATGAAAAGCTTAAATGTTTTTTGTACTCTTTTATTGTAATAATATGCATCACTTCCTTATGTATTACAGTGATGCCGATTATTGTATGCATATACTTAGTTTTAAAGTTGAAACATTTTTGCTCGCTATCACAGTTTTTAAGCTTTTATAAGTTTTTATTAATATAAAATGTATAAGTTTAAATTTCTGAAAATTTTTAGGAATATTTTCAAAGTTTTCGAAGCTTTTGCCACGTTTCCAAGATCGAGATTTTTTTAAACCTTTTCGTAATTTGCTAAAGCATTGCGAAATATAGATATTTTCAAAGCATTCGAAAGTTTTGCGAAAGCTTTCAAAGCATAAAGTTCTTAAAAACCTTTCTGAACATCGAAAATTCAGCTAAAATATTATATTTGTAAAAACTTTTATAAATATGTATCAAACTTCTAAACTTTTGCAAACTTTTTTTAAAACTATTAATGATTTTCTACGTATCAAAATATTATGTTCAAAGTCTTGAAATCATTTTCCAATAGTAGAAGTTGCTATGGTTTGGAAATGGTTGCAAAAGTTTTTAAAGGCAACATGTCCTAAAGATTTTTAAAAAGCTTTTGAAAGCTTTGCATATACCATATTTTCAAGCCTTCAAGTTTTGGGAAAGATTTCTACTTAGGTTTGAAGTTTTTCTGAATATTAATATTTCAGGTATAAAATTTTGGAAAGCTTTTCTGAATATTAATATTTCAGGTATAAAATTTTGGAAAGCTTTTCTGAATATTAGGTATTTCAAACATTTGCAGAAAATTTGAAAAGTGGACTTTTGAATGATATTTTAAATATCAAAGTATCTGAACTTTTTACTTCTTGTTTTAATGTCACAACAGTCCGTGGAGGGCCTAGGCCGAGCTTTTCTCACTGTTAAATAACTTTCATGTTTTCGAAATCTTGTTTGAATAGTTAATATTTAAAGAAATTATAAATATAAAAGTTTACGAAGCTTTCCAAACAGTTTAAAGAAATAAATTGTTTTTAATATGTCCACAACTTTTTTCAAAGTTTTCAATTGCTTCTTATTGAATGATTGTGAATCGATTAGAGCCTCGAAGATTGTGGCTTGGAAGTATGGTAACCGCATAGATTATTGATTCATCCTTTGAAAGCTGCGAGGAATTTGTTTTGAGCTTTAGTAAAAAACTTTCAAGTTTTTAATTATTTTCAATAAAGATTTTATAGTTTCGAAGATTATTATAGTGTAGTAGCTTAGTTGGATTAGTTGGTAGTGTGATGTGAAGTAGTTTGTAGTGTGCTGGACTGCTACTAAGCGCCCGGGTTCAAATCTCGGCACAGGCAAAAATCAAATTTTTCTACACGACACCATCTCTTGGCATGCAATCCAGAAGTAAAACGGCTCAAAGAACAACGTTTACTACGCAGCTTAGATTTGTCATAAAACTATATGCTCAGCTGTTGTGCCATTAAAAGAAGTAATTTATTCTTCTGCTTTTGAACATTTTTCAAGATCTGTAAATTCCAAGATTGGTCACTGGTAGTTCTCAAGTGTAAAGTTTATTAAAAAGCTTTTAAGTCTTTAAAAGTTTTTTTGGATAAAATTTTTTCATATAATTATAATTATATTATTAGTTATAATATAATTATGATAAATAAAATTAAGTAAAGTAAAAATTCCAGCTTAATTGCCTTTTAGAATATTTTTGTTTGCTCATTTTCATTAATTTATTATAAAGCAATTGTATAATTATCAAGTTTTTCACAAATCATTTTTGCCTTACAGTATAAAGAATTTCGCTTGAGAGCATTGAATTCTCTTTTCACTGAAGAGCTTAAAAATCAACATTACTGATTTATTCATGTTTAAAAAGTCATGAAAAGTGTAAATTTTTTGTGCGAAGCTTCCATTGTTATCCAGTAATCAATGTTGTTAAGAAATTAAGATTCTTAAATTTCCGTAGATTCGCCCTTAAAAGTTTATTTTTGATTTTTTTTCCAATTGTGACTCGTTTTCACTTTTAAATAATTTTTATCTATATTTTCAGTGAAGCATCTAAATATCTTCCATAAGCTTTTACGAACTTTTGCGTTCGATGTAAATGGCTTGATAAATAAAAACTTTAAAGCTTCTATAAAACTTTCAATTACACAACAGCTTTACTATTTATGACTACCAATTTTAGTTAAACAAATTTAACAAGATCAAATCAAAGAAATAATGTGATGAATATGTAACAATAAAATTTAAATGGCTCATCGAAACTTTTATAATTTTGGAATATGTTTGCGTAAATTTAACGCAAATTTACGCAAAGTAGAGGCAAAGGTTCACGAACACGAATACATACATGCACTTTATAATTCAAAATCTAATAAAAATGTCTTTAAATATGCACAAAAAGATATAAAAATTTCACATTTTCAAAGTTTTGCAACAATTGGTTGCGGAAAAAAGAAAATTAAATAAATAAGAAGTGGATAAAGAATTTATGTAAAATTGAAAATGTCAAAAATCTCTTTTTATTTCCTTTTATTTTCAGTTTCAACTTACATTTTACGAAAAGAAAAAAAAAAAACAATAAAGAAGAACGAAAGAATTGCAAATGTATTACAATTAGTTTGTGGAAAAGAACAGTGGACATACATTTTCATATTTTCGTAGGTTGAAATTTATGCGGGCGATAAAATGTCATAAAGTTTATCCAAAAATGTAGAGAAAATTGATAGCATACGACGCACGCATACATAGGTAGTGTAACAAAAAAATGTAGCTATGTAATTTTTTGTAAATATATATCACTCATTCGAAGTGTTTGCCTATGTAATTTTTTTGTTTTCTATATTTCGGGCACAACTTTTCATGTTGTATGACTTTCTGCTGTAATTCCTTCTTTGCCATAAGTTTGTGCAAATTTTTACCTTCCTCCTTTTGTACATTTACGCTTACGCTGACGTTTTGCTGTTGTAAATTGTCGTAAATCTCAGCTAAGACTTTTCGTAAAATAACATTTTTTGATGAAACTCTTAACTCTTTTCAAGTTTTGCTACCTTTCTTCTTCATTTACTACCTACAATTTTTTGTTCTTTTTCTCTCTTTTGAGTATTTTGCAATGTCTGCTGTTACACTGGCTGGATTTAGTAGTAGGAAAAATGGACTAAGTTTTATTGCACATACTTCCTTGGAAATTTATTTGTTTTATTTTATTATTTTTTTTTAGAAAGAAAGTTGTGAAAACTTAAAATGATGTTTGCACCTCAAGCGAGTGTAGAATATTTTGAAAAATCTGAAATTTGAAAGAAAAACAGTAGTCGAAAAAAGTAGTTGCCGCTGTTTAAGTTTAGCAAGCAAAGGGGCAAGAGGGAGAGAGAGAGAGAGAGAGAAACTTGTAGGGTGATAGAGTCTATTGTGAATACCTTAGTATATAATCGGAAAGAACTAGAAAGTTTAGGTTATTCCGAGGAGGATCAATTAAATTTAATTTGCAGACGGTAAAGCTAACCTGCTTTTACATATAAAGGGTGATTTTTATAAGAGTTTAGTTTTTGAAAATAATAAAAAAAAACAGAAATTTTTCAAAAGTGAATGAAATTTTTATTTGTATTTTTAAAGATAATTTCACTTAAATGTTACCCTCGGCTTCAAGTGGTCCATTCTGAAGGCCCAATTATGGCACATTTTTCACACATTTCGGCCGGAATCTCACAAATGACGCGTTCAATGTTGGCTTCCAAAGCAGCAATCGTGTTTGGATTGTCCCTATAGACAAGAGACTTAACATAGCTCCACAAAAAAATTGTCTAACGAGGTCAAATCACATGATCTTTGAAGCCAATTGACTACACCAAAAGGTGCGATTAACTGCTCACCAAATTGGCCTCGCAATTGACGCATAGTTTCGCGTGCAGTATGGCATGTGGCACCATCCTGTTGGAACCACATGTCGGCCGAGTCCAATTCTTGCATTTTCGGCAAAAAAGTCTGTTTTCATCGAACGGTACCTTTCTTCATTGACCGTAACATTGCGCCTTCATCGTCTTTGAAGAAGTACGGGACAATGATGCCGCCTTTTCATAAACCGCACCAAACACTGCATTTCGGGTTGTATTGGTAGCTGCTGAATGGCTGTGGCTGGTCTTCACTCCAAATACGGCAATTCTGCTTATTTACGAATCCATTGAGCCAAAAATGAACATCGTCGCTGAAGACAATGTTGCGATAACACACATTATTCACAGAGCACGAATTTTGATAATAAATTTCAATAATTTGCAAAAATTTTTCAGGCGTAAGTCTATTCATTATGAAATGGCAAACCAAACTGAACATAAATCAAGTGACAGCTGTCAAAAAGACCAACTCCGAAAAAAGTATTGCCAGATTGAAAACCACTCTTCTAGAAAAACACCCTTTATTTTAAATCTGCAATATCTGTAGTTATATCTGTAGTAAATATAAAATACACCAATTCCGCAATATTACAGTTAAATGATTGCGAAAATTTGCGAAAGTTGACACATTTCGAAAGTGGCAGAAATGACCGAATATTATCATAATGCGGTGTTAATACCGCTAGTTGATTGTATGTGTGTATGTGTGTGAGAAGACCCAAGACAAGGAGAAGACAAGAGAGGGAAGATATGGGGGGATAGGTAAGGGGAGGAAGGATAAGGGAAAAGGAAAGAAATGAGATGAATGATAGGGAGATGAAAGGAGAGGGTTGGAGGGGAAAGTAGTCGAAATGAGGAAAAGCGAAAGTAAAGTTAAGGAGGGGAAGGGATAGCGGTGGAAAAGAAAAGACGAGGAAGGCAAAGAAGAGTATGAGGGACCAAAGTAGAAAAAAAGTAGTAGAAAGGTGTAAAGGAAAAGAAAGGAGACAACCAGTTGCATTTCATTAAATTAGAATTATGTATGCACTTCAATATAAGTTTTAAAAGTTCGTCATATAAATTAAATATATTCCTAGAGAAAATAGCAAATAGAATGACTCACAAAACTGTTAAGAAAAATTAAAAACTCTTAAACAAAGTAACTAAACATATTAAAACAAGTAAACAATTATAATTATTATTGGTAAAATTTAAATATTAGCGGGAAAAAATTTATTGAAATTTTAAAAGTATAGTATACTTACAATTTCCGATTCTTAACAAAGCTTCAGAGAAGCATTTGAAAAATTTAAAGCTTTACAAAATGTTTCAAGCTCGAAAGCTTTTCAAATCGTTTTTTTCAATTAAATTGTTAAACTTTGAAAATAGAAAACTATACGTGAAAGTGATCGGTAAGTAGCTCTGGAACTGAAAGATTTTGAAATAATACCTTATCCGTTGAAAATTGTAATTTTCGAAACTACAAAACTTTAGTTTCTTAAAAAAAAACGTTGAAAATATGAAAGTTTTAACAAAAGGTGGAAAAGCTCTTGTGTACAGGAGCAATCCTTGGGCTACACGGCTTTACTCACAGCTCCAAGCTTATGCGGTGGAAAAGAGAAGACGAGGAAAGGCAGGAAAAGCTTCCCAAATAATTTTTTTTTTCATGAAAGAAAAAATTTTTCATATATTAGAAGTAGGCGCATAAGCCCATTCAATATCTAAGAAATGGTTGTCGCAGTTTGTGAAATAAGTTTTGTTTCTGAGAAGTGCTTAGTCGGTATGGCGAAATAACATGGATTGTTCCCGCATCCACCATATTTTACAAATACGTTGAAAAAACGCCTTTTTTAAAGGACTTGAGAAATCGTATATATGCATAGGATAAAAATATTACAGAAACGTTGAATGAAGTATATCGAGCTAAAAGGATACTATTTTAAAAATTAAAAACGAATTAACCCAAAACTATGTGTTTTTGTATTATTTTGAAAGGACTTATGTCTTAACCTACCCTCGTAAATAATTGAATGTAAAGTTGACATCATTCCTCAGCGTGTTTCAGTACTTACAAGCATAAGCTTGGAGCTGTGAGTAAAGCCGTGTAGCCCAAGGGTTGCTCCTGTACACAAGAGCTTTTGAGCTTTCACATGTACACAAAATTAATTCACTCACCAGAAGATCAGTCGATCAGTTTTATGCTAACACTTTTTTTATGTATGCACGGAAAAAAATGTTTCATTTCGAAAAGGAATTAAATTTTTCATATGCCATCGCACAGTAGCACGTGAAAGAACATTTCATGTCGAAAGACTCGTCGGTTTCTTTCAGTGGGAGCTTTGAAAGCTCTCTTATACATTCAGGAGAATGGAAGAGAGAAGAAATTTGAACCGAACGTGCAAAGGCTTCACCAAATCACTGAGATCTCTCTACATATGCAGGATGAGACTTGAGAGTTATATAATCAAAATACTGAACACTCTTAGGTCTATAAATTAAATTTAAATTTTTTACTAAATCAAGTATTAAGTAAATAATCTTAAGATAATTTGAAACGAAGACTTATTTTAAATTAATGTAACGAAATCAATTTAATTCAAGCAGAATAAACACAAAGAAGGCCTACATAATTAAGTTACTTCATCTTATTGGATATAAATGAAAAGATAAATATGTTTTTATAAAAATCTCAAAAATCACTTTTGTATATTCGTTTAATCAATATATACAAAAAATACATCCTATATACTTATGTATTTACTAACTACCCAACGGGAAAGGAAGTGCTTCAATAGTGCATACACCGAAGCGCTGCCCTCTCAGCATTAAGCGGACCTTCTTTGTAGTACAGCTCATATGTGTACTTTTTACATACATTGCATCTCATAGGGAACGCTGACATCAAGCTGATGGAAGCTCTAAAAGAGCACAAGCAACACAAGCACAGCAAAGAGACCATGGAAGTTAGAAGCTCAGAAAGTAAACTCTCTTTTGTTCTTTGGTTATTAAAAACGTTTATAATTTGTTTTCTGAGCATGTTCTTGATATCAAATGTTGCTCAGCCTCTGAAAGTTATTAAACACAAATCAAGGTGGCGCCAAAAAACAAAACAAAAAATGTCATAAACTGAAATGTCTGCCATTTTAATAGGAATTAAAACGAAGGTCTCCAGATTATACAGCAAAAGGCAGTCATTGAGGTGGCCAAATTCAGCTTCTCAACGAAAGAGAAGCACAGAAGATTTATTTGAAAATTTGCCTGCAAATTGGTCTAAGTTTTCACGAAAAGTTTATTTGAAGGTGTAAGTAAAATTGATGACATTAAGTTGGAAAAATGATATCGTTTTTACGGCATTTTGAATTGTTGCTCGAAAAAATATTACAGCTCCAAATTGGTGATTGCTTCTTTGGCTTTCAAGACTTGCAAGGTTTATGATTTGTTGTTATAATTTGCGAAATATCTAAAACCCTCAAGGAAATAAGGCGACCTGGCCGTCCAATTCATATCGCCAAAAAGGCCCGGAAATTGGTGTTTCAAAATCTCCATCGTTGTTCGAGCTGTGTATCGCTCCATTGCGTGCTGTCAACTAGTTTTCTTTCTGACTGTAATATATATCTCAGGGCACAATAACATTTGAGGCCATTTGCAAAAATGGTGGCACATTCATATTAAGACATTACTTTGGCCCCACCTTGTATAAACATCCAGAAAGGCACAAACTCATCACTCCCAGAGTATATCTTACGATGCATTTAGACCGCCCGAACGAGTGAAGATTATTTCGCGTAGAAATTATAGCTAATAAATTTTCATCCGCATAACCATTTACACCGGGCGAACGTATGCTCCGAACAAACATCAGAAACCATCTTGTTCGCTCGCCCGGTCACCTGGTGTAGATGGCAAATTATAATGTTCCCAAACATCACTTTCAATTTTTTACTAGATGCCGAGAAAGTAAGCATGTGTTGTCAGTATTGAATTGCACTATACGTCAACTACGCTTTTACTTCCATTCCATTTGATTTTACCTTTTTTACTTAATTTTCATAATTACACAACAACAGCAACACTGTATTCGCCAAAAAAATTTAACTCAGTCCGATCATACCTAAGCAAGATTTTACCATTCGTTCGGCGTATGTATTATGTATGCGTTGTATTCAACGCTAAACCATTTGCACCGGCCGAACGAATGAAGATTCTTTCTTTCGGGCGGTCTAAACACAGCGTAAGGGAAGCGCTTTTCCCGTTGGGTGCGTACAATACATCAATCGAAATGACATCTTCTTTTGTGTTTGAGTATACTGTAGGTATGTAAACGTCAAAGACCTCATTATTTTGATTCACTTTACTAATTGCCTTTTCATTGTGAATGAGTAATTATTTCAGGCTAATCTCTGTAAATGCATTTAAATCATTTTCGATTTTCCTTTTTCTTATTTATGTTTTGTTTTTTTTTTAATTAAAATAAAATAAAAAAACCATATGCAATTTAATTAAGTGTTTATTTCTTCGGTCTCTGCTGCTAAGCCACTGCAGCTACATTCTACTGATCGTACTTAGTACATAAATCTTATCCTCGAGTACGAGTACATCAGTTTATTTATTAATAAGCAATCATCTCATTTACTTAACTTTTTAATAACTACTAGGTACTAGGTACTCATAACGATAATTGATATTTGATATTTGATAATACTTTATGACAATTTCAATTAAACTAATGTAGTACGAAATCTCTCTTTAGTTACTATATAGAAGAAGTAAAAATACTGGCATACGTTTTTATGTCATACTATGAATGATGAGCTCAAAACATTTGTAATTCATTTATAAGTAATAACTATTAAATTAATTAGGAATAGATATCAGATACAGCCGCGTTGGTTTAAATGTTGTCAAATGGAAAATAATTTCTAAAAATACAAAAGTTGACATTTGATGTGGAATACTGTAGAATTTTATGTTCTGTGTTTCTGTGTAAGAAAAAAATTAAATAAATTATATTGAAATATGTTAAACTAAATTAGGTTTCATTAAGCTAAGTGACGGAAAGGGGAATATTTAGGAAATTGAAAGTAAATTGAAGAGACGTGACCGAAGTATTAAGATTTAAGTAGTTTATGCTCTGAGTTTAGCTTAATCGGAGATGAGGCTGAAGGCTATATAAGTTTATATTTGAATTAATGAAAAGAAGTGGATCAGAACTAAGAACTAAGTAAGCATTAACTGCATTTAAATGATCTAGATTTCGATTGGATCAAATTCAGTATGGATGAGGGAAAATCTCAGAATAGTTTCTGATAATATTTGTCCTGGAAATATTAATAACTAATTATTGAAGTTTACATACTTCTTTAGAATCGGTTTTATATTTACGAGGAGGTAAAAGGTGATCTTGGTAAAACGAAATTGTTACGCAAATGAAGGGCAGCGCTCTCTATCAACCAAGTATGAAAAGATGAGGTTGCATATGTATATACGGGCAGCACATATCCACTATGCGCCCTCTATCAATCAATAGAGCAGCACTGTATCCCTCTTTCGATTATTAGAGGGCGTATGATTCAAACTTGATTGGTAGAGGGCACTGAGCATATTTCATATTCAAATGATAGAGACCGGTGCCCACCAGTTTCTAGTAAAATTTGACATAGCAAACAAAAATTTTACATTGCAAGCAAAAGTAGTTAGAAATTACTAGAGCTGAAAGAACGATTGTGCTACTATAAAATATCTAGTAAAAACTGCGGCTGAAAGACACCGAGAATGTAGACTACGTCGTAAAATAGAGGCCCACCAAAATTCAGATTCTGCTATCGTGAAAAAAACCCAAAAACTAGCGAGGAGGGATCGCGAGAGTGTAAACTTCCCAAGCAACTTGAGGTACAACAGAATTCGAATTTCATTGAAAAACAACTCGCAAAGACTAATGCGGAGAGACAACATGAATGGCAAATGAGAGCCAATAATTGCATCAACACTCATCCTCAGATTATACATCACCAAGCAGTCTTTGAGGTGGCCGAATTCAGCTTCTCAACGAAAGAGAAGGACAGAAGATTTACTTGAAAATTTCAAAAAACTGTATGTGAATTTTTGGAGGGTGTACTAGTGTTTGGCCTACCCCGAGTAATTAAGGTGACCAAGTGAATAGAAAAGTATAAGTACTCATACCCAATACGTATGCTTAAAATGAGTTAAGGAAATTAAAGTTCGTCTGGATCAAAATCGGTTTGGACTATTTGGGAAAATCATAAATAGATTCTGAAGCAAGTTGAACTAATATTACTCATAGTTTTATATCTAATAACCTTCCACCGAGTTTAGTTTTCAATTTATTTTCTATAGTTCTTTTTGCGAAAGGCGATGATTTGAATACCAGGGCTTGGACTAAGAGAACCTAATAATTTCAAGAGTAGTTCAATGTCGAGCATAGGCATTTCTGATGATTACCATAAGCTTTCCTTACATTTGGATCGACAATATTTAATTAAATTTATTTCAATGGAATCCTGGCTTCATAGACGTGGTGACTCAGTGAATATATAAAATTCATTTGTAAAGTTTTTCCATTTGAAATAGCGGCAAAATATATAATCTCTGAAAGTCTCATGGACAACAAAAATCATTAGCTAACTATATAACTGTAGTCTAACTGCCAAACTGTTCGCAAGCTTTTGGAAAGTCTTTAAAGTATTGTTAATGGAAGCTGTAGTATCGATAGCAAATTTTTATACTGCTGGGTCTCAGGATAATCTGGTCTAATGGAAGCTTGCAAAGCAGATAAATATGAACCATCACTCAATTTTCATTATGTAGCTTTCGATAATCAACTGCTATCCGTCTCTAAAAAAAGACGCTGAGGCCAACATTTTTTTCAATATTCTCATTCTAAAACGGAAATTCTGTAAAGGAATCAAAGTCTCTTTGCCATTTCCATCTGTGGTTTTGTTTCGCATAATTATTCTTCTGACGCAGTCTCCCCTTACAGTTGCTTGAATGACATCATTATCTACGCAAGAAGCGTGGCCACCTAAGTGTTAACACAGGACCTTATGAGTATTTGAATTCAAAGCCAGATTAGTTCAGCGCAAATCGGAAACAAGCTGAACTGAATCTTATCCACCAACTTAATGCTGTCGAACCTTTGACGCACAATCTACCAAAATACGTTGCTAGTCCAATGTTCCGTTCTCCAGATGAGAGAACGGAACATTGTTCATGACTCTTCGAAAATTCGTCACAGTATCGGTCTTATGAACATGCCGTTTGTCGAACGGCATGTTCATAACGTTGAAGCCAGTTGAGACATACCTTTCCGGTATTATCTGCTTATTTTGGACATTTGCATTTGCTAAAGTTTTGATCTTTGATCCATAGCCAGAGCGACTGGCTATCTTAGTGACGAGATACCCATGTCCACATTCTTCAGAGTTGTTCCATAATGGCCCCCGAGGTGAGGAGCAGATACTCAAAAGATTGTGCTTGTTCATTCTTACCTGGTTTTAAACCACTCTCTTCACCCTCTTCACTTTTGGTCAGAGACACCGGCACAACGGCCGCCACTCTCTCCCCCAACTTTAAAGCTTAGCCTTTTGTAACCTAACCTATCTACTTCTTTTAATGATTTCTGATATTCAGAAATCCCTTTTATTCACATTCGTTTTGCCTTTCAATTTAACACTCGTTTAGCGTCATTTTATATGGCAGAGCTTAAGGCGTTTTTGTGGCTATTGCTGTCTCTATCTTTGCCTCTTTCCCTATTCTTTTGCAATACACTTACGATTTAATTTATTAATACTATTTGTGTCACTGAACTCTCATGGTGTGGTCTTTCTCTTTGCGCTGGCATTTAAATCATGTGATAAAGAAGATTTAGGAAACATGCAAAGAGGTGAAAGTAATAAATAGTTTCAATTAAAATGTAAAATATTTTATTAACAAAAGTGAATTTATTACAAGTGTAAATAGAATTATGGATAAAAGGGAAAATAATCAAAATAAATTTAATTAAAATTTATAAATTTACATAAAGAATTTTATAAATATTGTACATACTCGTATGTATGTATATATGTATGTATGTAAATAAAACAAAACCGAACTACAAACAATCAGATTTAGTTATGTACAAGTACTTATGTATGTATGCACACACCTACTATATCCATAGTTTAAATATTCTACAAGGATTACATTTAAATTAGAAATTTTGTTGAAATTGAATACGAAATAATTTTCTGCTTGAACAATTGAAAAACAATAGAAATAAATATCTAGGTATTGTATTTATAATAATTGTTCGTTAGTTACAAGCATACAAATGCACACGTAGTTTATATATGAATTTATATATATATATGTATTAGTAAATAAGCATAACAGAAAGATGGGAGCATGAATTTTAGTAATGCATGGAAGTTTAATTTCGATTTTAATTCAATTTACTCACATACTCGTAGTTATACATACTTACATATAACTTAATGATATTTTAATTGAAATTATGTGCTTGATTGTGTATGTGTGTGTGTGTGAGAGAGAAAAACATTAAATAATCAGTTAGTGCAAATCAATAAATAAATATTCTTCTACTATTTAGCTTAACTTATATGATAATCCGGTTTGCATACTTTTAGGCTGCTGCTTTTATAATTTGTATGCCAACTTAATTACTCAATGCACTTACTATGTACTTTATTCTACAAAACAAAAACAATATACACAAGCACAATGTAAATACATGTATGATGACAAGTGAAGAAAAGTATAGGTATAGCACGTGATAATCGTTACTTTGTACGAAGTAGCAATGAAAATTCGATATTTAGAATATTCAATAGTGCATTAAAGTATGCTACAATTTGATAAATGTACTAGCAAAATAAAACAAAATGTATTTGTGAACGAAATAAAATATTTCATTTCATATGTAAAGAGAACGAACAGATTTTGTAGAACTTTTTTTTTTGTGATTTTTGCATACAGATTGCACAAAAAGAAGAAGATATTCCAAGGTGATATTTAGTTGGTCTTGACTGACTTATAAATGCTTTACATAAACGCTAGTGGAAAAAAAGCTGGGCGAACAGTTGAATAGGCATTTGAACCACAAGAAATTTGAATAAAAATTCAACAAGAAGTTGAAATAAAAATTTAATACAATTTCAAGAATTTCGTCCAGAATTTGGACTTAAAAGTGACCAAGAAATTAAGCAAGTAGTTAAACTATAAGTCGAACAAATCAAATCGTACAGATTCGAAAATTATTTGAAAGAATAAGACGCCTGACCGATGGTTTGAAGAATGGGGTCTCTTTCTGCAAGGATGGGGACTGGGGACTGATATTCAGGGCATAATGAGATTACGGAGGAAGCACACTTGGCAACTGCTTAATGGCGAAGACGGCAATAATACCGCCACTACAGAATCTACTCCGGGAACCATAATCACTGACGGCGTTGAAGTACCGTCGCACGACTATGAGGAGGTCTTATCAGCCATCGATCGGCTGAAAAACAATAAGGCAGCAGGTGCCGATGGCCTGCCTGCTGAGTTGTTTAAGACTGGAGGCGAAGAGCTCAAAAAATGCATGCATGAGCTTCTATGTAGAATGTGGTCGGATGATTGGAACCTCAGCGTACTCTACCCAATCCATAAGAATATTGCATATAAGGTTCTATCGAGCGTACTGTGCGAAAGACTGAAGCCCATCGTCAGCAAATTGATTGGAACTTATCAGTGTGGCTTCAGGCCTGGTAAATCCACCATCGAGAAAAGACCGAGAAAAACATATCGACACCCATCATCTATTTGTCGATTATAAAGTCGCTGCTGCCTTCGACAACACGATTAGGGATCACTTGTTCGCCATAATGTCTGATTTTGGTATTCCTGCAAAGCTCATTCGTCTTTGCAAAATGACACTGACCAACACCACCAGCGCAGTGAAAATTGGGACAAACCTCTCCGAACCATTTGATACCGAAAGAGGTTTCAGACAAGGTGACTCCCTATCGTGCGACTTCTTTAACCTTATGCTGGAGAAAATAATTCGAGCTGCGAACATCGACATCTCTGGAACTATCTTCTACACGAGTGTCATGCTGCTAGCATACGCTGATGTTATTGACCTCATTGGCACCAGCGTGCGAGAAGTGAGTGCAGCATTCTCCAACCTGCAAAGGGAATCTCGCCTAGTGGATCTTGTGGTGAACGAGAACAAAACGAAATACCTTGTGTAAACCAACAAAGAGTCATGGGCTGTTGTGCTATTAAAAGAAAGATAAAAAATTTGTTCAATAGTTGAACAATAAGCTGAAAAACAAAGAAGACATTGATCAATAAATGTAGCAAGAAAATGAAAAATAAGGTGCTCTTGATTAAGAAGTCGAACAATAAGTTCATCAATAATGTATGATTAATAACCTTAACAAGAGTTGAACAGTATGCTAGCAAATAAGTTTAATAGTGTGTTGATCAATAAGTTGAATAATAAGGTGCTCAATAAATAAAAAAAAACAGTTGATAAATAAAGTAAATGAATAGGTGATCAGTAATTTGAATAACAACTAAGGCATTAGGTTAATCAAGAAGTTAGTCAAACAGTTTAATAATTAGTCAAACAAGGTCAAGGTCATCAATAAATAGGAAAATGAACAAAAATGGTCAACAGAGTAAGGCAGAAGGTGATATTAAACTTGAATAATGAGTAATACTTAGGTGATCAAAAATTTGAACAAGAAGTTGAATCAAAATCAGCAATCACTTTATCAAATAGTTGAAGAATAAGTTGAAGAGAGTTAAAAAGCTTAACGAAAGAATGGAATCGATAAGTTGAACAAGAACTTGATCAATAAAACGAATCACGAAGGGAAGCAATTTGTCTATATGACACCACCTCTTGACAGGCAATGGCAAACCTACAAGTGCAAAAATTGCCTGTGAAAAGGTTTTCACTTCGCCATTCGGATTCGGCATAAAACTGTAGGTCTTTTCCATTCATGTAGATATATAACACGCACAACATGAATGGATGCGATGGGCTGTTGTGCCACTAAAAGAAAGAAGTACTTATCTTAAGTATATTAGGTAAAGTTAGATTAATGAGGCGTGTATGGATCTGCTTCATACGAATCCCTGCATAAGTCGGTGGGTGCCAGGGCGTAGGTATGTTATCTAAACGTTCTGCTCAGTGGCAGCTTATAGACTGTTTATATTAAATCATTTAATATTATAATAAGATATCTCTAATTATCTCTCGGTATTTATGTTAGACCTGTGAACAATCCCGATTCCATGCACTGGAGTCCTTTCTTCTACCGCCTTGGGCTTGGTGACAACTTTTTCGTAAACCGGCAGCAGCAGGTGAAATATAATTCTGAGTCCAGCTTGAGGCGCACTGTGGAACACTTTTTAGATGATTCCCAGGTTGCCAGTCATCTTTTCTTATATCAACTGATTACACCAACTCGTCAACGCTATCCACTTCACGGTGGATATCGTACAGTCCCAAAGTTTCTCTGGTATAGTGTCCCATTTTCGTTCTTTCTTCAATAATCCCTTTTTTATAAAATCACAATTCCTCATATATGATCTTATTTGCCAGAGACTATAGCTGTCCCAACTTTTGAATAAAAACCTTTGGAAAATTTCAATAGAACAGAGATTATATATATTTTTTGTAAAATTCTGCTTTCGGAGCCCTAAAATTCTGCTTTCGGAGCCCTCTCAAAACTACGAGCAGGGGGATAATGCCCCGCTCCATTTCCTCAACCTCTCATTAGCCCTGTCCATACTCGTAGAAGGCATCTGGGTGACTATTTAAACAATAGATGTCAATTTGAACTCCATGGAAAGAGGATCAATACTAAAATTTCTCTGGAGGTTGGAGTTATGAATGCACTTACGTAGTGTAGATCCTTGCTGGAGCAAAATAGACAATCTAGGTCTAGGTCAATAGACAAAAATAGTAATAAATACAATGTTTTAATATATTCAGAAAAGGTAATCCGCGCCTAAAACTATACTCATTCGCCATTGAGACCTGCAATACCTATTTAAAAGTTTGTCATAATTTCCAACCTAAACTAAACTGTTAACACCGAATGGCGTAGCGTATTGGAAAATCTCCACATGCAGACAATTTTATTGCCAACATAAAATAGAATGAGTTGGTATTCGGAAAACGTGTTCAATTCACGATTTATTTGATTTTGAATTTGTCACCTTGTATTATTACGTGCATAAAATGGCACATATATCTGTGTGTGTGTGTGAGTGTGTGTAGGTAAATGCCAAAGGATATGCTATATTGTTGCTGTTGCCTGCTGTAAAATGTTACCATGTGAACGGAAGAACGCAACTGCAATATAATTCTATTTTCTTTGAGAGAAATAGCATCATCGGCAACAGCAATTGGTACAATGAAAATACGTAACAATGGCATTGCATATTTTGAGGCATCCACACACGATATACATATTTCAAACACATTCATGCTCGTCGATAGACTCGTATGGAAATACATTTCCCAGAATTTGTTGCAAAATTTTTAACACTAAACGAGGAGGTAGAAGAAGCGAAATGTTGAAATCTATTTTCAGGTTCATGTGAAGTTGAATTTTTGTATAAAAGCAAGCATAAATTTAGGCATTCGTTACAGCAGAAATTGTCATTTTGAGTTGCTTGATTTTTTTTGTGGTAGAAATGATGACGTTTCGGTTGCAACTCAAAAATTTTAAATAAAATTCACCTTTAGAAAATCAAATTATAAGTGCAAAAAATGAGGCGGTTTTTTTGTTGTTAAGTATGCTAGTCAATGTAAATTATTTGCTTGTGTTTCTGTGTGAAAAGCAGAAAGCTTGTATTTATTTCTTTTCACAAATATTTTATTGCAAAATCTTTTATGTGGATACTTTCAGTGTTGGTTAATTTTCTTGTGTATACATGACGCATAATTATTAATTTATTTATTTAATTTTATTATGTATGTGTATTTAAGTGTGAGTCAGCTTGTGCATGTGCATGTGTGCGTGTTTCCCTGTGTTTGCGTAATCATTAACTTTACAATGGACAATTTTTAATTAGCATTAATCATAGTCATCAAACTGGATTTGTGTGTGTGTGTAGCACACTCTCATTTCATTTCATGTTAATTGCGTATTTGCCGGTAAATATGCAACAATTAATTACACAGTAGCAGAAGTAGCACAGTAGGGAGAGCTAAAGAGAAATAAGTAACACTATTCGTAAAATCAACAACAACGCAAAAAATGCTGTGGCAGCAAATGTCATAGCATATTGGCATTTACTGAATTACATATTTACATAAATGTACACACTTACGCACACACTTACACACCCTCACAAACACAGAAACGCAGAGACTTACGCTTTAAAAATGTATAAATACTGTAATGTAAATAATTTAATTTGATATAAATGTGGACAAAAGCATAAATTAAATGTTGATATGTTGAATGCAAAGAGAGAAACTGAAGCAAAATGAAAATGAAGCATAAAAATAAATTGAAAAAATGGTCTGGGTTTTTCCTTTGCCTGCAATGATTTTTGTTTAATTTTAAATGTTAAATGAAAGCGAGTTTTACAATGGAATCCTTAATTATGCACAATTTTATATCGTCCTGGTTTAACTCACCCGCGTAAAAACACTTCACGATGTCCCTAGGAAGTCCACTCGTATGTACATATATAAGTATGTACTTTTTTAATTAGCCAGTAAATGAGTAAGCACTACCGCAAGTAAGAAGAGAAACTACAAATGATTTCCATTCTCGTTAGGTCAACATGAATAAATGGAATATAAAAACAAACTTATGACTATGGTCACGTGAACAATAAAGCTTAAACAGAGAATCCTTTAGACGCTCAAGGAAGGAGGAGATTTACACACAAATTTAAACACTGCACGTGTACATTTGAAAATGTGATCACACTTTCGTAGAATGAAATGAAGTTGCTTTAAAAGGCGTTGCTCGTAGCTTCAAAACTGACAAAGGACTGGGGGCAGTAATATGTCAATAAACGTATTGTGTATGTATCCTATCTGTACTCGTATGTATCCCATCTATATTGTATCTGTATCGTATCTGTATCGTATATCGTATCTGTATCGTATCTGTATCGTATCTGTATCGTATCTGTATCGTGTCTGTATCGTATCTGTATCGTATCTGTATCGTATCTGTATCGTATCTGTATCGTATCTGTATCGTATCTGTATCGTATCTGTATCGTATCTGTATCGTATCTGTATCGTATCTGTATCGTATCTGTATCGTATCTGTATCGTATCTGTATCGTATCTGTATCGTATCTGTATCGTATCTGTATCGTATCTGTATCGTATCTGTATTGTATCTCTATCGTATATCGTATCTATATCGTATCTGTATCGTATCTGTATCGTATCTGTAACGTATCTGAATGGGGCCAAGATGACTCCCTTGAGGAACGCCAGAAGTAACAGGAAAGCAATTAGACTTAAAGCCCTTGAACAATACACTATGGTTTCGATTTGTAAGGTAAGAAGTGATCTATTTTAGTAAAGGTGGCGAAAAACCCATATTTCGCAGTTTAAGTAAAAGTAAATTATGATTTATGTCAGTTTGTAACCTAAGTATTGGCAAAGCTTTCTAACAGTCTTAAAGGGAATTCTATAAGGTTAGTAGTTGTCGATTTGCGTGGTAAAAACTTATGTTGAAAAGGTAAAATCGATTTATGAAGATTAAAACTGACTTGCGAGCAAATAATTTGTTCAAAGATTTTGAGAGTAGCACTAAGCTTTGCTATACCTCGGTAGTTTTTAATTAAAGATTTGCTGAGAGATTTATGTAGCGGAATAATGTAAGAGACCTTCCAGGCGTCAGGGAAATACCCACATTGTAAGGAAAACTTAAATGGAAGTGTGATGGGTACCACAAGTTCATTGCAACATTCCTTAAGAATATATTCTGTAATGTTATCAGGGCCACAATTAACAGAGGTTTTAAGGTTCCTCATATATTCTAACACAACTGTTTCATCAACAGATGGGAACGAAATATTCACTGGAGGACGAATGATCGCTTTGGTGGGGAATTTTTGACTATGTTGACATAAAAAAGTCTGAGAAGAGATTACAAATTGTTTCTTCACTTTCTGATTCCTTTTCATTAAATGACATCCTTGACGGAAATCCCGAATTTTTACGTTTTATGTTCACAAAGTCCCAAAAGGATTTAGCGTCCTGTATAAGCGAATCATTAACCTTATTTAGATATTCTTTATAACAAGTTCTGCAATGGAGTTGATACCTGTAGCGAAGACTTTTATATTTAGAAAAATCAGTCAAACTATTGAATTTCTTACAGCGTTTGTAGTAGTAAGTCTTTTAGTTCCTCAGCTGGCGGAGATCATTATTAAACCAATTCGGAAATTTCGGTTTATTCAGATTACATTGGGGGACTGAAAAACTAAAGCCCTTATGGATACAATTTTTAAATTGCTCAACCGCTTTATTGAGCGCGGAAACAGAAGATTTGGAGTAATAATTGAGCAATGAGTTCCAATCAACTCAAAGAATCTACGAGTTTGAATGAAGGAATGCGATTTTATTGGATCAGAAACAGAATGATGGTCTAAGGTGGAAAAGGCCATAGAAATATAAGATATATTCTATGTCATTAATAAAATGTATCGTTCTTTCTCCCGTATCTAAAAGTGTCCGCAATTTATTACACTAAGGTCATTTGATTCACTAAACTCTTTAATTTATTGTACTAAGATAGGATAAAGTCGATTTAAAATGTCAAAAGGCGCTGCTATATATTTTCTTATTTAATAATATACAAAAATTCAGAATAAATAAAGAAGAAAATTTAACTTTTTCTGCTATTTCTTGTAGACTTTTTTATGTTTTTTCTTTTTTTTTTTCTTTCATTTGTTTGCGATTGTTTTGTATCTCTTCACACAAGTATTCGCTGTCATAATGAAGATAGTGACCTGTAATGATAACTTGTTATGGGGCAATGAACGTTGTTGCTGTTGCTGCTATTTCAGCATAAAATTCTGTTGAAATGGATACAAACAAAAGCTAAAAACACGAATGTATGTATACAAAAACAAAGTATGGAAAATTGCACAACAAAATAAGGAAAAATGGAAATCAGAAAAAAGCAGTTAAAGAGAAATGCAAACTTTTTGCGAACAGGAAGTGAAGTAAACCAAATTGAAGTCAACGCAGAGAAAAAATTGTTTCCGAAAAAGAAGGAAAACCATTTTGGTGCACATACCACAAAAATATCTTCACTGCTTGATTTTTTAAAGATTTTTTTTTTTTTTGGTTTTATCTTTTACTTCGTTTTTCCTTTATTGTTTTTGCAATGTAATTAAGGCTACAGCAATAGTCCTTTTAATGATTAGAGCAACAAAAAGAAGTCAAACACATAGCAGGGAGCGCCGTCAACATAGCCACAAAGAGTAGAGAAGAGTGAGCAACAGAGGCATGAGAATATTGTGGCGAAACTAAATTACTCAAGGTTGAACTGTATGAAAAAAGGAATATTGTGAAAAAGAAAGACAATTGCAAAAGGACTATGCTTCTTTCTTTGTCTCTTACCGGTTCCTTTTTTGTTGTTGTTTTGTAATTAAGTAAAGGGTGTCCAAATATGAGTGGTGAAATTTTTATTACATTCTATAGGAGATATGTTCCGATGGTAGTATGGTAAGTATGGAATAAAGTATCCGGCAAGTGTTCCACGTGGCTCTTTGAACCGGAATTTTCTATGATATTTTGAAAAAATTTGGCTCCGTCTCACCGATGGCATGTTGGATCTCGGCCTTGAGCTCAGGAATTGTTTGTGGTTTATTCGCATAGACCAGGGATTTCACAAAACCTCAAAGAAAGAAATCGCAAGAATCTTGGTGGCCAGTTGACATCGGAATTTCGGAAGATGATTCGATCTGGAAGTCGTTGCTCCAATAAACCGATTGTTCCATACGCGGTGTGACAGATGGAGCCATCCTGCTGAAACCACATGTCGTCCCTATACATACCGTCCAGTTGGGGCCACAAGAACTCCGTTATCATGTTTTTGTAACGAATATCTTTCACAGTTACTGCATTTCCAACTAATTTTTAATAATTAGAACAATAATCGTAGACGACAGCTGATAAAATTCAGAGGTTACACTTGAACAGTAACAAAATGGCACAACTTTAAATCGTACGCTATTTTTGGGACACCCTATATAACATTCTCTTAATTACGTTACTTCTTTTTCTGGTGCTTCATAAATTTTTAAAGCACATTACCTCGAACTTTTTCTTGCCAGAACAAAAATACACACGAAACCAATGAAAGGTTTAAACAAGAATATATTACTTAGAAAAATTTTAATTTCTTAAAATTAATGCTATAACAACAGCAGGATAATCAGCTTAACTTGTGGTTAAAACAAAACCGACCCTCAATACAAAATATGTGCACACGCGTTTCTCTTGACCACAGCAATATAAATCCTGCACATATGTTGTATGCTCTCCAAGTTGTTGAAAATATATGTTGTTGTTGTTTTGCTGCCGCCTGTTGTGTACTAGGGACACCATGTCGTATGTGTAACATAATGTAAAATAATGTGTGTATGCCATAGAAAGAGAGAGAGTGAGACAGAGAGAGAGAGAGAGAGAGAGAGAGAGAGAGAGAGAGAGAGGAGAGAGGGAGAGGGAGAGAGGGAGAGAGAGAGAGAGAGGAAGTGAGTTTTTGTGTGCTTCTGTGTTTGTGAGAGCAAAAGTTTCTATTTGCATGTTAAACGCGCATAAATATTTATTAAATTTAGATTTTGTCTAATTTCTTTTTGTTGAGTTGGTGCATTCACAGCTGTTGGCAACACGTTTTTTTTGGATTGTTTGTTTCCTGCTGTCCTTTTCATATAATATTCATGTTTAGCCATGTTGTCCTTGAGTGAATGATATGAGATTGAATGATTGTTATGTGGTGAGTGTAAAAGTGTGTGTGTGAGGCAATGTGATGCGTTGTGATGTGGTCCATATTAGCTGAGATTTTAACTAATTTCATAAATATTTAATGAATAACATACAATACGGCATGCTAATGAACTGAACACTATCGCTATGTGATGTTGAGGTGGTGGAGGATGGAAGAGTGTTGCAGCATTATATAAATGAAGTCTGAGTGAGTCAATGTAATTTTTCGTGACATTTCATACTTTCGGGGAGTGAAAGTATTTTTACAAATACGCGATATACATATGTACTTATGTATGTATGGATAATGATATTGAAGTGTTTGTAGATACATGATTAAAGGATATCTTGCTTCTCGATATGACAGTGAGACTATTTATGTATATGGGTGGGATATGGGATTTTGATTATCGGCATGTTAGTGATACGATATGGACACGATTCATGTGGAAATGAGAAGGATATGGCAAGGATAAGCACCTGATGTTCACATGATACTAGAAGGATATGTGAAGTATACGAGGAGGATTTGAGATGGATATAGAGAGGATACAAGCAAGATGCCGGAGGGATATGGAAATAATACACATAGAATATGGATATTATACAGGCAGGATATGCGAACGGGTTGTGTTGCTTACGGAGAAGAAACAGGCAGGATAACAGGATATGGACGTGATATGTGAAGGATATAGAAAGAATACGGGATATGGGCGGGTGACATGAAGTGTATTAGTAGGATAGTAGCTAGGATAGTAGGATAGTAGTAGATAGTAGGATAAGTAGATAGGGTTGCAAATTATGGGCATTATGCCCATAGGATGCAAATCGAATAGGAATAATACGTAAACGTTAAGCGTCATACATGTATGCAGTAGGTATATGATAGAGGGAGGAAGGGAGCATGATATGAGGACCCCAATAACCCTCCAGGAGCAAAGAGATCAAAGAGAGAGAGAGAGAGAGAGAGTGGGACAGGGATACTGGGAGAGAGAGACAGAGAGAGAGAGAGAGAGAGATGATGTTACCAGACTAAGGACTTAATATAGTCGGTATAACAAGATATGAATACAACACGAGGACTTCCTATTAGAAAGAACTATACAAAATTTGCAGTCACGTGATTAAATCATTTCCATATTAATAAAGTTAGGTTATGTCATTGTGAAGCCAATTGCTGATCATTAATTTTTGAAATGGTTTTTTGAATCAATAAAATGACTTTGATTTTTTTAGTTTATTGTAATATTTTAATGAGTTTAAGTAGAGAAGATAAAGTCTCCGATTTAAAGTCACAATAATAATGACTGCAACTTGAATTACAATGTGAGATCATGGAACTTATTATTTTTATTGAAACAGTTAGCTGAAATGAAAGCCGTAAGATTATTTAGATATTTTATTTTTAAAATCCTCCAACAATTTCAAAGACGTAAAAAAAATGTATAGTAGTCTTTTAAAGCTTTGCAATTGAGAAACATGATCGACGTCAAATTAATGAGAGACTTCACTCAAAGTTTGGAAAGGCTCAACTGCCTCAAGTTTCATGTGTGACTGCTCGATTTTAATAAAAACAATTTTTTATCTCGACTTCAATCACAATATGATATCGTGACTGTGATTCAGACTTCATTGAAGTCATAATTGATTACTTGAAAAGAATGAGCCGTCAGTGACTTCAAAATGATTGGTGTCTTAATTTTTTATATGCCAGAAGTAATTTTAAAGACCGCAGTCGAGAAACTCTATTCATATTCATTGGCGAGTGGTGAATGAATGCAGTTGAAAAAGACTGCATTCCTGTATGCATAAGTAGTAGCGAATTTGATTAGGGTTCATTTAATAATAGACTTAAGTCACTAAATTTTTCATTTAATGAATGAGAAATCCAGAATTTAGTGACTTAATTTTAAACAAATCATAAGTCTCAAATTATTTCAAAGATTGTAGCTGAAAATGGTTTCATTGTTTTAAAGATTTGCTACTTATCAAGGAATTTGATGTAAATTCATTTGATATGGACTTCACTCATTGTATTTAAGTAAAGTCTCAGCTGTTTAAAGTTTCAAATCTGACTGCAGGATTGCAATCATACTTAAAGCCATGATGACTGTGACTTACAAATCTCCACAAAGATTGGTGATATCTTAAATGATTTAAGAAAAAATTTAATCGGAGAACTTAAGTAATTTGTAGTGATTTCTACGAATGCAGTTTTGAAATGAGTACATCCTTTTAGGGCTTTTCTAGTAGCGAACTTGAGTTACTTGTATTTTGTGTTGTATTCTCCAGTCTGCAAGATGTCAATCCAACCTGAAATCATGGTGACTGTGACTTCAATTATAACGTGAAATCATGGATTGAACAATTAATTGCCCTATAAGAATGTGTGAAGAGTTATGACCTTTTTAAAGCTTACAATGATTTAAAATATTGTAGCTCAAAATTATTTCATTATTTTTAAGCTTTGACATTAGAGAATTTTGATATGCGTTCACCTAATAAAGGACTTGTCTCAAGTTTGAAGTCTGAATGCAAGACTTGGATATTATTGTAACTGCGACTTTAATAATCACGGTATGAAATCAAGAATGTAGCTGAGGCTTATCTCCAATGAAGTCACAAATTATTTGAGTGAACAGCCACTTACTTCAAAATGATTGTTGGCCCATTTGGTATAGATTCAAACGATTTCAAGACTTCAAGAAAAACATGTTTATATTAGAGCATTCATTTATAGTTTTGCTATTAGGAAATCGAATTTACGCCCATTATATATTAGACTTCACTCAGAGAAATCTAATTCCCAACTCTGACTGCAATATTTCAATTAATCTTGAGTTTAATCAGTTAAAGCCATGATAACTGCTTCTATCACTATTGCTCAAAACATATGAGCAATCACTTGGCATTGACTTGTAAATGATTGGTGGCTAAATAGGTGAAATCAAACATTAAAAAGGCTGCAATCAAAAACTAATTTCATTTGCAGTGGTTTCTTACCACAGCTAAATATGTATTAAGAAAGGGTATTTGATTTACATCCACTTTACTAAATTTTTCTCCCTTCTCTGTACATTTTCTAATGTATTTTATTTATTCTCGCACCAGATTTGTGAAGGGTATGAATGAAGCTGAATTTCAAGCTGTGTTACATTGTTTATTTAGTAGTTATAGTGATGACAATATAAAAGTTATTACTTAGTTCCGAATAGGTGGTGGAGAACAATTGGATATGATGAGAAAATAAATCGGAATATTTTGCAAAAATATGATGTAATACTCTAGATAGATCGATATGCTTTTGCGTAGGTATGTGCACATACATATATGAAATATATAATTTAATATGAAAAATACTACCGGAAAATATACTTTCTTATTTACTAAGTTTTTACTTTTTATTAATATGCTATTTTTGACATTTCTTTTCTCTTTACGTTTTGTTGTTGTTTTTTTTTTTTTTTTGCTTTTTTCCTGCTTACATTATTTATGTGTGAGTAGGAGCAATATTTGTTGTTGTAGTTGTTGTTGTTCTTGAAGCAGCTTCATTAGGACATTAGGAAAGTTTCTTTAAAATTTAGTACATACTTTTGTGCGCACATTCCCTTAAGATATGCTAAGAAAATTTTATGCGAATCCCTTTCCCTATATAAATCATAACTTTACATTATTTCCCATTATCCGAATGAAAATTTTCCACTGTCGTGACCCTTTTTACTAGGAGGCTTAACCATGACTTACCATACTTCGGACGAGAGACTGACGATACTTGCGCTTCCATTTCAGTTATTTATGTTGGTTAGCATTTTTCATTCTTCTTTATTTTCAAGCGAAATCAAATTAAAATTTAATTAGTATAATTTTCTATACAAAAAAACTTAAAGAAAAATATATTTTATGTTGAACTCTCAAAGCAAAAATGTTTGGGTTTATAAATAGTAGGTTGTAAAAGCGTAGTGGTATTAGTAGTAAATAAAGTATTAGTAAGTTGAGTCAAGCAAATTAGCGTGTAAACCTTTTTTTCCTTGGGTTTATTTTGGTTCGAAAAAAATCGAAATAACATTATTACTTTTATCATTTTCTTTAAGTACAAACTTCACAAACGCTTATTTCGGGGGAAAAAATTCACTCCCTTGAGGAGCTACTATTTTTTTTTTTGAGTGCTGCATTTCATTGTTATATGCTCTTTCTTTCTTGTACTTCGAGTATATTTCTCTTTTAGTTCAAAAGTGTGTGATAAAGATGAATGCTAGTGAAAGCTTTCTGAAAATTTTCAATTTTTTCAAATTAACTAAAGGCATACGAAGTTTTTCTTCCCTTTCTTCCGATTCTTTCTTAGTTGGCGTCATTTATGGTTGCAGCTGATAGGTAGAATTTCTATGGAATTTCATTAATTTATTTATAATTCTTATGATTCGTTGATGTGGATGAGTAAGGCAGTGCTTGGCTGTGCTCTGCTCTCTCTCCTGACAAATATTAAATTTGTACAAATACTAAGTTTTTGCTACAGTGGAAGTTTTAATACTTTGTGCAACTCTAAACTCAAGTAGAAGTTGTTGATGTGTTTGGAGTTTTTGTGTGGGGGAGAGGTGGGCTTTACTATTCTGTGAGCTTAAACACACATTTCGTGTAATTTTAATAAGTATAGTGAGTGATAATTGTGCATTATCTGTTTTATATTAATTTTCCATTTCCGCTTCATTAATTTTTTATCTTGCTTCCCAAAGATACCGTTCGTCCTGCAATATCGGTCTCCTATCCATCTTCCAAGTGCACCGAATAGTATTATCTCACACCAGGCTAACTATTCATATTCTCTTTCCTATTTTCTAGCCACTCTCTTTACCCTCTATACTCTGAGTTCAACACATGCTCTTTATCTTTTTATCCACTCAATTCTTACATTCCTCCCTTTATTTCTCTCCCTCATTTCCACCATATTATTCCTCTTCTTTCTCATTTCCCTTTTCATATACTTCATATACATCATTCTACATACTTCAATATCCACCTATATTCCAATCGTCTCCAACCTCTTTGGATTGTTTTGTAAAAAAGTGTTTAAGCTACCCTTTCATTTTCTTTCCTATTCTGTTTCTCAAACCCTTTAATTTTACTCTTTTAATCCCATTTAATTGTACATATAATTTTCTGATTTTTGATTGCAATAAATTAATTTGGTACACTTTTAAATGCAAATTCCTTGTGTTTTAATTTTAGTTGTAACTAATTCACCCCGGAATTATTCATTGGTCACTTGAGCCGTATCTTTAATTTTCAGTAAATCATCCCCGAATTATAATAAACAGTGGGCCTTCGAGCTGGATTTATAAATAACTCACCCCGGAATTATTCAAAAAGCCTCCTTTAGTTTTTCTTCCTTTAAGAAGAGCAGGCTATTCAGCTCATTGTGACCAAATTTCTTACCAGTTTCACTTTATTGGACATCAATCCACCAAATCGTATCCATAGAGTGCGTACCGAAGAGAATATTGCTGCTGTATCCGCCAGTATTGAAGAAGATCGCTATATGTTCATCCGGCGCCGATCGGAGCAATTGCGTTTGTGTTATTCTGTTTCGACCACTTGGAAGATTTTACGCAAAGATCTCGGATTAATGCCATACAAAATACAGCTGGTGCAAGAACTGAAGCCAGGCGACGTACCGCAACGCCGAATTTTCGGTGAATGGAGCTTAGAAAAGCTGAATGAGGATCCGTTTTTTTTTTTGCAAAATTGTCTTCAGCGACGAGGCTCATTTTTGGCTCAATCGATACGTGCATACGTGAAATGAGCAGTTAATCGCAGGTTTTGGTGCAGTCAATTGGCCACCAAGATCGTGTGATTTGATAGGGACAAGCCAAACACGATTGCACCAACACCAACATTGAACGCGTCATTAGTAAGATTCCAGCTGAAATGTGTGAAAAAGTGTGGCAAGATTGGACCCTCAGAATGGAGCATTTGAAGTGTAGCCGCGGGCATCATTAAAGTGAAATTATCTTTAAAAAGTAAATGGCAGGAATTGAATTATCGATTCAAATAAAAATTTTATTCACTTTTGTAAAATATCTGTGTTTTTTTGAATTTTCAAATCCAAGCTGTAGAATGGCTGTAGAAACGTACGATTCAGTTATAACAGACACGTCGTAGAATTCGCCTTTATTAGGCACGCCTCTAAATTCGAAAAATACAAGAAACAAAAACAAAAGAATAGGTTTTTGAAAATATCAAATGATTAGTCGGAAGTCTAGTTCATAAAATTTCCGAATCTTTTATGCTAAAACGATAAGCCAAAGACGAGGCTGCCTTGAATACCAGTTACTAAGTGCATAAAACCCTGCTAACTAATCTCCATCTTTCCGGAGCTACTCAACATAATGATACTCATACGACACGTGGTATGACTCCAGTTTAGTGTGTTAAATATGGAATATTATTACTACATATATTAAATATATGTATGTAAATGCATACAGACGTCTAAAACTTTGACAAGTATAACAGAAATCTAACACATAAGCACACATATGCACATAAATATATCTACAACGACTACACACACGATTTGCTTGCTTATATCTGCCTTGCTACTAATGGCACCATCAGCAACACCAACACCAACACCATCACATCAACCGCCACGAATGCAAAATTAATCTACGATGAATTAAACGCCTGCAAGTAAATGCATTTGCAATAAATTATAGAATAATATTCATGTTCATTATGATTAAGTGCATGTGGATGTGACGTGCATATATCCTTTTTGTTTGTCTTCTCTACTTTTATGTACATATTGCTGGTTGGTGCTGCTTCTGTTGATGGTGTTATTGCTGCAGCTACTTTACGACGTAGCACCGTGTGTTGTTGCAACTAGAGTTGCCTTAGCTTTTCCCTGCCACATAATTTCTATTTAGTTTAAGTATATGTAAGTAGGTAACATAATAGAGTAAAATATTTTGTGCTAAGCTAGAGGCCAAATATATTAATGTCATATTGTTCAGTATCTACACATACATAAATAGAAGAGAGTTTAAGTATGCATGCTTGTACGTATGTAAGGTGTATAAGTATGAAACCGGTATGTATGAATTTTTAAGAAAATACACGTTTATTTAAGAAAAATGGTTTTACATTCAATCTTCAAAGTAATGGCCATTTTTCTACATATTTTTGGCTACATATTTTTCCCATCTCTCTGGCAATTTGTGATTGCCTCTCCAAAAAAACTGTTCGTTTTTAAGTCAAACCAGTCATCGAGCCATTTTTTACATTTTCGTACGAATCGAAGTGCTGCTCTTTGTGCTGCACTTTGTGTTGCCTAGATGTTTTTGGTGCAAAGCACGGTTCAATCGCCCAATTGTTGCTGGTAGCGTTGACCAGTAACTATTTCACCTGGTTTCAGAAGGTCAAACCAGATAATACCTCGCTGATGTGAGAAAACACAGAGCAATGTCTTCTTTCCGAAGCGAGTTGGCTTTGCTGTCGATTCGGCCGGTTTACCGTGTACTGGACTTAACATATGATCGTTTACGTTTGGGTTTCTCGAATTACTACTGTGGGCAAAACGTTTTAAGACTTTTTAATTTAAATTTCGCGCGGAAACCTATTCATCAAAATATTATTTGTTTAAGGTTGGTATGACTGTCGGTGACATCTGTGCCAAATGTCACATCAAAATAATCATTAGTGTTTAGTATACGCTTGTCTTTCTGAAGTACAAAAAGTACATTCGGCGATTTTCACAATGAGTGAAATTATTCAACAAAGAAGTTCCATTAAATTTTGTGTGCGGAATCAAATTTCTGGTGCCGAAACGTTCAGAATGTTGCAAAAGGCCTTCGGTGATAATTGTATGTCGCGAGCAAGTGTTTTTGATTGGTACAAATTGTTCAAAGATGGTCGAGAACGCGTTGACGACGAACTACGTCCAGGACGGCCATCAACATCAACTGATGATCAACACGTCTGGTCAATAAAATCAAGGAATTGGTGCTCGAGAATCGACGATTAACAGTCAGAGACCTTACTGGCATCGTTGGAATATCGGAAGGATCAGTGAAAACCATTTTAAAACATCATTTGGGCCTAAGAAGAGTGAATGCACGATTGTTTGCAAAATCAGTGCATTGGTTTTACGAGACCATTTTGCCAAAAATTCGACTGATATCGTTCCGCAACCACCCTATTCGACTGACTTAGCACCGTGTGACTTTTGGCTATTTTCTAAACTCAAAAAACCGTTTTGTTGACACCGTTTTGAGTCAATTGAAGACATTAAACATGAATCGCTAAGCGCATTGAAGGCTATTCCGGAAATTGACTTTAACAACTGTGTCGAGAATTGGAAAAAACGTTGGCACAAGTGAAGGGGACGAAATAGATTTGGAAGAATGAATAAAAAAATTTGAAATTATGAACAAAGTCTTACTAACTTTTGCCCACAGTATATCCATTTTTCATCGCCAGTAACAATTCGATGAAGATATGACTGTTTCTTTGTACCTGGCGAGCAAAATTTCACAGGTGGTTTTTCTTTTCGATTTTCTTGCTGTCTTTCAGTCAATTCATGTGGCACGCATCTGCCCATCTTCCCACCTTCAAAATCAATTTCATGGCTTTTAAACGTTGAGAAATGGCAATGGCAATTGTTGGGTAAAATTTAATTGTTCTGCAAGTTGTTCTTGCGTTTGACCATCATTCTCATCGAGTGAAACTTGCACGTACTTCGTTTCTCACATCAAAATCGCCAGTTTTAAACTTATTTAAACACTCGTTGCACGGTCTTTTGCCTAGAGCGTGCTGGCCAAATGAGATTCCAAAGTAGATTTCTTCAATTGGAAACAAAAAATCAATGATGTCCGCATATCGTAGTTTGTTGGCACATAATTCGACATGAATGTGAATATTGTATGAATATTGTTGACAGAACTAAATGCGAAGAAATGGCGCCAATGATTTGGTTTGACAGAGCATATAGTTTTATCTACCGACACAGAGATGTCGTTACCGGTTTCATACTTGTGAATTTACCATATGTGTGTATGAGTGTTTGTCTTAACTGATTAAAGATATGATTTTAATTTTAAACACCAATTCTATCGGTGAGAGAGTAGTGAAAAAAACCCAGGCGACTGATTAAATTACTACGTTTATGTATGTATGTATGTATGCATGTGGTATCCAAAAATAACCACTACTTATACACAAAGCTATAAATAACTGAGACCAATGATTTATGCATGCAAAATTATGTGAGAGTTTATATTTTATTAAAATCTGTACTACGATTTCTGTTTTCCAAATAAATATAACAAATGTGAATTTCTATCAACTTAATTTATATATCCAAATTTGTACAGTATGTAACTGCATAAAATACGCAAATGCTGTTAATTTTCTGTTGCTAGTGTTGTTGTAGTAGCATGACTATTTGTTATCAGTTAAGTTTAAAATCATAAAGTTTTTTAATCATTAGACAGGTTTAAAATTTTTTTTTTAAATACATTCGATTACATACCTATGCGGGTAGTTAATAAATTAATGACAATGTTAAAAGTTTTAAAAATACCTATATATAGGTAATTTTTAGAAAATGTCAACAAAATTCTTGCATGAAACTATGTTATAGTTGTTGTTGAAATGTGCTTTTTTTTTTATATAAATGAGTGAGTCATTTTATACAAATGAAATAAATAATATATAGAAAATGTATGTAAATTTAATTGAAATTAATTGAATTTGTTGATGTCAACATGTCGTATACGTAACATTTAATTTCACACAGACATTTCACTAGATAAAGGGGGTAGTAAAATCAAATGCTGAGTTTAAATGATATTTGGTAAAATTCCAACTTTAATATTTTATAAAAATTTCATCGGCTAACGAAAGTTTTCCACTTTAATTGAAAATAAGTTTGCCTCTACTGAAATATTATATGCTTGACAAAATACTTAAAATTGGTAAATTAATAATTTTAAAATCATTTATATACATATGAAAATATTAAAACTTTGTTCTTCAAATAATGTTGTTTTGTTAAATGAGAATTTATTTAAATTGTTTAAATGGTATACTTGTCGTATGAGTAACATTTAATTATCCATAAGCTTGAAATGTATATTCGGGCTTTTAATTAAAGAATTCATGTAATAATATTTCCATAACATTAATAAATTGGTAATTTGCGACTAGTGAATCCATTGGAAAAGAGAGGGAGAAAAAATTTTCTTTCCTCCTCCAAAAAAGTATCGTAGCAACTATGATTGTTGACAATTTTTTTGAAACAATGAAAAAATCCCTCAGTTTAGTCTATTTTTACTTGCATTTCTATTTATTGTACTAATATCGTACTTACGCCATCGAATACTGATGAGATCGGGAAGCAATACAGGAATTGAAGCTAAATAAAGCAGCAGGAGAAAATGGCGTTCAACTGTAGCCAAGCTTTTGCAATCGTTTATTATGCCAACATAAGAAGATGAAAGTTTGCCTAAATGACAAGTCAGGACCGTAATACTAGGCACATAATGCTCTGCAGTAACCCTAGGCTTCCAGGAGGAGTAGAAGGACAAAAAATATAAGAAATACTTGGTTAATTTCACATAACATCATCCAGAAACTACAAGTGTTCTTTAGCAAGTTCTGGGGATCATGTGCTGAATATTCTAGCTACACTTACATAATAAGACACAATGATATATGAAACCTTGTAAGCGAATAAACTATGACAACACAGATAAAACGATGAAAATGGAAATGGAGACGAATCCTAGCAATAGACTGATGCCTGAGTGGAAACCATATAAAAACAGAACAAACAAATGCAGTAAACAGATCCATATGGAGATGCCTGGTAGACGGTCTGAGCTTACTAAAGAAGTAGAAGAGGAGGGGGGAAACCTCTAGTATTTAGTTCCACACATTATCTTTTGTTTCACAGAATTACTGGAGATATCTTTCTTGAATCTACACTCAGCTCTTTATTTTTCAATACATATTCTTAAGGCTGTGCTGGAAGATTTTATTGCATTGAGAATTCTGAGTTATGTGCATATATAGCATGAACGTATTAAGCCTTTGATTCACTTCTGTTAATTGATAACTTCTTTCTTCAATGCAATTCTTTGAATATTTTCATGCCAGAGATTTTATTAATTATCTGTGCATTAAGAATCTTTGCAATTACAAGTACTTTGTGATAGTGCTTTTCCACCATAGATAGTGCTTTTCGGAGATTGATTGCAGGGACATTTATATCATGAATTTTTCTCTCAATCCCAAAAGAGTAGGGAAATTTTGTGCAGGCATATAAATGACAAATGGTTCTTTCATATGGAATGGAGTAACTATATATGATTCATGTTTATTTCTCTCCGTTTCAATGGCAGAAAATCATTTATGAAAATTAAAAAATGATTTGATGGGGAAATGCGCTGAGGCACTTCAGAATTAATGAGATGACCTACCAAAGTAACGGGTTGAGGGTTAACAACGTCACAGTAAGACGGAAGCATATGAACTGTTGAATGAGTACATAATGGACGGGCCAGAGTTGACGATTCTGCTCGCAATACATAGACTGGAATGGAAATCGGGTACCCAATTTATTAATGTCATGATTTGGATTTCTTTTTACTGCTGTTGCCTCTTCTTAAGTACTACCCAAATCGATATGTGGTAAGTTTTGAGACATGTACAGTGCTGTGAATTTCGATTTAAAACCAGCTTTCTTTTCAGATCCAAAACAATCGATATTAAGATGGATTTGGATTTATAAATCAATAGTAAAATTCTGTTAATATCAGTGGTAAAGCTGTTAAAGACAGTAAGGCTCACTCCTATAATATGATAAGATAAATGCATTAAATATATTTTTTTTTAAATTATTGTTTTTTTCTCTTTCCTTTTTTCGTTTTACATATCTAGAAAGTGTTCAAACATAAAGTTATTTAATCTTAAATATGTAGAATTCAGCTTATCGTCAAATTGGTTTCGTTTAGCCAACTTATGTACATTTTCTGCAAGTATGTAGGCTGACATTTATGTAAGTTATGTACTGTTTCTCTTAAACGAAAGATTTTTATATTTCACCTTTTGAACTTTTTCGATTTAATTCATTTTATTTCCATATTATGTAACAAAACTAATGTTTACCATATTTTCAAGCTGCAAGCTGCTTGGGCACAGAAGTTTAATTTCAATAACTTTTAGCTTTTGCTATTGTATATTAAACCTAAGCTTTATTAAACGACCCTAAAAATATATTCAAGTTTTTAATGACAAAAAGGAAATGAATAGTTAAAAACCCACCATTTATTTTTAGGCTTTTGATGGAAAATGTATACCGTCACTTTTTCGTTTCAATAAGTTTTAATTCACAACGTCGACAACCTACACATATTCTCCCCACAGAAATCTATTGGCAAAGTTATGATAACTTGTTACCAAATCTTAGTATCATACCACAAATGTTTAGGCATCATCAATAAAACTTCAGCATAAATGGGATGTGTCCCACCCTCTTTTTCAATCCCTTGTCAGGTAGCGACCTTGTGCGAAATCTCAGTTCTGTTTTGTAAGTAATTCCCAAGATATCGATACGCTGTACATCTTGAAAACTCCTCCAAATAGCCAGGGTAGTAAGTACGCAATGTGGTAGTGATGAGAGGAGGTTTCTGGGAGCTATTAAAAACAAAAGACAAACGGACAAACAGCAAACAGACTTGTTGCATTAATTTTTATAAATATAGCAGACAAAGAAAATATGCGCAAATTGAAAATCACTCATACGCCCCCAAGTTTTCGAGCTTATGAGTATGGTATTTCTTACGTGCATTCTCTTCTTTTATAGCATTAATATTTATTTAAAATGCAAAACACCCTAAATAAGCTTTTGTTTAATTAAAATCAAAGATTTGCATAATATATACTCTTAAAGCATTTTTCCTGTATTAAATTACAAATGAAGGAAAAACAACTGATTCATTGGTTCCACATAATTATCATCGCTTGCTAGATTGCGACATTTTCTGAATTTAATCCCTTTTGGCATAATGAACAAAAGAATTCATTGTTATTAATGCATGAGAACATACAGAGAAACACACAAAGCCAGACACGCTTTGAATGACGCATACATTTGCTAAAAGAGCGGCGCGTCACACGAATACTCGCACACACAAATGAACACATATTACACATAGAGACTTTTACTCTGTCGACATATGCCGAAGTCAACTTGATGTCACTCATTATGAGAAAACAAAGAACAGTCGTGCTTTTTGCTTTTCTATTTCTCGTAAAATCACATGCTTACGAGTATTACGAGTTCTATATGGGAATCTGTTTTACACACTCTCTCACATATACACACGCATACTCGTATACATGTATTTAGATACATTGTGCGCCATAACATAATTTTATACCGATGGGACTTTAAATACGGCATAGTGATATGTTAAAGCGCGCGAGTAACATAGTGAGCCTTAAATATCAGCTTAAAAACTAGGCTAAAGGAAAATAGCGAGGGATAAAGGAATAAAGCTTAAGCGGAAATTGGAAAAGAAGGAAGAAACACAATGAGATTAAAAAAGAAAACGAAAAAAATTCACTTAAATTTAATCCTTAAAATCGGGATCTTTTCCATTTAAATCGAATCATTTTCTAATTTTACTTATCGGAAGTGAAAAGAAGTGTAAGTGCTTAACGCAATTTGTTAATTAATGCTACAAAATTCAACTTGTTGTGTTTAGCATATGTACGATCTGACTTTGGATTCTAAAAGCAGAAGATCTACAAAGCAATTCTGCATTCACAGTTTTTTCAAGGTTTCTCTGAGAGTATGCATATTTTTTTTAGAATTTTCACCGTTAGAGGGCACTCGCTTTAAAAGTATGTAAACTCATAAAAAGAGTCACAAAGGCAGACAATGATGAAGCCAGGGAATACAGAGGAAAAGAACGAGCATTCTAAATTTCATTTTGATAAAATCATCTTTTGAATCTAATTAAGGAAAATAGTTTTAGATCATTCTAAAACTAGAAGTGCTATTAAGCCACTTTGCAATCACAATTTTTCTACGACAGTAAAGTTTTTTCTTGGGTTTGAAATACATGTCCTGGAATTGAGATTGAAAAGTTTATAAATTGATCAAAATTAGAAATCGTTATTGAAACTCAGTAAGTTTAAACTTCGAAAAGAGTGTCAAATTAAAAAAATCTTAATTTTCCTCCGCTAGATGCCGTTTTAAAAGTAGGTTAACTCATGAAAAGAGTTTAAAGATGACACAATTATAAAGCTAGGGGAGACAGGGGTCGATAAGATTGCATGGGGAATAAGATAGCAAAATTTTAATTAAGAAAAGTGAATAGAAATTTTTCAGATACTTTGAATCATAAGTTTAAAGCTTAACCGAAAATTGGGAAAGAAGGAAGAAACTGTGGTGTAGTGGTAGTGCGTTGGACTGCTACGCAGAGTGTCCGGGATTCGAATCTCGGCACAGGCAAAATCAAAAAACAAAAAAAGTAAAAAAAATAATTTTTCTATGTGGCACCACCTCTTGGCAGGCAATGGCACACCGACAACAGTAAAAATTGCTATGAAAAGCTTTTCACTTCGCCGTTCGGATTCGGCATTAAACTGTAGGTCCCTTCCATTAATGTCCAAATATAACACGCACAACATGAGTGGATGCGAAAAGTTCGGCCTAGGCCCTCCATGGGCTGTTGTGCCATTAAAAGTAAGTAAAGTAAGAAACTATGAGATAAAAAAAACGAAAAACTTCACTGAAATTTTACAAATACTTTGAATTTTAAGTTTAAAAAATCAATGAAAAATCAAAAGAATCCAATGATGCGAAATTGCCAAGTATTACAATATTCCAAATATTGTGGGGCATTGTGGGAAAATCACAAGGACGATTGACGTACCTATCTCCTCTAATATCAGCATTTCTTTTTTTTTTCCCGAAATTAACCGCTTCTAATGCGCCATCTGGCGGTGGAAAAATTACACACAATATTTTTTAAATTTCTGCACTTAATTATCTTTGAATCAAGTCTAAATTCACAAAGATCTGATATTGATTAAAATTTTTTTTTAATTAAGTTTTAAACTTTGTTAACTCAGTGCCAGAACAAAAATTTTTAAACAGAAAGAAATTCTTCAACTGTGCTAATAAAAAAGGGGTGAATATGCTATTGCTCAGTAACACCTGTCCTTTTTGTAATTCCAGGTCAAAGCACATGCCAGGCAAATGTTTACTCTCTTGTTTAAATGTTTCTTCGCAAACGGTGGCTATAATCCCTTTGATTGAATCCGAGAAACAACATCAAAAAGTCGACTGTAAGATGACGATGCCCTTTGCAGTTGCGCACTATGAGGAAAGATACACAGTAATTTATAGCTTTGTGATATTTTAAACTTTCTTTAACTTTATAGTTTTTTTTTATCTGTATCTAATGCTATATAGTACTACAAGAATTGCTTTTTTTGATTAAATATGCTGCCTCACTTACAAAAATTTAATTCTAATGTAAGAATATTACATAAAAGCAAACATACACTGAGAGAAATAATGCTGTTATGCCAAACCAATTTTGTTATTATATCCCATCCGAAAGTGAATGCTTTTAATTTCACCGAGAGTATGCTGTTGTTTGTGTGAAATGTTGAATGAACAGAAATTTTATTTCTAATCTGACGGTGAATACTGTTAATTTAATGAGAAAACTGTTATTATGAAACTGACAGTGAGAACTGCCAAATGAATATAAGCTGAATTGTTTCGAAGATAACAATAAACAGATTAAAAATGTTATTACAAAATTTGATTATCTTGCAATCTACAGTCAAATTTGTTTAGATAAACAACGTTGGGCAATTGATATAAAAGAATACAGGAATAATTTTGTTGTGTACAGAAAACTTTTGCCACTCAAAGTAACTAAACGATCCACTTATTGAAAAAATTAATGAAATTTACTGAAGTTTGACGGAAGCTGAAACAAAGGATCTAAGATCTAATAAAAACTTTGAAAACTTAAAACAGTAACATGTACGTAAAAAAGTGCTCGGGTTTGTTGTAAAAGAGTCAAGTGAGCTGTCGACTGATCTTCTCCGATTAAATTTTATTAATTTTATACGCGACAACGCAAAAACTTTTATAAACACAAAGGACAAGAAACACAATTTTTAAACTTAACTTTTATGGATTTTGATCGATTTATTGACAAAAAAAAACTAAAAGTTCTTCGTTTTTGTTGTGATAGCAACTTTAATTGGGGGATATTTTCATAAATTGCCAAGTCACACATTCCTCTCACACTTTCAAGTCAGTTTATTTTTTGCCGTTTTTTCAACGAAACAAAATTCTTTAGCGAAGTTTTGAATTGCAAACTTTTTTAAACGAAAATAGATTGATTTCGTATCGTAGGGGTCGATGTTACTATTTCTACTAATTCTCTACTACCTCTTCTATTTACTTTTTTTTACTACCTTTGCTATTTACTATTTTCTACTACCTTTTCTACTATTATTTTCAACTACCTTTTCTTACTACCTTTTCTAACTATATTTTCCTACTTCCTTTTCTACTATTTATTTTCTACTACCTTTTCTTACTATCTTTTCTAACTACATTTTCCTACTTCCTTTTCTACTACTATTTTCTACTACATTGTCCTACTACCTTTCCTACTACTTGTTTCTACCATTTCTACTACCTTTTTTACTACTATTTTGCAATACTTTTTTACTACTATTTTTACTACTTTCTCTAATAATTTTCCACCTACTATATCCTATTACTATTTTTATACTTATTCTACTATTTTTCTACTACTTTTTTTAATTTAAATAATCTTTAATTCAGCTTTTTGATTAAATTCCTCATAAAATGTTACGACGTTGCATAGCACGTAGCTTCGTATCTATTTCAACTGAACTATTGTGTTTAAATGAAATAAATTTACTTGCATATTTCAACATTTTTATCTTGCGCGTACAATGATCACCTCTTTAAAGTACTCGCTCGTTTGCTATTGTATATCGATCAGTGCATTCACATGCGCACAAAGGCTTGTTTATATGTATAACGAAATATTCGACGTTGCCATCAAATTGGCAATGTGCACTATTTTTTGGACTTACAAATTGAATTTGTCATGTGACGAGTGCAGAAGCGACAGATGTTTTTGATAGAAGCATTGCTATGAAAATTATCAATGCAAAAGCAAAAACTGTTGTGTTCAATTCGACAGTGATGAACTGTTGAAATTATAGTTTTTCTTCCTCGTAAGGAATTTTGTTTCGACACAAATCATTGACAATTTCTTTTTTACTTTTTTTCGGATATTTTTTTTTATTTTGTTATTGTTAATATCAAATTTTGTTTCATATTCAAAATATCGCGCCGTTGTTATTTTCCGCTTCATACATATTTGCCACCGACATATTTACATCAAAGGAAACGGAAACGCAGACAATCATATATGCAAACGTTTGTATTGCATTATTGCCGGAGTATGTTGCATACACGCACATATGCAATTCACATACACACATACACAAAGGCATAGGTACATACATAGTATTTATAAATACATAAATACAATTTGAATTTTAATTGGCGTGGAATTTTTCTGTGATGTGAGTACAACATTCCATGTTTCTATGGTATATACTCGAATATTTACATACACATTTGAATACATATGACATACATACAAACAATACATAAAAGTGTGTGCATATAGATAGATATATGTATATGTGTTAGTACATACTCGTATTTATGGTATTGTTGAGTGTTATGCACAAATGCAATTCGACACTTGACACGTTTTTGTTATGTTGAAAATTATTTGCATATTTCACGAAACGTTGAAGGAAATTCCATAAATTATGGAAGCGTTGTATGCTCGCATGCAACAAATAAATATCGCTTTTTCGAAATATTGAATGTGACTTTTAAAGCAATGTCCATATGTGTGTGTGTATAAGTAAGAATGTATGTGTGTGTGTGGTAGTACTTTGTGTTTTCATTTATTTTTTTCGTGTTGGAAATATTTTCGTTAGTTATTTATGTGTTTTAATATTTTTTAAATAACTGTGTACAATAAAAAGTCAATTAAAATTTTTGCTTGACAAGACAAATTTAAATCAACTCAGAAAAGTACAATTCTGCAGTTTTTGGCAGAAAATTATTGGTGGCATCCAGCTTTTGGTAGAATTTGACAGGCAATCATGGTGCATTCTCGTAAAATAAAATTAATGGGAAAAAATCATAGTTTCTGAAAATTCGATTTTTCTAAAACATTTTTAGAGTGATTGGAGCGCTTTCTGTGTTCTGTGCATGTGAATCTAGTGGAACTCTATGGCACTTCTTGCATAAATTTAATAACGGGTGAACCAGACAAATTTATTGTCAAGAGATAGGATCCCCCTTATCTTCAAGTGAAAGTATCTATAAATAGTACAGTTTTTTTCTATTTTCGTCATTAGTCATTTTCATATTGGATCTACTTAAGTCAACATGCCGACAGTTTAAACCGTCATAAATAACTAGAACGCGGGAAACTCCATCTGCAGAACCGAAGGGTTAGGCAGAAAAAAGTGTCCAAATAACACAGAAGTGCTGGAAAAGGTTATTAAGTAGTACATATCGGGCTAATCCCACGAGGTCGACTCGAGATGTTGCAGCTACAGCTGGTACATCGCAATCAACTGTAATGCGATATAAGCAAAGTCAAGGATTAAAGACTTACAAACAGCAGAAAGTACCTGACGGGTCGGAAGCAAAGAAAAAGATAGCGAAGACGCGTGCCCGAAAGCTGTATGACAATTATCTAACCAAATTCGATTGCGTGATTCTCGATAATGAGACCTACTATAAGGTGGACTTCAACCAGTTGCCTGAGAATGCCTATTTCACAAGAAAGAATAGGGATGCATCAACCAGAAAATATTCTGAAGTATATATTGGAAATATGGTATATTTACCATATTTCCAAAACGGTTCATGATTTGTTAAGCTATTTGCACCTGCGGTCAACGGAGGAAGGCGTTCATTACGTTCTTTACAGGAACAATTCCCTCCAGAATTTATACAGAATAATGCCTGCAAAACCGCCTTCTTCCATTTTTTGGACAGCACAAAGGAACTATTTTGTTTTGGCTAGATCAAGCCACAAGTTATAACTCCAGGTCAACTAAGGAATCGTATCAGGATAATACTGCAACAGAGGTCCCAAAAGAGGCAAATCCTCCCAACTGACCGGAACTTCGGCCTATTGATAGATATTGGGCTATAATGAAGCAAACCCTAAGAAAAACAAAGAAAGTATGCAAAAATTATGTAGAATTGCGAAATCGTTGGAATCAAGCCTATGCAGTAGTCACTGACTACTTATACGCAATTGTCAAGAGTTAGGAACCCGTTCAAGTCAAAGTAAGGTAAAGTTAAAGTTTTTCCAGTCTCTACGTTAAGAAAAATGTTAAACAATTTGGTGACCGCTTATAATATTTGAATAAATTTATATTTTATATAGTTTAAAAAATGCTTAATAAACTGAACTTTATTTGAGTGAAATCGGACTGTTATTTGGTTTTTAATTGGTTTATAATGTCTATTTGGTTAATGTCTGTTGTAGATACTCCATAAACTTCGTAGCAATCTTGTATTTATAAAGAAGACATTGTTTAACATTGACAACAATTGAACTGTTAAGGTTCTTGCTTTCATATTGGTTATTCATTTATTTGGTTAACGAGTCTGCAGTACCAGTCGCTCTGCTGCAACTCTAAAGAGCCAGCAACCAATCATTGGCGACAGCTTGGCAGGAATTATGCAATGCATCAATAGGACAGTAATGAGTTGTGCTCATACAATAAAATTGTCAGTGTCAATTCCTACAAAACTATGAAATGTTTTATGAAAGTGAAGTTTGATCACACATGAGCAACATCGTCATCTCTGGCACTATTTTCTGCATGAGTGTCATGCTACTAGTATACACTGATGATATTGACATCGTTGACACCAACGCGAGAACAGTCAGTGCAGCATTCTCCAATCTGGAAAGGGAGCCTCTTCGAGTTGATCTAGTGGTGAATGAGGACAAAACGAAATACCTTGTGTCAACAAACAAAGAGTCATGGCGGCTTTGACAAAATTACACTGTTGAAAATTATACTTTTGAAGTCGTCGAGTATTTCGTTTACCTAGGATCCAGCATAAACACCAACAATAATGGCAGCCTTGAGATCAAGCGGAGACTAACTCTTGCCAACAGGTGTTACTACGGGCTCACTAGGCGATTGAGAAGCAAAGACCTCTCTCGACCGACGAAAATAATGCTCTATAAGTCACTTATCCTTCCCGTCCTAATATATGGCGCCGAGACGTGGACTTTGACCACCAATGATGAGAGGCTGTTAGGAGCGTTCTAGAGGAAGATACTCCGTAAGATCTACGTGTGTGAAATAAGATGGAATGATGAGCTGTATGAGTTGTACGTCGACATTGGCATAGTCAAGTGTATAAAGATCCAGCGGCTTCGCTGGCTGGGTCATGTTGAGCGATTGGAAGAAAGTGCTCCGGCTAGAAGGGTGTTTTATTCGAGACACGGTGCAGGAACACGCAGAAGAGGACCAGGTACAGGGCAGCCTGCCTGCACTAGGACTTACCAACTGGTGTCAGCGTGCGCATTTCAAAGGCGACTAGCGAAGTTTTATCAAGGCGGTCAAGATTGGTCATCGGTTGTAGAGCTAACTTACTCTTTGCTATTCTCCACGATTCACAAAAAAAGTTAACTTCTGCTCGGTCGTGTTTTCTTGGGAAATAATTCGGCTCATTTCATTCCACTACCTAAACTAGTCAGGTTCCCTATACAAATTAAAAAGTTTAAGACAGGAAGAGGCGTCGAGAAACTTCTTCTGCCTGTAGCTTCTTACTGTCTGGTACCATCTGGATCTTTCTACTTTTCCTTTGTTTACCCTTTTCTCTTCAGTTTTCAGACCTAAGACCTCCTGTCAACCTCCAATTTTATTTTTATATAAGTGAGCTGTAAAGTAAGTTTTGTGGAGATACTCGATCCTTTAACTGCACAACATTTGACCTTGTGGTGGTTGCCATAGCATAGTTGGCAGGGTAACTATGTTCCAATTTCGTGTTTCAGGCAGAACCTCTTGTGGTCAGGGAAGCTTGTAAGATGCTGCACAACCAAATAGAGAACACAAAAAGGTATCGTATCAAAATGGCACCCAGTGTTAATTAAGCCACCATGATACTTACATAACTTACTTAGTTATTTGAATTTCGCCCCGACTAGTTTGATTAAACTTTTTCGCGTTTCTCTTTGTATATATTCATGGGTTAACAAAAGTGGTTTAATAATTTTGATTTTTTGGTAAAGAAATAGAATCAAATAGCAAAGTTTCGTAAGATTAGTCTCATAGTATAAAAGCTACTTCAAAAGAGAATGTCAGAAAGTACCATGAGACTAGGATCATCGTCTAAAAGCGGACTAGCCCAATAAATCTCTCTCTCATAAGTTGAGACAGCTCTGGGCTCTAAAACAAAAGACAGATAAATTTACGTGCTAATCGATCTTTCCTCGCTTTTTTCACAAGCCCAAGGTAATCATTATTTCCCAGACTATCTTGAAGCTGTGTAAAAGAATGTTTTGAAGTAGCTAAAGGTAGCCTGAGTGCCTTAAATAACCTTAGACTAATTGGACATCACATTGTCTCGAGCTGATTCAGACTCGATCGAACTCATCTTCAGACGAATTCGATCTTAGAATGACTACCATTGCCTTTGACTTCTATTGGTGACAATGACTGACTGTTTTGATTTATTTTAGTACCTGCGGCTGCTTTTTATAGATTCTGAATCTACATCCTTTTTTATGTATAAAAACCTTTGTTGCTTCTTACTGCCTGGTACCATCTGGATCTTCTTGTACAGTTTTTGAATATGTTTTATTCGTTTAATTTTTTACGATGGTTAGATTAACATGCTTTTTTTTATTGATACATTCAACACACAGGGTGTACCCCTAGAAATGTAGAGCATTGTGTTGAATGGAGGGAAGATTGATAGGTGAGAGGCAGAAGGAGGGAGAATGAGAGAGGGAATGCAATCACACATTCGCATCCACTCGTGTTGTGCGTGTCATATTTGTACATGAATGGAAGGGACCTACAGTTTTATGCCGAATCCGAACGGCGAAGTACAAAGTTTTTCATAGGCAATTTTTACTCTTGCAGGTTTTGCTATTTCCTGCCAAGAGGTGGTGCCGTGTATAAGTCGCCTTTATGCTCTCCTATTACTAATGAAGATAAATGTTACTTTTTGATTTCTACCTGTGCCGAGATTTGAACCCCGAACACTGCGTAGGAGGCCTAAGCACTACCAACTAGGCCAACAAAAGCATGAAAAAATAAATATCCCATTTAAAATTGATTTTTTTTAACAGAATTGATTGATGTATAATTTTTTGATCAATTCATAGGAAAAACAATTTAGTATTAACAGCTGGCAGGTGACAGGTGAAGTCATGACATAGACATCAAGATTACTTAGTACCTATTATTAAATTCAAAACAACAACAACATTTTGATTTGTTTGATTATTCTTTTTTCTTGACACTAGATGACACAATATTGCTTGAGATAACATTGGGCATTACATCGCGTTGAATCTAAAAGAAAATACCCACTAGGAAATTGATTGCCGATCTTTATTGAGAGAGTCATTCACAGCTCTGCTGTTTCCCAAACTAACTAAAGAGTTGGGGCGTTTTGCACTGTTTATATGACTGAAGAATGGTGCTGTTATCTGCAAAGGAGTTGTTTTTAAATGAAATTAGGTCATTGTTTAAGATAAGGAACTGAAATTTAGGTAGAGAATTGAGCTCTGCGGGACTCCAATCTTAATGGCACAACCTCCCGAAGCAATTTTTAGTTATCTCGACCTGAATTCGATTAATAACTTTTCATAGTCTCCGCCTACTTCAAAAATTCCTGTTTGCCTCTGGCGACTTCTAACTGACTGATTTCAGTGGCCGTAGTTACTCACTAAACAGTTAAAACTTTACTTTATAGGAAAACATCAATAACTTTTATTTTTTCAAATTAACTATGACTTAAATTTTCATTAAATCCTTTCAAATATAAGCTGAATTTTTTGTTTGTTTCTGTTTTGATGAAATCCACTAAATTGATAATTGACATGCCACAATATATTGTTGTTAATTTGCATTGTGGCTGTTGATGATTAGCTGTTGTTGTAATTGATTTTCTTTCATCAATTCATCAATGCTCGCATGTCTATTTATTGTATTTTTTGTTTTGTTGGTGTGTCATTGGCAATTTAAAAATATTAGTAATAGAAAAACGCTAACGATTTTGAGTGGACATGACATGTCAGAAAAAATAATGCTGAATGACATTAAATAAATGAAATTTGTATCTGAAAGGATCATGTTTCAAAGGACACAAAAAGAAAACTAAACGCAACGATTAAACTGTGGCAGTGGCAACAAAAATGGCGATGGAGTGAAAGAAGAAACGAGTGATTTTTGAAATGGAATGGAATATTTCAGTATTGCTACTGGTTCAATTTCATTACCATTCAATGGAATATCTTAAAGCTAACTCTATATAAATTTCATAATCACTAAAAACTTGCAGCGCTAATGGAAGCGCAATTACACTGGCACTGACTATTTTAATACAATTGATAATAAAATTTCAATAGCCGTAAAAATGGAGTGGCATTATATATTGTAATGTCAATGTTAGTTCAATTGCATTATCATTATCATATCAATGTAATGCGTGTGAAATTAAAATTTGCATTAGGCTTATTTTCGTTATATTTGAATAGCTTTACAAAATAAAATGACATTGAATATGTTAATGCTAATGATAGTTCAATTAAAATATTATTGGAAAAAGTAATGCTAGCGAAAAAATATCTATGATATTGAATGTTTTAATGCAAAAAACTTAGAGGTTACTTATTTGTAATTCCAAGCTGGGATAATTCCGCTGTAATTGAATATTTTAATGAAAAAAACTAAATTTCAATGGTATTGCATATTTTAGTTCCAAATCTTGTTTAGTTTGTATGTAAATTCTTGCTACTTGCACCACAAATTAAATTTTACATCCTCTACAATTGAAGTAGTACTGTCATTACACATTTTATTTCTAATTAATTAACTTCTAAAGCATTGAAAAATGGTATTGCATTTAATATTTTAATGCTACCGGTATTTTAATTGACGATTATTGAAAAATTTAATGTAAGTGGAGGTAAAATTTAAATATTTTTATTCGAATTTTCATTTTAATTTTATTATTAGTAAACTGCAACTGCCATTGAATATTTTAATGCGATTGCAACCAAACATTAAATAGCTTACTTACTTATTGAGCTGGCTACTACAACCGATGATCGGTGTTGACCGCCTCTATAAAGCTTCGCCAGTTGCCTCTGCTATACGCGGGCTGGCGCCAGTTGATAAGGCCAAGTGCAGTCAGGTTGCCCTGCACCTGGTCTTTACAGCGGAGATTAAGACGTCCTTTTCTGCAAGTTCCTCCACCGTGGTTAGAATAAAACACCCTTCTAACCGGAGTGCTTTCTTCCATTCGCTCAACATGACCCTGCCAGCGAAGCCGCTGGATTTTTATACTCTTGAATAAGTATGTCAGTGTCGGCATACAGCTCATACAGCTCATAGTTCCATCTTTTTCGATACACGTCATCCACGCATACTGGACCGTAGATCTAACGGAATATCTTCCTCTCTAAAGCTTTTAACGGCCTCTCATCATTGATGATCAATGTCCATTTCTCTGCGCAATACATTGGGAAGGAGAGGTTGAGAGACTAATATAGCGTTATTTTCTCTGGACGAGGGAGGGCTCTATTTCTCAGTTGCCTACTGAGCCCGTAGTAACACCTATTGGCAAGAGTTAATGTCCTCTTGATCTCAAGGTTGATATTATTGTTGGTGTTTATGCTGGATCCTAGGTAAACGAAATTCTTGACGAATTCAAAAGTATAATTGTCAACAGTAACATTTTGTCCAAGTATTTCGTTTTGTCCTCGTAGCTTGCAATATTTTAATGCTTTTTTTTGCACCATTGTCATCATCAAATTTCAATGGCATTGAATGTTTTTGCAATTACTTGGTCAATTTTAATACCATTACAAAATTTAAGTATTTATAATGAAATCTCCATCTTATTGGAATAAATTGAAATAATAGAGAAGTATAAAAATTTCTAAGATTGCCAAAGCATTATCAAAATAATATTGAAACAAATTAAAAAAAAAAAAATATTACTCAAATATTACTCGCAACCAATCATCAAATAAAAAAATGTCGCTGGTCAAAATGGGAATTCTTAAATCAAATAATTCCATTTTGTTTAAGTAGCTGTCCCCTTGATTCTGACTTAAGTCTTGTTAATGAGTGGGCTTCAATGAACGGGTTTGCATTTGAACCCTAATAAATCTAAGTGTATGGTTATTTAGTCTTCGCCAACCAAATCGCACTCCTCCTATCGCAAAACATCCCTAAACTTGATGAACTATGCGCGCTGAGGATGCACATTTCCCGCTCTATGCGTACGGCTGCCGAAGAGGTGCTAGGCTACCACCGTCGACAGAGAAATATGTGGTACGACCAAGAGTGTCGCGATGCTACTGGAGCAAAAAACGTTGTTTACAGAGCCACCCTGCAGTCAGTTGCAACGCGAGCTGCTAAAGAGCGATACAGAAAGTTAAGGAGGTAGGAGAAACGTCTTTCCAGGCGCAAGAAAAGAGATGAAGAAAGACGCGAGTTCAATGATATCGACACTGACATAGTCAAGCGTATAAAACTTCAACGCCTTTGCTGGCTGGGTCATGTTGAGCGAATGGAAGAAAGCGCTCCGGCTAGAAGGGTGTTTTATTCTAACCACGGTAGAGGAACACGCAGAAGGGGACGTTCTAATCTCTGTTGGAAAGACCAGGTGCAGGGCAACCTGACTGCACGTGGCCTTATCAACTGGCGCCAGCGCGCGCATAGCGGAGGCGACTGGCGAAGGTCTTAAGACCGATCATCGGTTTTAGTGCCAGTTAAGTAAGTAAGTAAGTAGTAAACCATTTATAAAAATATCAAACAGTAGTGGTCCACAATGAGTGCCTTGTGGGATACCCGAAAAAGCCTTAATCAAAGACATATTTACTTTAGATGATCGAATTTTGACTATCAATTTTTGATTTATAAGAAAGTGTAATAATATGTCTTGCTTTACAATAGCCCTGAAATTAGTGGCTTTTGCTCTTATCACCTGATTTCAAATTTGGTTCTATATTGAATAGCTTCCAACAGTCAAAAAATGTCACTTCCATTAGACAAACAATTCAATTTACAACTAAGTTTTCAATTAGATATCACTGAAACGATATTCGCTTTATTAATTTCAAAGATTTGAATAATTTCAATATTGGACAAGTCATAATTACTTATTTCGGAGCAGATTTGGCGAATTTTCTATTGGACTGTATGCAGTAGTTCTTCAAATATCATATCGGATGGGATTCCACTATTGCTACGTTTGGAGTTAATATAATGTTAAAAACCGAGATGGGTTTGGCTTCAGCTCAGCTTCAATATTAGAAATATAATTGTTATATAAGTAGGAATTAATGCAGCATATCAAATTCAAGGCGCAGTCTATGGAAATAGAGACGATCAGTATCCAATTTTGATTTTCTAATTTAAGGCTAGCCAAGAACACATTGCGTTTTCAAAAGGAACTTATACTATTCTACTCGGTGGACTAGTTGGTAACCACTACAAATACATTGTATGCTTATTATTCTATCAATTATTATTATTCTATCTTTATTCTTCTTAAATTATTTTTATTCTTCCATTGTAAGTATGTATCATAAGTATGTAGATATTCGATTTTGTGAGTGTTTAGTTTCTTAATTTAATATTTTTTAGGTTTACTTTCCTTAATTCTCGCAATATTATTCATGAGTATCACTCTGTTCGTGACTAGTACTGTAATTTAAAAATGTTGTTGTTGTACTAGGATTACCTACTATATTAAATAAATACATAAATATATAAAATGAAATAAATAAATAAACTAGAAGATTTATTTTTAATACATAGTATCGCTAGCATTATTTACGCATTCCTTTGCTTCATCTAATTATTTTCTTCTTCCGTTGCTGCTGCTGCTGCTGCTGCTCTTGCTGCTTATCTTTAAGCTCAAAGATATTCGAGGCGTAATCTTGCAAATACATAATTCTGCACATGTTGGCAGTTGTCAAAGTCACAAATTTGTGCGAGTATAAAGTAATGAAATTGTCTTACACACACACATACATACTTTTATACAGGGTGGACCATTTATAATTTGTAAATCAGAATGAATTATTATTCGAAAGTACAATCCTTCTAATTAACCAGAACACTTGGAACACTTTTTCATTCAAATAACTTTCTGGGCTGTCCTTGCACACAATACAATTTTTCAGTACGTTTTCGACTGTATGGAACTGTACTTGAGTGATGGCTGCACCACTTTCGACCTTAAGAGCCTCAATCGTTGGTTAACGTAACGGCTCCCCACAAATAATAGTCCATAACGTAAAAACTGATATCAAAGGGATCTTCGTCAAAAAAGATGATTTTTCGGTACAAATGCTCATCTTCTTCGAAGCGTCCCAGAGCCCAATTACTTACTTACTTTTAATGGCACAACAGCCAATGGAGGGCCTAGGCCGAGCATTTCGCATCCACTCATGTTGTGCGTGTTAGATTTGTACATGAATGGAAGGGACCTACAGTTTAATGCCGGATCCGAACGGCAAAGTGAAAAGCTTTTCATAGCAATTTTTACTCTTGTAGGTTTGCCATTGCCTGCCAAGAGGTGGTGCCGTGTAGAAAAATTATTTTTTCTACTTTTTGATTTTGCCTGTGCCGAGGTTCGAACCCCGGACACTCTGCGTAACATTCCAACGCACTACCACTACGTCACAGCGACCACTTAGCTAATCGAAAACATTCCGGTCATGTGCCTTTAGCTGTTGTACTAACTGAAGTTTGTACTAACTGAAGTTTGTACGGCTTCATACCGAGACCTTTGTTCTAAATTCGCAACGAAGAAGTGCGTGAAATGTTCAATTCGTGAGAACGATAGCGAGCTGATGTGGCTAGTTCTTCTTGCAGATTCTGAGCAACAGCAGCAATTTTTTCGGTTGTGGGCACTGTGGATGTACGTGAACGTGTTGTTTTTTCTATTCAATCTTTCAAGCACACGTTTCACAAAATGATCGAAGGCGCTTCTCATCTATCGAATTTTGAATTTAATTTTCTTTCCCTTTCGGTAGAAGATTCACCATTTTACATGAACATTTTTAGTATTTCGTTCACCGCAAATATAAAATGAATTTTCCGCCATAATACGAATGACATCAGAGTTGCCACACTCAAAATATCCAGTAGTTCAAAATCCAAATGTTTTGATGGATCACCCTTTATATGAATGCACATATTTCTATACATAAATGAGTGTAACTATGCTCGGATGTGTGTATGAAAGAATTCTCATATTACTTACTTACTTCATGTATACTGACACATATTGACTTTTTCTTTCTATATACATAAATACTTAAATCCTTCATAGAAATGAGCTTAATGTCACCTAAACTGAAATGGCAGCCAGATTTTAGGAATTAACTTGATTTTTTACTTGGGATTTTATAAATGAAGAAGAGAAAATCTTTTTACACTTTTAAAGTATACAATTTTTTTAAAATTTTTGTTTTTTTTTACTTATATCTGAAATAAAAGAAAGGGAAGACATCTTGCAAGTCAGCACCAGGGTGATTTACATGCACAATATATAAGTTACCCCTTGGTTACTGGTCATAGCGAGGTATACTTACCATGGATTGAGTTACGTAGTCGTGAAACAATTAATCGCAAACCTTCTAAAGGAATATTCCATAGCACTTCAAGTATCGAATAAATTACTTATGATATATTAATTAGGAAACTAAACCTACAAGAATCCAATGTTTGATTTCTTTAGGGCTCACTGATTCCGACTCTGTACTCAGATTTACGCTATCACGTCTGGCTGTCACGCTAATCATTTTCACATGTAGGGGACTAATATCATTTTATAAGTAACTTGTAGGCATATATTTAATGCTTGTGGAAAAAAATTTTGTTGTAAAATCGGGGTAGAAATTTATCAAAATTACTCAGGCACCTTGATTGCTTTATCTCCTCAGCCCTCTTTTCTTCTCATCAACACACAATTTTAAAAGACGGCATCGTAAATTGAACCTGGGACTCCAAAGATAAAATTATTGTAGAGTCAACAAAAAAACATGTTCCTAAGAAAGAAGTTTGTATTACTGAGAACAAAAAATTCTCTATCACTAATTTTTTTTCAGTATTTAAAAGTTATCAGTATTCAAAGGTTTAGGGTTTAGAGAGTTTAGGGTTTCCATGGATGGATGGATTTTGTTTAAGAGTTCAGTATTCATAGTGCTGTATTCAAGGGTTAATATATACAAGCTTGTGTCCAAAGTTAAGAGTTCAGTAAACAAGAGTCCCGTGCATAAGAATTCAGTGTTCAAAGCTTTAATTTTCACAGGTTAAGCGTTCCAGACCAATCTTCACAAATCAGTGCCCAAGAATTTACTGGTACCTTCTATCATTCTTTTAAAGGCACAACAGCCTATGAAGGGTCTAAGCCGAGCTTTTTGCATCCACTCGTGTTGTGCATTTTATATTTGTACATGAATGGAAGGGACCCACAGTTTTATGACGAATCCGAGCGGCGAAGTTGAAAAGCTGATGCAGCGATTTCAACGGTTTCATGAGAAAAGTTGCTCACGAAACTGACATTAGTTCAACTAATAGCAAACAATCAACTAGTATTTAATGCGCATAAGCTCCAAAAAGGCCAGTTACTTACGGATGAAAACAAGCGCATACGACTCCAAAGATGTCGCCTACTTCAACGTCGGGCCGCAGGAATTGGATGGGGAAAAATCGTCTTCCTGGACCATCATTCATCAGTCAACATCGCCAAAATCCGCAATCCACCATGGCAATACACCCTTCATGAGTAAAAATCAGCCAATAAGTGAATCGCCATGAAATTTTGAAGGCTGTGGCACTCCCCTTGCCCCGACAGCACTTTGCTGATAATGATTTGACGTTCCATCCAGATTTTGCGCCAGTTCAAAGAGCCAAAATGACACAAAAATGGTGCTGGGCTCATTTTCCATATTTTAACACATCTCAAGAATTGCCACCATATCCGCCTTATCGTAAGCAAAGTTGACGTAGCTTGACGCTGCCTCAATTTACAAAAACCCTTTTCAAAACCGAGTTTGTCATGGATTATGATTAAGCGCATCGTTAATCTGCATCTTATAGATATTTTTAAACTTTAAATTACATTATTCTGAAAAAAGTACTGAAAATATTAAAGTTTCAAAATGTTTTTTGTTTCTCCTAAGAAATTTGATATGTACATCGAAGTATAAAGAAATCATTAAGGAAACGTTTTCATTTATATTAGGCATTAACAGTGGGCACTTTTTTCTGGTACTTTTTTAATGCCGGAAATAAACACAAACTAACAACGAAACACCTTCCAAGTTAAATTTTTGTATAAAGTATTTCAGGTAAAATGGTTTGTGTTGTGCAAGTAACAAACAATATTAAAGAAGACAGACAAAAACAATGACAACGACAACGGCAACGAGAACGGCAACAGGCGGAAATGTCATAATAAAAAAACGATTTCGAATATTTTCAGTTAATGAAGCCATAGCCAAATGCTGCTATAGTTATTCATCACCAATATCAACCACCACCACCAACCACCAACCACCAACACCATCGCCATCGCCCACGCCAATCTCATTGCCATTGTCATCGTTATTGTTGTCCTTGGTGTCGTTGCTGAGGTTGACATATTCGCTTGCTTGCCGTGCTGTTACATACACATTTATATTTGATAGCTTATATATTGCCGGGTAATTATCGAGGTACTTTGTTCATGTTACCCTCTGTTGCCTTGAATTACGTAGGGTCGCTATCACGGAAGCTTCTTCATTTAATGATTTGATTAAATTCCTTCCGCATTCTTCCGTTTGACCCTTTTTGTTTCTGCTTTTGCTTACTACATCCATACTCCCTTACCTTACCTCCTCTTTCTAGTTACGTTAGTTGGTGCCACGCATCTCTTCCAATTGCTAATTTATTGCTTCTTTAATTTATGAGTTTATTGCGTAGAACTTAGTCGGTACGCAAAAAGGAATTTCTAATTGCAGCTGCACAATTCATGAAATGTGTATATAGGAAAAATATGTTGTGATGAGGGGGAGGGTGAAAAAGGTTTTCCCTTTAGAAATGGAATGAAAAGTATTTTAATGGCACTTTTTTAATTTGTTCGAATTTTTAATGAATCTTAAATTCCGTTTGTCATAAATTTATGTAATAGTTTTTTTGTGTTATCAGTTAGGAATTTCGTATTTTTGTTGTATTTAATTGCTGGGAAATTATTTTCGATTAATTGTTTAATCTATACGCGAACCGTTGGTGCTTTAAGTTAACCGCTAGATGGCATTATCGGTCGAAACTATTCAGTTTACGAGTGTGTATTTGACGATTTAAAATAAATACTTAAAAACTCAGTAAATTCTGTGTTCAGGAATTCAGTTTTTAAAGTTTTACTTTGAAAGAGACCAGGTCAAAAGATCAGTGTTCAAGGTCTCACTTGATAAGGGTTCTCTGTGTTAAAGAGTTTAATTCAGTGTTCAGGGATTATGTAATAGGCCAAGAGTTCGGTGTTCATGAGATCAGTACCCCGAATTTAGTATTCTACGGTTTGACATTTCAGATTAAAAATCATTGTTCAAACATTCAGTATTCAATGATTGTATTCCGGGTTCAAGGATCAGATATCACGGGTAAGTACCTGGGTTAAATGTAAAAGAATCCATTGTTGGAGAGTTCACCGAACAGGGCTCAGTCTTCAGGACGTGCTTAAAAATTCTGTTTTCAAAAGTCAGTCTTCACAAATCGCAGTCAGTGTTCGGTGTCCACTGATTAACTGGTGAAATATTCAGTGTTCAAGTTTTTTCACTGCTCATGAATTCAGAGTTCCAGGATTCAGTGGACAAATATTAAATGTTCACAGGTTTAATTCAAAGATTCAAGGGATAATATTTTAAGGATTCAGCGTTCAGGAGTTCAGTGTTCAAGGGTTCAAGGGTTCAGTATTTGACGCTTTTTTGTTCAAAGATTCTGTGTTCAAACTTCACAATCAGTTTGAAGATTTGAAACACACGGCTTTAGTGGTTATAGAACAAGTGCTCAAGTGCTTAATTTCTGAGAGTTAAATCATCAAGGGGGAGTGTTCACGCATTCATTGTTCTAGAATTAGTGATCAATGATTAAATGTCCATAGATTTAAATCAATGTATCAAAGGTTCGGTGTTCAATGGCTAAACATTCAAGAGTTCAACGTTAAAGAGCTCAGTGTTCAAGGGGTCAGTTTTCTGAAATTAGTATCAGGGCTCATTGTCAATTGATATTTTTCAAGAGTTCAGTGCTCAAGAGTCCATTGCTTGAGAGATTAGTGCGCAAGCGTTCAAGGTGACCCATTTATCCCTTTTCACCATGTAGTAAAGTAAATGAAGTATGAAAGCAATTGAAAATACTTCAAAGTATTTGGAAGTACTTAAAATCGAAATACTGAGTACCGCTACTTGGGTTTTTTCAAGTACCAGTGCAGAAGTACTGAGTCCCGATACCAGCACTGGTACTTGTACTGAAACTTGAAATTTTACAGCTCTGGTTCTAAGTTACTCTTATCTAAAGCCCTAATGTTTTCAAGCTGTTTACTGCTATTTCCCTACTCTTAAGCTTAGCTTATTGAAAACTGTCATTAAGTTGCACTCAATTTTATAATTCTGCATTATTTTATTAAAAACTTTCACTCCTATCGCAAAACACCGATACCGACCACCGATACGACCAAGAGTGTCGCGATGGTACTGAAGCGAAAAGCGCTGTTTACAGAGCCACCCTGCAGTCAGTTACAACGCGAGCTGCTAAGGAGCGATACAGAGAGTTGAGGAGGGAGGAGAAACGTCTTTTCAGGAGCAAGAAAAGAGATGCAGAAAGACACAAGTTTAATGATATCGAAATGTTACGGGACAGGAACGAGGTCCGGATATTCTTTGAAAGAATAAGATGAATGTCTGATGGTTGGAAGACCGGAGCCTCTTCCTGCAAGGATGAAGACGGAAATCTGGTAACGGATGTCCAGGGCATAATGAGATTATGAAGGGAGCCCATTTCGCAGCTGTTTAATGGAGATGACGGCAATAATCCCGCCACTGCGGAATCTGCTCCTGAAACCCCATTCACTAACGGCGTTGAAGTACCGCTGCCCGACTATGAGGAGGTCTTAACAGCTATCGCTCGGCTGAAAAATAATAAGGCTGCAGGTGCAGATGGCCTGCCTGTTGAGTTGTATAAGAGTGGAGGCGAACAGTTCAAAAAACGCATGCATGAGCTTCTATGCAGAATATGGTCGGATGAAAGCATGCCAAGTGATTGGAACCTCAGCGTACTCTGCCCAATCCCTAAGAATCGTCAACAAACTGATTGGACCTTATCAGAGTGGCTTCAGGCCTGTTAAATTCACCATCGAACAAATATTAACACTACTCCAAATACTGGAAAAGACCCTAGAAAAACAGATCGACACTTATCATCTATTCCTTGATTATAAAGCCGCCTTCGACAGCACGATTATGGATCACTTGTACGCCGCAATGTCTGATTTTGGTATCCCTGCAAAGCTCATTCGTCTTTGCAAAATGACTCTGACCGACACCGCCAGCGCGGTGAAAATTTGGACAGGCCTCTCCGTGCCATTTGATACCAATAGAGGTTTCAGACAAGGTGATTCCCTATCGTGCGGCTTCTTTATCCTTATGTTGGAGAAAATAATGCGAGGTGCGAACATCGACATCTCTAGCACTATCTTCCACAAAAGTGTCACGCTGCTTGCATACGCTGATAATATTGACATCATTGGCACCAACGTGCGAGCAGTCGGTGCAGCATTCTCCAACCTGGAAAGGGAGTCTCGTCGAGTAGGTCTAGTGATGAACGAGGACAAAAAGAAATACCTTGTGCCAACAAACAGAGAGCCGTGACTCTTCTTGGACAAAATGTTACTGTTGACCATTATACTTCTCAAGTCGTCAAGGATTTCGTTTACCTAGGATCCAGAATTAATACCAGCAATAATGTCGGCCTTGAGATCAAGCGGAGATTAACTCTTACCAGCAGGTGTTACTACGGGCTCAGTAGGCAATTGAGAATCAGAGCCCTCTCTCGACCGACGAAAATAACGCTGTATAAGTCATTTATTCTTCCCGTCCTAATATATGGAGCCGAGACGTGGACTTTGACCACCAATGATGAGAGGCTGTTAGGAGCGTTCGAGAGGAAGATACTCCGTAAGATCTACAATCCAGTATGCGTGGACGTCGTGTATCGAATAATATAGAACGATGAGCTATATGAGCTGTACGTCGACATTGACATAGTCAAGCGTGTAAAAATCCAGCGGCTTCGCTGGCTGAGTCATGTTGAGCGAATGGGGAAATGCGACCCAGCTAGAAGGGTGTTTTATTCGAGCCACAGTGGAGGAACACACAGAAGAGGACGTCCTAATCTCCGTTGGAAAGACCAGGTACAGGGCAAGCTGCCTGTTCATGGCCTTATCAACTGGCGCCAGCGCGCGCATAGCAGAAGTGACTGGCGAAGCTTTTTAGAGGCTGCCAAGACCGATCATCGGGTGTATTGCCAGCTAAGTAAGTAAGTAAGTAATATATCTATTTTGCGCTGTACTAACTCCCTTGATTTTAATTTTCTCTAATCAATTCGTTACACAAAACAATTCGTTTTTTTAATTTTATTTTTAACACACTTATTTTGGTGAAATGAGCAAGATAGTGCTTATTTTCGTGAATGTTCTCGTATTTGCTTAGCGTAAATTCTTTGTGTTTCTGAATGGGATTTTCTCACGAAGAACTCCCTTTTGATGTACCTGACCATTTCAAAGTTTCCATCTAGTTCAGATTGGAGCAAACGTTTTAAGGAGGAATCGTTTGCTTATCATTTCAGTCAGTCATCAGCTATGTACACACATCGAGTCTTGCAAAGAAAAGGAGAGGTATTGCCTTTGTGAGTATTCAAAAATTTGAATGATGGGCTATTGTACATAATCCCTCAAGCTTACATAGTTTTACTTTTAAAAAATTCTCCGTTCTCTTTTACGAGCACAATATGAAAATATTAAATTTAAATATATTTTCTATGCTAAGAATATACACAGCAAGTGGGAAAACACACACTCACACAGCACACAGACACAGACACATACACATCGAAACACAAACATCTACCGTACCGAAATGTTGTTAATCACTTAATGTATGCGGCGTGCTTGTCTGAGTGTGTACGAGTATGTATTTTTGGTCATGTCGTGTGTGTCCAGTGTGACCAAATGTATTTGTTAAGGATCATGTTGTAAAATTCATATTTAACATGGTCTTAATTGAAAATAAACATATGGTCAGAAATACATTATGTATGTATGTATATGTAAGTAGGTAGGTATTTGCACTCCTACACACCTGTGAACTTATGTGCGATGATAGATACCTACCGGAATATTTCCATCCCAGTAGGAAATATTTTTGCAATATCGTAGGAGGAAATGAGTTCATTGAAAGTGATCAAATTGGTCTATCTTCACCTTTCTCACGGATATCGATGACATTTCTGGTCAGTGACTGAATTGACAAGTGTCGAATGACTTGAAAAGTGGGCGGCCGATTTAACTAATCGGCGGTGACTTAACTAGACTGGACTGGGAGACTTATTGAGGGGTGGGTAACTCACTTTACTGATAGACAACAGACTTGGCTGGTGATCAAATGACTTGACTGAAGGCCGTCAGATTTGGCTGGTGGTCCCTTGACTTGGCTGATGGGCGACGGACTTAACTAGTCGGTGATTGACTTGACTGATGGGTGTCTGATTTAACTGGTCGGCGACTTTCAGGCTGGTAGCTGACTTTGTTAACAGATAGATAATTGATTTGACTTTCGTTCGAATGATTTTATGTACTAGAGGTCGTCAGATTTGACTGGTCGGTAACTGTCTTGACTGGTAGGCAACAGACTAGACCAGTTGGTGACTAACTTAACTGATGGGTGTCTGAGTTGACTTGTATTCCAATCACTTGACTAGTGGGCAACTGACTTGACTGGATAGCTTTTACTTGGCTGGTGGGAGACTAACTTGACTGGTGACTGACTTACTAAACTGATACTCATCTCACTTAGCTGGTGTACAAATGACTTGACGGGGGGTCGTCAGACTTGACTGGTCGTCGACTCACTTGGCTGGTGGAAGACTGATTTGACTAGTAGGAGGCAAACGTGACAAAGTCAACTAGTAGCGAGTGCCTTGTAAGGGGGCGATGGTCTTAACTTGGCTGGTGAAAGACTTACTTAACTGGTAAGCGACAAACTTGACTAGTCGACAATTGACTTTGCTGGAAACCCTTAGTCTTGGCCAGTCGTCGAATTACTTTGCTGGTGGGAGACTAACTTGACTGGTAGGCGACAAACTGGGACCAGTCAACGATTACTTGACTGGTGGGTGACAGAATTAACTGGTCGGTGGCAGACTTAACATTTCGGCGACTGACTTGTCTGTTAGTGGACTGACTGGAGTTGTGGATGACTGACTTAAGTGATGGGTAATTGAGTTGACATATGTTTGAATGACTTGACTGGTGGGAATGTAATTGACTAATGGGCGATTAATTTGGCTGGAGAGAGCAACTGGCTTGATAGCGAATTTACCAGTGGATGTCTGATTTGACTTGATTTTATTAGAGACCTGCTAACCTTACTTTTGGGCGACTAACTTAACTGGTGGGTAACGAACTTATCTGGTTGACAAAGGGCATGACTTGTGCGGTTTAAAATCACTTAGTGGATATAGAGAGTCACAGACTGAATATAACCACAATTATATGATGTTATATTTCTTGACTGGACATGAGTGTAGGTTGCTTTAATACTCGTGTTCATATCTGAGAGCACTTCAAATAAGTTGTCTGAATTTAATTGATGTCATGAATGTAATCGCGCTATGTGACTACATTTCTCGGGAAAGGGATTTTTCATATGGGATAGAAAGGGTATAGGATACCTAGGATATTACTTTTTTGGAATTTTCTTGATTTGGCGAGCTAACCGGCTTTTACCATTGAGGTTCGGATTATTCATTTATTTCAAAAAACTATTATAAAATATTCGATTTACGTCGGCATGAGGTCAAATCGAAGATATATGAATTAATGCACTTCTTCATTTTTTCGACGACAGTTGGTGGACAGTTGTTTGTAGCAGTCATAATGGCGAAACAGTTTAAATAGCAGCAATGATAATAAATCATTTGATTGCTTTAAAATCTAGCTTTATTATTGTAGCTGGGCTAGGCACGATTTACACTCCATATGATGAACTCTATGGCCAGAAAGTAGTGAGGCAATACTACTAGTAATATCTCGCATATTTGTATGAAATCTACATTGTAGGTACATGAAAATCACATTAGTAACATACCATAATTAAATTTGAAATAATGACCTTCTGCGTATGTATATCAATTATGATTTCTGTGCTTTGACTTCAAAGAAACGTACAACATCAACGAAAATCTTTATACATTTCTCAAGTACCTTTTAAAAACAGAAAAATACCTTGGAATACATCAGTGGCTTTTGTTTTCATTTCTTGGTATTTTTAAGAAAGCAATGCGATGCATATCGTAAAAGGAATGGAAAGGAAAGTAAAAAAAGAAAACGATAAAACACACAAGCAAACAAAAGCAGCAAAAAATTATATTTGAAGAAATTGTTGTGGCAGAATAATAACAGCAGCAGTAAAGTAACACATACTCGACGTACTTCCGCCGGAAACGGAAACTTTTTATTTCAGTTTTATGCGCTTGTATTTCACGTTGAAATCCATATGGATATACATACTTACATACCATACGTATGTACATGTGTGTGTATGTGTGTGCATGGGAGCGTATTTGCTTGTGAGCTTTGTGCACATTTTCGGTGTAATAAGCTTTTATGCTTATGCCAATATTTACATTTCTTATTAACATGAAAAATGTCTGCTTTTTGTAGGTATGCGTGTGTGTGGGTGTTTATTTTTGAGCAAGTTTTTTTGATGTCGAAAAAAAAGTAGAAAAAGAAAAAAAAAGTTAAGGAAAATGGCGAATATACATAAATAAGCACTTTGAAGTGCAGTGGTTGGAATGAAATAAAATATGAGAATACAATGTACAAATTTACTTTTTATTTTATATATAAATATCTATCCGTCAAGGCGCCAGAAAATCAATAATCTATGATATAGGCAACAAATGTGCCTGAAAATTTCTAGGCATTTAATTCGTTTCTAGTAGAAAATTTTAAACTGAAGTTACTTATCCTATTGTCAAACGCTGCCTGGGTTTTTATAGTTTTTTTTTGGGAAGTTTATCAGTAAATAAATAATGCAAATATAAACTCAAATATATAGAGAAATATTAATTTCCGTTGAAACTCGTGCATGTATTTATAACTTTTAGACAGTCCGAGTTTATATTTTCTGATAACTAGTGGCAAGCGCATTTTTAGGTAGTGTCATCAAATCTAAACCACAAAATTCAATTACATTTTCCAAAATAGCTTTCCATTATTTCCATTTTGAATTTCACACACTCATGCAGACGTTTAAAATAGGTATATCTGCGAATGTGTGTGTGTGTGTGTGTTGTTAACGAACAACTGCAACAACAGTAACCGCATTTGAAATTTTACGCATCCAAAATCGAAATATCAAATCAAAATATTATTTTTTTCTCACTATATTTTTTGTCAACATTTTTTCTTTTTTCTGTTATTTTTACGTGTTATGGAAAAGTTGACACATGTTTAAAAAGAGTTTGCAAAAAAAGGAAATGTTGCAAAAATAAAATCCAAACACCAGCACACATCAACACTCACACCAACACTCACACTCGCACACATGCAATGCACTCATTGAGCAACATCCTGCGGAAATATTGTAACGAATTGGTAACAAACTTCTGATATAGTGATTTGACATATGAATGAATTTTGACGAGGCGTGCTATAAAAAAATCATAAAAAAAACTATTTACAAAAATATTGCAACTTTTTTAAATTCATATTTCGCTACTCTGTTGCAACAGGAAGAGAATGTAATGTAAAAAAATAGAAACCAGAAATGTTGCATCAAATATATTTTTGTTTTGCATTTTATTGGAGTTTTTTAAGAAGTTCAAAGGCAAGTTTTTATTTTTTTTTTAATAAATCCCAAAGTTTTGAAGTCATTAGTTTTACGGATTAAGCAGATTTTTTTCTCCATTTTATTTAAATTTTTTTTACAGGGTGTACCCCTATGAATGCAATGCTCATTGTGTTGAATGGAAGGAAAAAGGAGGGAGAACGAGAGAGGTAATGCAATCACACAGGACAACGATAAAGAGATTTTTAAATTATAAAACGCATAAGGGTATCGCGTTGCAGATCATGATTTTGAGAGCCTGAGTTGTGGATTTGCCATTATTTACGTTCATGATGTTCTGTAGATTATTGTGGACTTCTAAATTTGAGTCTTCTATACGAAAAATGTTTGAGACAGAATTTTAAAAGTAAGATTCTGTATGCGGAACATTATGGGCACTATATAAGAGGAATTCTGTACGCGAAAATAATGTAACTATATTTGAAATTGTACATGCGAAATTCTCAATGTAAAGTCTTGGATGCAGGACAAGAAATATTCGAGAAATATTGAATATAAAATGCTGCATTGTACATATTAAATGTTCACATGCATGATTCCTGAGGCGGAATTCTAGGTGTGCGAAAGTCTGTCGGCGAAACTTACATACATTGCGAATTTTTAATGTGAAATTTGGAATGCAGATTTCTTGCTGTAAAATTTTCATGACCGCATTGTAAACGCAATTTGCGAAATTTTAATTAGGTAGAATCTTGGATGCAAGCGGAAATTTGAATGCGGAAAACTTTATGGGAAAGTCGTTATGTAGCATTAGAAATTAGGTATTTATGTGTAAAAATTCTTGGGGCGGAAATCTGTCTGCGGAATTCTGATTGATTGTACTTACTTACTTAGCTGGCGCTACAACCGATGATCGGTCTTGGCCGCCTCCACAAAGCTCCGCCAGTCACTTCTGCTATGCGCGCGCTGGCGCCAGTTGATAAGGCCAAGTGCAATCAGGTTGCCCTGCACCTGGTCTTTCCAACGGAGATTAGGACGTCCCCTTCTGCGTGTTACTCCACCGTGGTTCGAATAAAACACCCTTCTAGCCAGAGCGCTTTCTTCCATTCGCTCAACATGACCCTGCCAGCGAAGCCGCTGGAGTTTTATACGCTTGACTATGTCAGTGTCGGCGTACAGCTCATACAGCTCATCGTTCCATCTTATTCGATACACGTCGTCCACGCATACTGGACCGTAGATCTTACGGAGTATCTTCCTCTCGAACGCTCCTGATTGATTGTATAAATATTGTATCGGGAATTCTTTGTGTAGAATTTAGAATTTAAATTCCTCTATGCTAATTTCTTTGAAAAGAAATGGTAGGTGCAGACACCAGTTTACGAAAATTTTTGTTTATGCCTTAATTTCCACTCAATTAAATTCCTTGATATTCTGCCGAGTGGAAAAGATTTTGGAGGCAAAATTTCGATTATGGAATTCGGCGGAATACGATTGTGGAATTCTAGGCGTGCAGAAATCAGATTCGGAATTTTAGATGTTAAATAATGCAGTGGGAATTCATCATTTCATGTCTAATCCCGAATGCAGAACTCTGGGTGTATAACTTTAAATACGAAGAGAAGATGCGGAATTCAGAATACGAAATTTTAATCAATGCCATATCTTTGATGGAAGCGGAAATCTGTCTGCGGGCCTTGTGAACGCAGAATATTGTATTAAGAATACTTAAAGATGATTTTGTATAAGCGAAATTTTGAAGCGGAATTCTGGTTGTATGAAAATCTGTTTGCGTATTATTTAATGTGGAGTTTTGCATTCAATGTTCTAAATCTAATGCAATGTTCTAAATTTCTTAATACAGAGTTCAGTTATTCGGAGTTCTGTATGCGAAATTAAAATCAATGTAGAATTTCACGTAAAAGCTGAAACTTGTTTGCGGAATTTTAAAAGTGAAATATTATATTTTGAATAATATGTAAGGAATTAAGAATTTAAGGTTTAATATGCAAAATTCTTGTTGCGAAATTTCTGTCTATCAGCGGAACATTTTAATATGGTATAAGTTGCTTTGAGAACTTTTCATGTTTTATCCCAAATGCAGACCTTTTGCTGCATAATTCCAAGTACACCATTTTGAGTTGCGAAATTCTTTAATCGTAATTTTAATATCAATAATAGATCGTAAATGTAAGCGGAAATTTGTGCTCGGAATTTTGAATGTAGAAAGCTGTATTGGGAATTCTTAATGTGGATTTTTTTTTGTTAGTATTTGATATCGAAATCAGAACTCGTATAGAAAATTTCAAAAATACGGAAATTTGAGATGCGAAATGCCCGTGGAATTTTAATCAACATCGAATTTTGCATGTAAGCGGAAACTAGGTTGCGGAATTTTGTGAGACGTAATTCTGTTTGTAGAATTCTGGAAATCTCTGCCCGAAATTATTTTTTTGGAATTTTTCATTGAGAATTTTTCATGTGAATTCTCTGATCTCGAGTAGTGTCGCTGTGAAATTATAAAGTAAATGGTGAACTTTGAGATGCGAAACTCTGTATGGGAAATTGTATGCATAGTGTCGTACGCAGAACAATGAATTCGGACTATTAATTACGAAATTCTGGTCGCTTTCTTTCTTTATTAAATATTTTTATCCAATAAAATCAAAACTCTATTCATCTTTCATATTTTCACAGAGCTCCCAGAAAATCCATTATCTACCACGTTACTTAATAATTCAAATAATTTTCACACCAAAGGTTTATTCGATTAAGAGAGCAAATGAACAGCAATGAACAGCAATGAACATTTCTAATAAATCACCCTTTTAACCTATAAACACTTGTAATTTTCATTCATACGAGTACACCCCAATGAATTCGAATTTCATTAGCACTCATTGCTCTTGTTTGGCATTGTCTATGTAATGCTCACACATTACATTACAGTTAACTGTCATCAATAAATGTCACAGTGACATTGCACAGCTTCAGTGACACACAACGTCGCATTAGCTGACAGGTTAACAATTCAAAAATGTCAATTATGACAAAAAGCAATGAATGAGAGAAAAATGAAGCGAAAATTAGACACAGAAAAGTGGCATGGCAGTTGGATGTGTTAATACTACAATCAATCTGGAGTACAACTTGTACACGTTCACACTCACATATACACATATTTGTATATGAGTATAATACACACACATACTCGTGTGTATGTGTAATGTATGTACAAATAAAGAAAAACGTGAGTTCATACAGTGCATAAAATTTTAGTACCATTCAATAAAGTAGGGAGTTAAAAAGAGAAGAATAACTGCAAGCACTTTGAAATAATTGGAAATAATTTGAAATTTATAGAAATGTAGATTCTAAGTATAAAAGATTCATTTAGTGACATTCACGCTACATTCGGTATGCTAACATCTATCAGCCATATTGTTAAATAAAAATATGGCAGTGAAAATGAAGAAAATCCACTCATATTTTCAGGCGCCCATTTTCTGCGACTGTTCCGACTGCACTCCCATTAGCTCCCATTTTCACTTACTTGCTGATGTTATTTTACTTCAGTCTTTGGTGTACTCTTTCGAAATGTCTCTGACAGTACTTTTCGTGCAAGTGTAATCTACTTCGAAACTTACTTTGACACTTAAAATTTATAAGCTTAAATAGTTTTCAACCTCATATCCCCCACTACGGCAGTGCCTGATGATATTCTGTGCTCCCAACGCTTTTATGAATACGTTGATTCTCCTCTCTACTTATGTGTTGCTTGGTGCTACTCTTTTTCCTTTGCTTTTTCTGCGACTGTTCTACTCTGCTACTATATGCCAATGTCCACAAAACTTTTCCAAGAGTATTAAAGTCGTAATTCTTTTGAAGTGCATGTATGCTCTTGGGAAAAATCGTTTATATAATAAAAAAAGTATACTATGTACAGTAAAATTCAATAGAATTAAAAAAAGGGAAAAACCATCATGAATGAGTGAAAAAATTTCAGCAGCAAAAAAAAGAAAAACTGAAAAGGGTTCATAAAAGTGGATTGAAAATTTAAGTACTTCTTAAAAGCTGCAGTCAGCACAGCAACGTTTTGCAGCAGCCGTTGTAGCAGCACCAACATACTTACTTACATTCCCTGAATGTTTGGCAGCAATCTCTGAAATGTAAAATGTGGCATTAAAACGTTATCAAAATTTGGCTGGGGAAAAAATAACATTCACTTTTTTTGTATATTTTTAGTGGTGCGGTTGTAGTTAGTTGAAAATGTTTAAAATTGAGATTCTTTGCTTGGCACATGCTAGTATCTTTTGCTTTTTCCTTTGTTGTTTGTTCTTACTTTCAGTTTTAACAAATCTTTTGTAGTTAGTTCAGTATTTTCACAATTAAAACTTGACTTACATAAAACGGAATTGTGCGTTAAGAGTTTCGAATAAAAATTCTTAGAAAGTATCGAATAGATTTTGAAAAAAAAAAGTTTCGCATCAAGAATTCCGCATACAAATTGTTGCATATAAAATTGCACATGCCAGGTTTTTAGTTTTAAGATTTTACATGCAGTATTCCGAGTAAATATCGATGGTTTAAAGTACAGATATTTTATGTTCACTTTTTTTTCGAGCTTGATTTATATAGTGTAAAATGATTGTCTTCGAAGGACGATTATTTTGAACTGCATACTATATGAATCAAGTTATATGCTTTATACTGTTGATATATAAAGTTTCGCCAATGAAATCTCAAATGCAATATTTTTCATATAAAATTTGAACACAGAATTTTTAACTTCGCCTACGTAATAATTCCGCTTCCGTGCACATAATTTTTTACAGCGGAAAACAATTCCGCATTCGATATTAACAAAAAAAAAAAAAAAAAAGTGTCGTCCACGTAAGCGCATGAAAAGAGAATTTCAATTGCTTTATTTTTCATATATAATTTCTAAAGTAAATTTTGAGGTCTTCAAGCGGAACTTGTTATACAAGAACCAAGAATTCGCAGTCAGATTTACGCATGCAATAAACTGCATGCAGAAATTCTCATGTAGAATTTTCAAAAAAGAATTTCAGCTACGAAATTTTAATTGAAATATAAATTTAAAAAGAAAACTATGCCCACAGAATTAATATTAACCATACAGAATGCTATATTCATCATTCAGAATGCACTGTTTTTGCACATTATTCTCTGCGAACAGTAGAAGATTCCTTAAAGTATTTTTTAAGTCAAGCTTTTAGCTTCAGCTATCTTGTTATTCACTGTTATTTTCGGAGGCATAATTTATAAAATTTCGCCTACTAACATATAAAATGAAAAAACTAAATTTCGCTCGCGTCTTAATATTCGTATTGTGCTTCTAGAATTCCACATATAGAATTCTTCATATTGAATCCGACTACACAATCTTGCATCCGAAAATTATGTATCCAAATTAATACGCTTATAAAATTTCTCACGGAAAAATTTATAAAAAGTTTCCGCGCAGATAATTTTCCACACAAAAGAGAATTTCGCCAACAGAGTTTCGAATTCGTGGTCGCTGTGGTGTAGTTGTAGTGCGTTGGACTGCTACGCAGAGTGTCCGGGGTTCGAATCTCGGCACAAGCAAAATCAAAAAAAAAAAAAAAAAGTAGAAAAAAGAATTCTTCTACATGGCACCACCTCTTGGCAGGCAATGGCAAACCTACAAGAGTAAAAATTGCTATGAAAAGCTTTTCACTTCGCCGTTCGGATTCGGCATTAAACTGTAGGTCCCTTCCATTCATGTACAAATATAACACGCACAACATGAGTGGATGCGAAAAGCTCGGCCTAGGTCCTCCATGGGCTGTTGTGCCATTAAAAGTAAAGTAAAGTAAGAGTTTCGAATTCGATTTCAATTCAAGTACCATTTCTATGCTTCCTGTCATAATACCATAAAATTTCTCATACAGAATTCCGTATAAAAATTTTCCCATATAAAAAACCGAATGCGGAAGGTGACTACTTATTAAGATTTTGAATCAAGAATTTCAAATAAATTGTTTCGTGTACGAGATATGATAAAAAAATAACCGTTATTTTAAATTTTTTCAAAAAGTATTTATTTATTCTTTAACAACTATCTTGTTCCCTTCAAAGTAATCCCCCTCAGATATAATTATGCCAGCGATTTTTCCAATCCTCGAAACACTTCTGAAACGCGCTTTTTGGTATCGCCAACAGCTCCTGTTTCGATTTTTCTTTTATCTCCTCCATCTCCATCGTAGCAAAACGCTTTCCTTTCATCGGTGTCTTCAGTTTCGGGAAGAGGAAAAAGTCAGGGGGGTCCGGGGGCCAAGTCCGGTGAATACGGTGGTTGAGGCATGATAACGGTTTTGTTTTTGGCCAAAAACTTACGCACAAGCGACTTTGTTTTTGCTCAAAATTTAGCAATTTTGGAACAATCTTCGCTGCCGCACGTTTCATGCCTAAAACATCCGTTAAAATTGCTTGGCATGAGCCGAACGATATGCCAACATCATCAGCAACCTCTCTGATAGTGATTCGACGATTATCCAAAATCATTTTCTTCACTGCGTCAATGTTTTCATCGGTTGTTGATGTGCTCGGGCGACCAGGACGAGCATCGTCATTGACATCTTCTCGGCCTTCCTTAAACCGGTTATACCACAATTGCACTTGTGTTCTGCTCATAGTAGACTCGCCAAAGGTCACAGTCAACATTTGAAATGTCCTTGCGCATTTAATTTCATTTTTTACACAAAACTGAATACAGTTTCTTTGATCGATTTTTTCGAATAATAAAAAATCGAAGAGCACACCAAAACACGACTAACCTTTTTATCTGTCAAAAACAAACTGACAATCCAAAATGGTTGGTATTGCCAATATATATAACAGACATGTGTACCAACATAACAGAAAAAAATGCGAAGATCGAACATACGTAACTCACGAAATTTGAAAATAACGGTTATTTTTTGATCACACCTCGTATAAAGTTTCGCCTAGGAAATCTACGAAATATCAATTGCAATTTTTTTAAAAAGTAATTTTCTTAATGAATTATACCGGTAGCCAGATATTGCTCATCTGGAACTCCACATACGAAGTTACAGAGTTCTTCATAAAAAATTCCGCCTACATAAATCCGCAGGCAAAGTTATTCATATCGAATAATATTTCGAATTCAATTTACTCGTACTTTGCATTCATCAGGCTTTTTCACATTCAGAATTTCACATTCAGTGTTGCTTCCTGAAAATATCGTTAATAGAAATTCTGAATTGTCTTTATTTTATTCCATCAATTTAGTTGGATCCGGACTGATTCAGGAAGACTTTGAAGCTCCTGACTATGTTCTGTCTAAGTTCATTTCTTAATGTAGTAAAGGTTTTAATAAGTTATACCTACTTATTGTCATACATCGCTTATACTTATACACGCTTAAAAATCATTTTAAGTACATATGCACATCACGTGATATGTTTGCAAAAATAAGAATTAAATATATTCGCATGTACGAGACATATAAGAGCACCAACATAGATATATCATTTACACATATACAATTCAACATTATGTTAATACGAATATGTGAATGTTTTATGTGTGTATGTATGTATGTATATACATACATATATCATCATTTGAAGTCACACAGAGTACAAAATCTATAAAATTGAAAGCTATGTAAATTCCATCATCTTAAGAAGATTTCTAGCTACTGCTTTGATCCATCCAATACAACCGCAACAACAACAACCAACAGCCCAGTACGAACAGTAGCAACAGCAACAGCAACAGCAACAACAATAATAATAAATCAAATGCTTTTGTGAAAATGCTCAAGAACAATATCTAATTTATATGTGTGTGTGTAGTCGTATGAATATAGCAGAAATTCGAGAAATTGAGCAACATTCATTCACTCATTCTTTCGTTCTTTCATTCATGCTCCTTCATTCACAGCCTCACAATTTTCAAATGCATTAAGTAAATTACCAGTAGTAGCGACTGCCACGCCCTTATGAGGCAAAATTACCGCCATAATGATAGCGTAGATGAAAACATGAAAGGCAGCACCAGCAACATCGGCAGCGGAAGTTTGAAGTCATGCGTTCATGTACGAGTAAGCATGTATGTGAGTGTGTGCGTGCGTGAGTGAGTGCGTGCGTGTGTATGTGCGTGGGAAGGAAGTTAATTCATAGCATTCATCGAAATGACAACTGTCAAACTTAGCGTACAGTGATTTACGTGACATCAAGTATGGTATACAATTCATTTATGGATGGAAATAGGGAAGTGGAAAAACTGGAAGCTACAATTGAAGGAGAGAGCGAGACACAGAAGCGGTGAAGGCGTCAACGGCAGAGTGTAGAAAGTAAACCTTTTGCTCAATTGTCAATTTTTTTTTCAGTCTGAATGGGAATTTCAACATACATACTATAGTAAATAAATACACACTCGCAGATCTCAGTAATCAAATTGATTACCCCCAACCCGGCAAACATAAAGGGTAAGCATTCTTCTTTTTCTCTCTTTTTTTTGGTTGCCTTAGCTTAGCTTACACCATATTTCTATGACTAAAATTGAAATTTTTCATTGTACTTATGCATAGATTTTATATTTGGTTTTATAAGTGAGTTACTGTCAGCAAACCATAAAGACCTTGTTAATTCATGTTTTAGCAAAAAAATCAGCTGCTTGAATATTTAGAATAAACATATGAAACTATAGAATTTTAATAGCAACTGAATTAACACTTTTACTGGCGATCATTTGTATAGAAGGAAACATAAAGTTGGTTCACTGTCAAGACAAAACTGTTTTGAAGAAAGTTTTGAAGCTTATGGATATATTGAAGCTATTGTATATTTGTCGCTTAACGAAACTAGCTGTTTTTAATTACAATATTAAAAACGGCTTCAAAAATTCTGCTCCAGACAGTACGAGTGTGAGCATTATGCCAGTATGAGGAATAAATTACTTCATTATCAGGTGTATACCTAGATAGGGATTAAGTGGAGAAGTTAGCTTAGTAGATATGTAGTAGTGTTGTCATGATGCAGCTCTTGTTATAGACCTTGCCTTATGTCGGTTGATTCAGCTAGTGTGCATCATGCTTTACCCTGAACTGTCCCTGCCGGAGGTAGGGTTCGTGGCAGTCAACTGCTGAACTATTGCATATAAGACGTATAATTTTGACAGAAGAAAATAGAGGAAAATTAAAGAAGAGATGTAAATCGAAAAACTACAAGACCGCGATCAATGCAAAAGCACAGCTGTTATATTGCTTCGGCTACTCTCCCTTTCCCAACCATCAGAGTAGAGTTACTCGCTCTAAACCAATAAAATCCATCTACTCTTTATTTATTATATATGAGTCTTCATTACAGTACTTAGCACTATCTCTAACATTATTTAAGAGAGAGAGAGAGAGAGAGAGTTGTGAATACTATCTTACAATCCATTTAAACATCTACAGGGTGTTTCTTTTATAAGTGTGGTTTTCAAGAAGAAATAAAACGCATATAATTTAATGTTATGGCCAAGAATTTAGCTTTATTATAAAGATAAGGATTTGCCATTATGTTTTAAAAATGATTTTGGGCAAGTGGCTGCCGCGCCGTGGCTGGTTCGAATAAATTCCAGCCGAAAGGCCCAATTTTCGACCACTTTTTGCAGCAATTAGAGCCGTATGTCAGTAATAACGCGCCGAATATTCTCTTCCAAGGCGTCAATCGTCTTGGGCTTATTTGCGTAGACAAGCGAGTTCACATAACCTCACAAAATATAGTCCAGCGGAGTTAAATCGCACGATCTTGGAGGCCACGCCACAGACCCACGACGGGAGATAATTCGCTTACCAAAAGTTTCCTTCAATAAATTGATTGTTTCGTTGGCTGTGTGGCTGTATGGCATGTAGCGCCGTCTTGTTGGAACCAAAGGTCGTCCACATCAACATCCTCCAATTCAGGCATAAGAAAGTCATTAATCATGGCTCTATAGCGTTCCCCATTGACTGTAACATTATGACCGGCTTCATCTTTGAAGCAATATGGGCCAATGATTCCCTCTGCCCATAGAGCACACCAAACAGTGACTTTTTGAGGATGTAACGGCGTCTCAACAATGGCTTGTGGATTATGATTATGAAAAGTGAGCTTCATCGCTGAACAAAGTTTCTTGTGAAAATCGGGATCGGTGGCCATCTCGTTTTGGGCCAATTGATTATTCATTCATTCATTCATTATGAAATGGCAAACCAAACTGAGCATAAATCAAGTGACAGCTGTCAAAAAGACCAACTCCGAAAAAAGTATTGCCAGATTGAAAACCACATTTCAAAAAAAAAACACTCCAAAAAAACAAAAATTGCTAGAAATTAGGGGTCATCAATAAATATTATAAACATAAATGAAATTTTTTCATTAATTTGGAATTAATGATTAAATTAATATAATTTTTAGTACTTTCAACTTTAGATAGGCATAGTAAGTATAACATTAGATTCAGAGGAATTTAACCAACTAAAAACGAAACAATTTTTTTTACTTCCACTAAGTACATGTTTTGCGTGCATTCAGCGATGCACTTAACGGACTGGTTAAGAATTTTTTTTTATAAAATATAGATAAGTATTTTTAATATTAGTGATTTAATCCGATTTATAATGGCCCAGGGTGGAAATTCAATTGAACCAATTGCATTTTTATAATTAATTCCTTAATCTTTTACAAATTAACTTAAATTTCAAGCAAATTATTATGGAAAATAAATTTTTTTCTTGCAACTAATTTAGGGAATTTTCGACTTCAACATGTGGATATAACTAGTTTTGCACGCGCCACGTGCGATTACGTCATGCGCGTTGAGACTCAGCAAACCACAAAGTGAAAAAGAACTTAGCTCAAACAAGTTCTTGCAGCCCATCACACTCTATCATTTTATAATAACACTTCTATCTACCTGTATTCATTTTATAAATCAGTGACGCAATACTTCTATCAATCAATATTCTATGATCACTTCTGTAAATCTCTATCGTCATTTCTATCTTCCCTATCTTCATCTTCTATGCACTTTATCAATTTGTCAACAGCTCTCTCATTCTGCGATAATCTCCATTTAATCTCTCCCTTATCACAGCTTTTACCGTCCTTTATCGCCACCTCAATGACCTATAACCACCATTCTCTATTCACGATATATATCATTAACTTTTTCACTATCGCCATCTCTATTATTCTCTGCCACGGGTTCTATCACCTATAACTTCACATTAGAACTAATGTACACAGCTTTCTCCTACCTACAAAATCACACTCTATCACTACCTCTATCCAGCATCAATCTTGCTTACCATTAGTTCCCTTCTATAAACAATCCTTATCCCCACCAACACCTCTGTATCCAATTACTATCTTCCTCGATTTTTATCACCAGCTCTGCTTTTCACTCTCTACCACTAGTTCTTTCCTTTAATATAACTGTCATCATTCATTATCTCTCTATCACCCCGTCTTTCAATCAACACTTCTATCCTCTATAAATCACCAACTTCCTTTGTTATTACCACCTTTATTATGCTCCGTATCCACCACTACCCCCTATTACCACAGTATTCTATTCACCCTTTAAATCATCACTGATATTCACTATACATATAACTCTATTTCCAATCGTCTCCTCTATCCTCTCCTACCATCAGTTTGTCATCAACATATAAGCCATTCAATTCCATCCTAAGATCTTAAAATACCATATGACCTTGGCCGGAGCATTCATCTTTGCTTGTTCCCATTTTTATTAACACCTTCAACAACTTCGTGGTTATCGACTTTCTGTATGGAAACCAGCCCTGGAGAGTGAATTACAGAAAAATTCTTCGTCATAGTCAACACATAGTTTCTAAATCTTTACTTCTTTTCTTAATCTTCACCTTCTTGTTTTGGATATATGTAAAGTTAAGAAAACAAAAATCCAGTGGCTTCGCTGGCTGGGTCATGTTGAGGAAGAAAGCGCTCCGGCTAGAAGGGTGTTTTATTCGAGCCACGAATACGCAGAAGAGGACGTGTTAATCTCCGTTGGAAAGGCCAGGTACAGGGCGACCTAACTGCACTTGGTCTTATCAACTGGCGACTGGCGAAACTTTATAGAGGCGGCCAAGACCGATCAGCGGTTGTAGTGCCAGCTAAGGAAGTAAGTAACGTTGAGAAAAGACATAGCTTCTCAGTTTTTGTAAGTAAAATTCATTGAAGAACCTATTTGGTCAAAGTGCGATGCTCATAAGTAGGAAATGTTCAAGTATTTAACCCATTTATGACCGTCGTTGAGTAACATATCAAAGAGCAATTGCAGTCGAATAAGCATTTGAAATATTCAAAATAAAAACGGTATCTTGCCGGTTATTAATGGATTAACATTTTAAAATCATTTGGCTGGACAAACAAAATGCTTAAAAAATTTCTAATAAACTCGTTTGATGTATGTAGACGTAGATACATAAACAAAACAAACAAGAAATTCCATTACTATATTAATGTAGAGGAAATGCGTGTACCTTGGTTCAATTGCCTTTTGGTTCGAGTATCAACCTAATAAGTACAATATATATAATCAAGCCTTGATAAATGTTTGGTTAAAATAGACTCCTACTTATTGTCATCTACAGCTGGCAGTGGGCTTCAACAGTTGCGATGTTCACTATGTACCTTTCATAGAAGAAATTCCATGCAATTTCCTTATTAAGCAATATTTTTGGTAATGCCATACCATATTATTATAAATTACAACTATTGAACATTTATTTACGCATTATTTTAACATAAATCTAAGAACTTTACTTTGAGACAAATTTGAATTAGTTCTCGGGTCTGGAAGGGTTAAGTAAAAATTTTACTTCTTCAAAGTGTCCGATATTTATAATGAATTTCTAAATAATTAAATATAAGATATAATTGTTGTACAGCGTTGAATCTTACAGAATCTGGTTACTTTACTATAACACAAAATTTGGTTACTTTTTTTATATTTACACCCATCGAGTGCCAGTGGACAGGGTGATGTTGAAGGGAATTCTAAAGCGAATTCAACAAATCTCGATACACTTCATTGAAATAATCTTTTGAGCAACTGTTTCTCAATAGTTCTCAACATTGAGCAAAAGCCACGCCTTCTTTCCATAGAAGTGAAATATTCAAAGGGCAATATCAAAGGAAAAAGTGAAGCAACTGACCACCAAATTTGGTGTACACAATTAAAACAACTGCAGAAATAACAGATGTGAAAATTACCATCATTGAAAATGGTAATAACCACTTCTAAAGGGTGTTTTTTTTAGGTATTGTGTTCAATCTGGCAATACTTTTTCGGAGTTGGTCTTTTTGACAGCTGTCACTTGATTTATGCTCAGTTTTGTTTGCCATTTCATAATGAATGAATGAATGAATAATGAATTGACCCAAAACGAGATGGCCACCGATCCAGATTTTTGGTTGAATGGGTACGTTAATAAGCAAAATTGTCGCATTTGGAGTGATCATAATCCACAAGCCATTGTTGAAACGCCGTTACATCCTCAAAAAGTCACTGTTTGGTGTGCTCTATGGGCAGAGGGAATCATTGGTCCATATTGCTTCAAAGATGAAGCCGGTCATAATGTCACAGTCAATGGGGAACGCTATAGAGCCATGATTAATGACTTTTTCGTGCCTGAATTGGAGGATGTTGATGTGGACGACCTTTGGTTCCAACAAGACGGCGCTACATGCCACACAGCCATACAGCCAACGGAACAATCAATTTATTGTCCCACGACGCATTATCTCGCGTCGTGGGACTTTGGCGTGACCTCCAAGATCTTGCCATTTAACACCGCTGGACTACTTTTTATGGGGTTATGTGAAGTCACTTGTCTACGCAGATTTGTCCCGAGACGATTGACGCCTTGGAAGAGAATATTCGGCGCGTTATTACTGACATACGGCCCCAATTGCTGCAAAAAGTGGTCGAAAATTGGGTCTTTCGGCTGGAATTTATTCGAATAAGCCGCGGCCCGGCGGCCATTTGCCCAAAATCGTTTTTAAAACATAATGGCAAATCCTTATCTTTATAATAAAGCTAAATTTTTGGCCATAACATTAGATTATATGCGTTTTATTTCTTCTTGAAAACCACACTTAAAAAAAAAAACACCCTGTATTTTCCAAAAAATTATTGACGCAAAAACCATACAAATTTAACACACCGTTCAATGCAAAAAGTAATTTATTTCAGAGGGTTTGTTCTTCTTTTTTTAATGGTGGGGACCATGGAGGGTCTATACGCACGCTCATGTGTGCCTGTTATATTTGAACATGAATGGAAGGGACCCACATTTTTATGCCGAATCCGAACACGGAAGTGAAAAGCTTTTCCTAGGCAATTTTTACTCTTGTAAGTTACCCATTGCCTGCCAAGAGGTGGTGCCGTGTAGAAAAATTCTGCCGCTTGTGCCGAGATTTGAAAACCCGGACACCCTGCGCATCAGGCTAACGCACTACCAACTGCACTACAGTGACCACGGAGGTCAATAACACCTGAATACAAAAGGTCGTTAAGAGCTTTCTAACTATATATTCACTAATCTTGACAGTCGGCTTAGGACAGTTAGGATTTACATAAAGAAACTGAATTCTGAACCTAGATACAATAGTCGACCCATTAAAAATATAAAAAAAATAATCATTACAATGTTCGCTTAAATGCGAGTATATGAAATGAAATTTAAGCACTCACATGCAACCGAATGTTGAAAAAACATTTCCAGAGAGCTTAACATTGTAACATTCTCCGTTGATTCAGATTTAAAAAATGACAAAAATTTCTAAATATTTTTGCATTGTAATATTGTCATAAAATTTCACAAAACCAAAAATATATCTAAATAAATAAGTATAGAAAAATGCAGAAAAATATGAAACACTTTATTGTCATCACAAATGCATAGAGCAATTTGTCAGAAAAAATTTCATGGAAGCTATCGTACCTCCAATGGGAATTCATTTTACCACCAAAAACAAACGAAAAACAAAAATATACAGAAATATTTATTATGTAGTAGGCACAGTAATCTCTGGTTAAATGCATCGAAAAAAATTCAGAAATTTGTTTGCTCACTCAACAGAGGAACTCAATTAACCGATTAAATTTTTGTACTTAAGTACTCCTTTAACTTAAAGAGTAAAGTTTTGAGAAGTAAGTGTGGTTCACTGAATCAGGGACCACTGTACCTGGTACATATTGTATTATGGCGAGTGAAATTGAGTATGCTGCTTGACTCACTCTCTGTTGCTTGTTGTGCGGTCTCGTTTTTCTACTTTGTTGCTTTTTTGTACACAATATGCTTCTTTGTTGTTGTTGTTAGTGTTGGGTTCATTTTTACAAAAATGCTAAAATTTAAGCTATAAAATATTCAACAGAGCACATACATTAGCGTATGCTTTCGACATTATAATTTGTCATTGTGTGTCAGTGAATGCCTGTGTGCGTGTGTAAGTGTGTGTGAGCGAATGCATTTTCCCAGTGGAATCAATTTAAAGTACTTCCAGAGCAGTATTAAGAAAGAGCTGTTGCTTTGTACTGAGAGAATTTCTAGTCAGCAATAAAGAAAGAGAGCGGTTGAGCTAAAAAGGTGCAGAATCTACAATAAGGTTGTGTTATTAAGTCGACAGCATTTAATGCAAAAAAATTGAAATTTTTGGATTGGGCGATTAGATTTTGATGTATGTTATCCACTGAATGGAAAGCTTTTGGCAGGAGTTATATAAGCCATTTTCCGATCATTGATGATGCTCGAGCCCTTCGCCTGCATTTGGGGTCGCTGATCAGCAACTTTCTGCCCACCTTCTCGTGTTTTCAAATTCCTCTTAGTTAAAATAGGATTAGGTCAGATAGTAAAGTTGCCCTCAAATATGCCTGAGACGAAGTTATTTGCTATTAAACTCTGAGCATTTTTATTCTTATTTTGATCCCACAATCCCCTTTTTCTTATTTGAGGAGTTTTGTAGGCAGTTTTTTTAGCCAGACATATTGTCAACAAAAATATTCCTCATACAAAATTTGATAAGGTCCACAGACGTACTGTCAGATGAGGTTCTCGCGCCACCACTTTTGGGTTAGCTATCTATTCCAAAAGTAAACATTTTCATTTCATTCTTTCTTGTTGGACGCATAAAAGTGCTGGTTGTATTAATTTCATAAATATAATTTTAACAAAATATTTGACCTAGATGGGGACTGAAGTACTGCTTTGGCATAACTTTGGATTCTTAGATAATCAGATTTTTAACTGCTCCTAAATTTTCTAGTAAGTATTCCTTGTAAAAAATTAGGAGTTTTTCCCAAACAAAAGACTTCTCGCAGCTTCGTCGTTTTGATGTTACCGACTACAAAAGTCAACATTGGCATTCCTTTTTTGAAATATAATCGAATTTCTGGTCAACTTTGGGATTCAATTAGCGTTTGAGATTTTGGTTTGCTGATTTTAAATTACATTACTTCGGTAAAAGACTTCGGTCCCTGTCAGTATATATTTAAAGCTGGTGTACGTATTTGGGATATGGGGATCTTGGGATCTTCCGGTCCTTTTAGTTCTTAGGGATCTTATAAATACTTCGGGCCTTGGCAGTACTTGGATGCCCTGTATGCTTGGGTTTCCTGTAAGTATTTGGGCTTCCTGTAATTACTTAAGACCTTACGCAAGCTCTTGGAGGTCGTGTAGGTAAAAAATAGGTATCTGTTTCTTTTTGGGGGTCGCCTAAGAATGTAGAAGTTGCCAAAGTACTTAAAGGTCGTCTTAATACTTGGTCATAGAAGAAGTATTTGCGGTTGTGATAAGTACTTGAGGGTCTTGTAAGTACATAAATATTACGTAAGAACTTTAAGGTTCTCTGTCATTCTCCCTCCTTCTTCCTTCCACTAATCAATCTTCCCGCCAATCAATACAATGCTCTGCATTCCTAGGAGTACGCCCTGTGTGTTGACTGTAAATGTGTACTAAGGGCACTATAAGTTGTTGATAGTCATGTAAGTTTTTAGGGAAAGTGTTGGTATGTAGGAATAGTTCTGCGAATTACTGAGGGATCATGTACCATTAGTACTTAGAGGTTTACGAATTTTGGGTCCCGGAAGTACTTGGGGATCATCAAAGTAATTGGGGGCGCGGTAAGTACTGGGGGTCCTGTATGTACTTGGGTGTTCTATGAGTATATGGGATCTAGTATATTTTTGAGTATCGTATATCTTTTTGGGGGTAATATCACTATGTACGTGGGAATAGTGTAAGATTTTTGGAGACATGCAAGTACTTGAAGTGTTGCAAGTACGTTACTTGGGTGCATTGAAAGTATTGTACTTGGGAATCGTCTATGATCTTGGTGGTCATTTCTACAAGTATTTCTGTTCTGAAGTCCAATATTCAAACAAATCATGAACTCATCGACATATCAGAACTGCTGACTAGTAAATACTAGAGAATACTAGAGAATACTGTGTGCATCAGAAATTTATAGAAATTTAGTTTTCTACTGGGTGACCGGCATGCTTACATACTCTTACACACACACACGTAAAAAGCTATTTTAAACACTTATGGTTTTTGTTAGTGAAGAATATTATGCTTTTACTATGGTTGCTGTTGGTTACTGCCATTGCTGCTTTGTGAATCATTTTGCTGCACATATTTGTGTGTGTAGGTAGGTAAATATGTGCATGTGAATGTGAATCTGTGTGTACTCAACCCGCACACATTCTCACACATTTCTCTTTTCCTACTCTTGAGCTTCAACTACATCATATGTACTACGCAAATGTTACGAAGTTACCACAACAATTTTGTTGTACTTACAGAATTTTTTTAGTTGAATTTTGAACTGGTACTTAAATTTTTGTGATTTGGTTTTATGATATGGCATCAAGGTATACTCCGGTACGCACTTACTTAGTATAGAGTGTATCCAGATATTTCGCTCACTCTGTTTCTCTGGTGCTCCATGGCTCTGGTTTTCTCTGTCTCTCTTGCTGCTCGTAAACTTTCCTGCATTAATATGTGTTCTGAAATTAAGTAGCTAATTTTACCTCGAAACTAAAGAAATCTTTTAAGTGAAAGTTTCTTTCAGATTAGCTCGTCTAATTTCCTTCCAAATATCTGTTTTTGTTTTGTTCTATGATTCAATGTATTTTTTTTTTTTGGGGAATCTTTATCTTATGCAAATTTCATGAATCAAACTTTCATGAATTGTGTATACAATTTCTATACACATATACTTTCTGCTTTTAAATATATGTACTAGCTGACATACTTTGAAAACTTTCTGCTTTTGACTGCTGGCAGCAGCTTATTATCTGTCTACCTGTTTGCCAGCATGTTGTCAATGGAAATAGTGCAGTTTCAAAAGTAGCCACTTATACATAATTAAGTGGGAATGTTTTAGAGGCACTTGCTCAAGAAATGTTTCACTTTTCCATACTAAATTTCTCTACTTGACAATTTAATATTAATAATAACAATAATAATAATAACTAGTAATATACCATAAATAAATTCCACACTTTCACAAACACTCCAATTTACAAATAAATGCTTCTGCTCAAAATATAAATTGTACTTTATTCAATATAATATAATATTCCATTAAAAACAAAATGAAAATGGGGAAAAAAGTATGTGAAAAGTTCTTTGATTGAATCATTTTATTTGATGACGACATTTTAATCAAACGCAAAATGCTATTACAACCAGAAACCCACACATACACATACTTACTGACAGACAGACATATGAGAGAAAAAAATATGTGTAAGTAGATATACAAAAAGCCTGACGTAAGTGTGGGCAATGTGAAGCGAAACGACCCGAACGACAAATCTAGGCATGAAAAAGCACTTGAATTGAAGCATACTTTTAGATGCTTCAAAATACCCATACATACTTGTGCTCGCATGCGTTTATGTGTGTATACAGGCACTTCAAATGCAAAAACAATTTATGATAAATGTGTACGACACTGCCTTTATTTGAAAATGCCCTAACATCAAACTTGCCAAAATCGAGTTTTTGATGGATTATGATTAAGCGTATCCATTTGCATGTCTGCCTAAACCATATGGAGCCAGACACCAAAAACTGAAGTTGTCTTTTATCTTTAATTATAAAATTTCATTTCGATAGCAATACTGAAAATATTGAAGTTTTGAAATGTAAATATTTTGTTTCTTCTGAAAAATTTGGGAAATTAATGTTAGGGCTTTGGTAAATTAAGGCAGCGGTATGTATGCACGTGTGTATGTAGGTATGTGTGTGTGAGCGAGCAGCTATACACGCACGCACGGAAACATATGTGCAAATGTTACATTTTAATAACACACAATTCGTAGCCCACATTCGGGCGCACAAACAGAAAACAAAAACGAAGAAAAACTAGGTAATAAATTGCACAACATTTTTTAGATTGTCACTTTTGCGTTATTTAATTTTTTCACATTTTATTTTATTTTTTTTGTTTTTTGTTTCCATGTATGGTATTTTGGTGTTGATAGAAATTTTTTTGGCTTTGTATTTTTTTATGAATTTCATTGTATATTTTCCAGGAAATTATGCTATAAGTATGCTTTATTGTGCAAATGTAATAGCAACCAACACAAAAACGGGGAAAAATATATTCTGACTTCATTTGAAGCGTAAGCACCTACCACATTCATGAGGCTGAAGGAGTGGGAGGTGAAGATGGAGGGGCACTGGCGCGCATGAGAACCTGAATTCATTTATTAAGTGTGGAAGAAGAAAAACTGAAATTACATTCCGGGTTCAAGGTCATAAACAATATAAGTATTTTTTGTTTTATACCTGAAGCTGTCAGCTTTAGACGTTTATTTAGTTTTTGCGCTTTTACTTTTTGGAATGACATTCATTGACTGATGAGTGTAGCAGCAAGTAATATATTATCAAACCAAAGTGTAATACAGGAACAAAAATAACTTTAATTTAAGTTTTAACTAGTAACAAATAATATAAACAGTTTCGAAGAGCATATTTTTAGGGCTGTCTATTAACTTGGGATATTTTTGGGCTTAACACAAATCTGCTCTTTTTGTGTACATGGATTTGTAGCTTGAGTATCATTGAAATCTTCCCGAAAATATTTTACATACGTATAGAATGTATTTTTCACGAGGCATAAATATTTAACAAGAAAATAAAAAATAAAAACACTACAAGTCCAAATTAAAAGGAAAATGATTACTAATATTTTGCAGCATATTTTTAGCCTTATGTATAGTATATTTATTTAAGATTGAAAACAAATCACTTAAGAATCTTGAAATTTTTGTTTAACGAGAACTCTTTTTATATATCATTTTTGACAAATAGTTTGTTCACCAATTTCCGTGGATCTATTTATATTTTAAACCCAGTTTTTATTTACATACATACAAAAGCATGTACTTATGTATCCGTATGTATGTAAATAAATATATCATAATGTATTATTCGCATGTTTGCACATACTTGCAAGTATATTTTGGCGTATTTATTTTCGTATGCATGTGTATATAAATATATGTGTGAGTGTGTATGTGTGTGTGTAGTTTTTCAACTATTTATTCAACATTTGTCGCAGTAATTAATCTTTTGTTAAATAAAATTGAATATACTATTTTGCATTACGTTTTCCTTTTTAATTTGCATGTAAATAAAAGAAAATTGCGTGCTAGAAATTAGATTGTTGCATGCTATAATTTTTTCGAGTGTGTACTCGTTTACACATGAAAGTGTTGCATTGTTATTACACGCATGCAAATTAATTTAAATCAAATAATAAATTTTTGTAATGCGGTATATATGTATGTGAATTATTACAAGGCAACAAAGAAAAAAAAAACAAAAATCATTAATACTATTGAGGTTGGTTTATTCTCCCTTGAGTTGTCAGTTCTGAGTGAGTGCATTTAAATTCTTAGGAATTTTTGATTGCTCGCCTGAGGATGAAATTTAACTTTGAAGTGAATCAGCAATTTGTAGTTTAGCCTAGGAGTATGCAACACAAAATATTTAAACTCACACATCATATACAAAATTGTATACGATATTATTGAATGACGAGGAAAATCACAAACCTGACATGCTAATATGAAATCTACTATACAAAAACAAATTTTTACAAACTTCAATGAATTTTACTTGAGATTATTATTAAAATTTCTTTGTGCGAGTGAAATGCGAGTGTGTATTATGTAACCATAATCTTCACATCGTAGATTTTCATAATTTCTAAACAAAAAAATTAAACTGAAAATTGCGCTGATGTAATATCAAACTATGTACACCCACACATTCAAACCAACAGCAGAGCAATGTATATTCATGAAACCCAATATTATTAAAACATTGAATGGTAAATGTATGTATGGTATACACAAGGTAAAGTAAATAAATAAATAATGTATTAATACAAATATTTGTGCTTGGAAAGTAGAGTGGATCGATTTATAAACTGACATCATGACAAAGTTTTTTTCTTTTTAAACTACCTTACTTCCCTGCATGTTAATTGTTATAAACCTTTTATTAACTTTTCCCGAGTTCCATTTCGAATAATTGTAAAATAATTATTTCTGACGAGTTTTTGAGTGAAAGTTAGTAAAATCAGACAATTACAGTTTTTAGGCGAAGGAACATATTCTAAGTGGGCGCCAGAGCAGGCAATGGCAAACCTACAAGAGTAAAAATTGCTATGAAAAGCTTTTCACTTCGCCGTTCGGATTCGGCATTAAACTGTAGATTCCTTCCCTGCGAAAAGCTCGGCCTAGGCCCTCCATGGGCTGTTATGCCATTAAAAGTAAAGTAAAGTAAGTAAGTGTTTTTGGATCAAGGAACCCATTTTTACTCAAACTTTGATCTTAAAATTATTTTTGAGAATGATCGGAGTAAAAGTAAGTAGGATCAGGGAAATTTGTTCTTCTAATACCGTAATTCATACATTTTAAGCCAAGATCCCATTTATTTAACATTCTTTTTTATCTTAAAATGATTTAATTATTTATATATAAAATTTAATTAAATCAGAGTAAAGTTAGTCCTTGTCCTCAAGGGCCATCTATAGTGTGATCTGTTTAATTGGAATGTTTGCTTTTTTTTGACTTTTGGGCCAAAGAATAAATTTTTAACTTTAAGGTAGATCTAAAGATTATTCCAAAACAAAAGGGGAAGTATGCACTAGAGCGCCATCTATGGAACGATCGTTTCTGTTGTAGTTCTGTGCATCAGAGAATTTTAACCTAAAAAATCCATATATGGCCTTCATTTTGATCTTGTAATTATTTCTTACGATATTCCGAGGCAAAAGCTAGTATAACTAGGAACAGTTGATAACAGCCGACCTATTTTGTTGAAATTTTGTGCACCATTCATGGTTTTCATTTTAATTTTTTGGAAAATATAATGATGCAGTTTTGTAGCGAAATATCCAAATAAAATCCATTAAAAATTTTTCCCATAAAAAGTTGTTTTATAAGAGCTTGGTTTTTGAAAATTCAAGGAAATATAGAAATTTTACGAAAGTGGATGATATTTTTATTTGGATCGTTAAATCAATTCCTGCCATTTACTTTTTAAAGATAATTTCACTTAAATGGTGTCCGCGGCTATGCTTCAAGTGCTCCCCTCTGAAGGTCCGTCCAATTTTGGCATACTTTTTCACACATTTGGGCAGGAATCTCACCAATGAGGCAATGACGTATTCAATGTTGGCTTCCAAAGCAGCAATCGTGTTTGGCCTCGTCGCTGAAGACAATTTTGCGATAAAAAGACGTATCCTCTTCCAGCAAGCGACTTCACATAACCCCACAAAAAATAGTCCAGCGGTGTTAAATCGCAATTCATTATTCATTCATTCATTATGAAATGGCAAACCAAGCTGAGCATAAATCAAGTGACAGCTGTCAAAAAAATCAACTCCGGAAAAAGTATTGCCAGATTGAAAACCACACTTCTAAAAAAAGACACCCTTTACATATGAAGTAGCCATAAGCTAGAAAGTGTAGAAGGGGAAAGAAGCGACTAACCAGTCCATTTGTTATGTTACTAAGAATTTATGGGCAACATTTTTTTTGGCTATTTAATATTTGGTGTGTATGGGAGGACCACGCCCATTTTTGGTTTTCTCTTGATTTACACCCAAAAAGTCTATAAAGAAAAAGCTGTACGACAATTTCTGGTATTTTTGGCTGCAAAATTTATGGAGCCGTGTGATTTTTGGTCTCAATTTAGATCTTAAAATTACTGAGGGGCTCCGTAGCAAAATTTAGTAAAATCAGATAAATTTAAATGCTTCCTGGTACTGGAACAACGTCTTTGGATCGATCGAATTGGTTCAAATTTTATAATCAAGGTGATTTTGGGGCAAGGAACCCATTTTTGTCCTTCATCTAGTTCTTTAATTTTAGTCTAAGGAAATTCCTAAGCACAATTAGGTAGGTTTATAAAGTTATGTCAGTTATTTTGTATTTCGACTCACAAAGTGAAGTCAGGGTTGAGGTTACAAAAGTCCCAAAAGTATGTCGATCCATTCCAAATTATGTTGGTATTAATGTGGTAGTAAGTCACCACTGTGCTGTACTTGTGTTTGTAAACAAAATACATGCACACACACATATATACAAATTCTCACATAACTATGGTTTATATATACATACATATAGTACATGTGTATGTACGAGTATGAGTAAATGTATACAGAGGTACTTACAAAATAAATTTACCAAAGAACAAATATGTGAAATACTTGAAAATTCCATGCTACTATGTGAAATGTGTGGGTATATATCTGTATACAAATTTACTTTAACTCAAGTAAGACATATTGTCTACACATATTTATGTACGAGTAAGTATAAACACAACACACTTGTATATGTACGAACGTAGGTATGTATGTATGTATTTATGTATGTATTTAAGAAGATTTGTATGCATTCTAAAGTGTACGAGTAGTTATTTTATTTGTTTTTCTATATAAATTTACACATGTATTGAATTTGATTTTAATTTATATTTGTGGATATGTTAGTGCTTCTATTTGTATGTAGGGAAGCATCCCTCTTTTGTTTCCCTTTTGCTTTTCACAAACACATGTATGTATAGAACACTAAAAAAAAAAAATGGTTGTAAATAGCATACTGAATATGTTGTATGGTATGTAGGGAAGCAGAAATATGTACTCGTATGTGTGTTAAGGCGCCTCACAATCTATACAAAGAAAATTGGTATTCTGTACAATTCTAAAAATAAACCTCGACCTAGATCCTTTGGAAATCTCGGTCTAAAAATCATCTTTTGTAAGAAAAATATTTATTTTAAAAATAATTTGCTACAGATTCGAAATAATAAGATTTTTGTAGCCATTTTTGTGATATATTTTATGTGATTCTTAAGTATGAAAAATAAAATAGTTCCGTATATTTCTATTAAATTTTTTAGAAACCCTGCAAAATAATTTGATCATTATTGATTATCTTGTAATTCTGAGCTTTTATTTTGCCGCTTTAAAGAAGAATTTTAGAGTTATTCTCAAAACGATCCAGCTCATGAGCGGTTATTGCTAGAGCTGAAATATTTGTGTTCGCTGTGGTGTAGTTGGTGGTTCCAATCTGGATACAGACAAAATCAAAAAGTAGAAACAGCTATTTTCTACAATGTCAAACCTACAAGAGCAAAAATTGTCTATGAAAAGCTGTCACTTCACTTCGTAGTTCAGATTCGACATAAAACTGTAGGTCCCTTCCTTCCATATACAATTACAACACGCATAACATGAGTGGATGCGAAAAGCTTGGCCTTAGACCTGAAATTGACTGTTGTGCCATTAAAAAAAGAAAAAAATTTTGGAAATCATCATAAAAAATACAAAGTGTCATTTTTAGAATAGTGGAGTAAAAATGTTGGTTTCGTGAGGCGCTTTAATGTGTATGTGTACATATGTATGGATGCACTCGTATTTATGTTTACCTATACAGATATAAAATACCTTTGTGGTTTTATATGTTGCCTGTAAATGATGTTTTTTGCACAACACACACATACACTCGTACATTTTTACTCACACACACACACATAACCATGAAGATACATTTTACAGTTTTCGACAGGTTTTCAAACTTAATTATAATGAAAATTAGTGTTAATAAAAACCGCAAAATTTCGTGTTTAGTTCGTGTTGAAAATGGCTTCATTTGCGGTTACGGTCGGTCAATGAAGTTTAATGTTGCGCAAAATTAAGTAAAACGAACCATGAATGAAATACTTACCTCGCTCGCTCTATAGCTTCATACATACATACATATCTCTACAATGTATCATACCTTGCGTGAGAACATTTTTATTGGATGAAAAGCGAAGCTCAGCATGTGAGCTGAGCCACTTGTGCATGAAAGTTTTGTATGCCGCTGAAGTCTTTATTTCACAAATTTATCACTTAAGTTAGAGTGAAAAAAGTGAGATATCGTTGACTAAGCAATGAACTCTTGAAAATTTATGCAATACATTCACATAATGTAGCGGTTGTATTTATACTCCACTAGCTCGAATATGACGAAATCACGCGGCCGGCGGGCGGGGAATTTATCACGACTTGAATATAAGTTTACTGGATACAACTTAGCCAATGCTTGTCTCCTCGATAGAATGACTTGCAATCAACTCTATGTAGGCATGGTTCTTTTCTAATACCAAACTTAGTTCAATTTGTATGAATTATTCCTGTGTTAAATTCTGAAGCTTGTATGGGAGGTAGGCGTGGCCCGGCCCAATGATGATAATTTCACAACAGTTTCACTTGAGTCTATTTCAAGTAAGTGTCCGGAATTTAGTTTAACTTGCTTCACTATTTCCTGTGATAGCAGTTATTAGAAATTGTGCTTGTATGGGAAGTAGGCGTGGTTATGCAATATGTTGATAATTGTCATATGAGCAGTGTACAAAGCTTGTTGCAGAATTTTGTGAAATTCCTTTGAGTGTTTGGATGTCGTAAAATTTCACTTATATAAGATGTAGGCGTGGGTTTTAAACGATTTAGTTAATTTTTCCATTACTTGTTTCAAAGGGTATTTCAAAGAAGTATTCTTAATATAAATATGTTTGCTTTCGTATTTCCTTTAGAATTGCATTTAGAAAATTTCACTTACATGCGAGGTACTATGCCTTCTTAATTGATTTGCCCCATTTCAGAACCTAATCTGTCCTGATTAAAGGAAAAGTATGATCTACATTTGGTTGATATATATTATGTAAATTTTAATCGAGTTGTCTTGTCGTAGGAAAGGACAGATGAGATGATGACAAAAGGAAAAGGAACGGAGCAGGGGCAGCAGGAAGGAAGGGTGCAGCGCTATGCGCAATAATCGATTGCTTATAAGTTCTGTATTTTTACTCGAATGAAAGAGGTTCTTGCAGGTGCTCCAAACTTGGCAAAAATTAAGATTTGTTTAGGATGTGTATATAAAGTCGTCACTTTCGAATATTAGCTTTAATAATAATGCTTATGGCCTAGTAATCTGCCGGCTCCTAATGGAGCACCGCTTGAATTTTATCACAGTAAATTCAAACTTTGTTTAGATTTTCTTACTGTGTGACGTTCATGTTGCTATGTGGGAGGTGGCACCTTTCGTGCACCACAATCAAGCTCTTTATCAACGCCAAGGTTGTGAAATTCTCTACTCTACAGTTTTTAACAGCTGTAAACCTACCAATTGAAACCTTTGCTGCTTCAATTTCCTATATTTGCGCCTACTATGGTAAAACCTTTTCATACGCTAATCATGGAGGGAACCTAAGCACTCTGGGAAATATACTGTTGATAGAGAATAAAAACTTGATTTCCTGATTTCAAAGTTGAGACATGATCTTCTGCAAGTTGTGTGCTTTCAAAGCCTTGTCCAGCACCAGCCGTTGGTCATCGGAAAAATTACAAGATCGAGAGAGAACACAACGCTGAAATGTAGGGTAGACAAGGCTGAGGTCAAATAATCACATTTGGGTGATTTTTAAGTAGGGCGAACTGTTCCGATATCTCGTCGCTGTATAGAAAGTACCAGAAACAACAGTCTCGCTCTTCTTTATATTAGATTCCAGTTTATTTTTTTGAGCTACGCTCGGCTTCGGCATGGTTTTAGAGGTTGGTGGTGAAGTATCCACCTAATTCTGTTCGTTGTCGACGGTTAATTCAACAACAGAAGCAGTAATCGCGGCGCATCTTCTCCTTTTTGGGGGTCGGTCTTGTAGGTTTTTCCGAGTGCGAATTTTTTCCTGGCAAGAGAAGGATGTAACTCTGATTTCATTTAATTTTTTTTGTCTTTCCTGTCACTTTTGGATTTTTCGTTGGAAGAGATGATTTCAGGTCATAATTTTCGACTCAAAGTTCTTAGCAAAGGGGTTTGGACTAGGACGCCAACCGATATGTTTCTCGCACCTGCAGCTCCCATTGCAGCCCTTAACGTCTTCCGCCTTACCTACGTCTTATTTTTCTAAGTATGTTTTTTGTTTTTTGGGCTCAGACACACGAGGCGCTTGCTGTTTTTGAAAGTTCATACCTACTACAAAAGCCTAAACACATTCAAGAAATCCATCATGATTAGCATACCTAAAATTTTCACACTAAAGATAACCATCAAGCTATTCTTTGCTTGTGTGCTTACTCTACCAGTCGAGCTGGATATGTTGCGAGTTATTATAGGTGGAGTATATACTGGACTTTCATCCATTATGACTGCTGGCGAATTGACTAGGCTTCAAACGCTGAGCCAGAAGGTGTAGTTGCTTAGTTTCCTCCTCTATCGAGATATGAGTGCATAAATAGATTAGAGTCTTCTAAGAGAATCCCCGGAAAGATCTCTCTCGGTTTACCATTTCAAGAACACCCTCATTCTAAGTCTACCCGCCACAACAAGTTATACAACAGTATAAAAGTATCAGCGTGATTAGTCAAGTCTGATTTGATTCTGTTTAAGTCAGGCTAGTTTTCGAAATATCAGAAAAGATGAGTTTAAATTTCTAAGCTTCGTGGGTCTTTGGTTGCTCGCCTGTCACTGGATGCATTGGTCCATTAGGGACAATGAATTCATGAAATGAAATTTCCTCTGATTCACATAAGTGGTAATAGTAATAATATAGCTACTAAAATCTAAGATTTACACGAATATTTATGCTAGTAGGTATTCATAATATAAGTATAAACGGGTGTACATGCTCTTTGTTGTTGTGTGTTTCTGTCAGCTCATAAAAACTTGATAGCTACTTACCTACTCATAGTTTCATAGATTACTGCTTACATACTTTTCACTTTTCATCACGAAAGTATCAGCACACACACCCACACACACACACACACACACACACACACACACACACACACACACACACACACACACTTTCACTCACTTTGGCGAGGTCATCATTTTTTTGTGGTATCCTTCGCTATAAATATTTACTCATACTATATCCTTAGATATATCTTTTTTCAGCTACTTCCGCCTTTCGAAGGGTCTTATCCAACGCAAGCGATTTAGTAAGTTCAGCGTTGTAAACCACTTGCTCACTGCTTTTGACTGCTGCTGCTAGTGTTTTAGTTGCAAATAGCTGGCTGGTTATGTATGTGTATGTGTGTGTGTGTACGAGCATGCTATATATATTTTTAAGACCGGAAATTTTACCATCACTTAAGCAGAGTACATACATACTACATATAAATAGTATCCATGAGTAAGTATGCGTGCACGCTGTGCAAAGCATAAATTTGAAAAACTTAAAATATTGTACTCGTATTTTTTCCATCATTTTACTTTCGTTCAACATGGTTTTGCATGAGAGTTAAAAGATTTACATTGCATAAATATTTAACATAAATATTTATGAGACTCATTATTATTTGTGGGTATACATTGATTTGTTTCTATCTAAGTACATTCAGAATGTAGAAAAGGGAGCAGAGTTTCACAATGCATTGATATGGATTATTATAACTTTAAATATGTACTTATAGAGGTACCTAAATACCTGCATCCAATATATTTACTCAAATTTAAATACGAACTTAAAAGTTAGTTCTGTTGAAGAGTAAGGCTTTTGCATGAATTATCTTATTTATCATCCTTACTTACTGTATCAAACTTGGATGAAATTGTGCTCCTATTTACTTTGACCTCATCCGCCTTTGAAGATTTAGCTGGGACATATGGGAGGTAGGCGTGTCTACTGCTCGATGTTGATAATTTCCATACTTTGAATTTGGTTTAAGATGCTATACTATTTTCTTTCATATCCGTTTTTGAAAATATTCCTTGTATTTGAAGTAGGCGTGGTTATCAACTTTTATTGACAATTTTTGCAACACTGGTTCAAGCAAGTAGTGCAGAAGAGGGAATTGTATTTAAATTAATTTATTGAATTTTTCTTTTAAAATTTCATTTAGAAAATTTAACTTTGTATGCACTGAAGACCACGCCGAACTTACCGATTTCGCCTATTTCAGCATATATTTTTTAAGGTTGTAGGGAATGTCTGTATCAAGTTTGGTTTGAGTTTGATGTTTTACTCGATTGGTGATTTGTGGGAGCTTTTCTTTGAAACATCATGTTTACAGACGGACAGATAGACGATCCGATAAATATATACAAGTAAATAAATATTTATATACGCCTTTAATGCCAAGGTGGGCAAGGAGATTCTCTTTGGTCCGACGATCGGGAAATTCAGTCTCCACGATGAAGCCACCGATAACGCCGCCGCTCAAAACATGACAGTTAGCAGCACCAGATTCCAAAATAAAGTTATCCATAAGGCCACTTGGCTGTTCCCTGATCAAAACACAGGAAACCAGATTGATCACGTTGTGATCGACGGAAGGCACGCTTCCAATGTACCAGACGTACGCACAATACGTGGTGCAAACATCGACTCAGACCACTACTTGGTTGCAGCCAAGGTCTGCACACGTATATGTGTAGCAAATCGCGTACGGATAGGTACAAAGAGAAAGCTGGATGTCGAAAAGCTGCAATCACAACAGACAGCCAAAGTCTTTGCCAACCAACTTGCACTTCTCCTTTCGCAAAACACCCCTCAACTTGATGATATATGCGCACAGTGGACGCACATTTCCCGCTCTATGCGTACGGCTGCCGAAGAGGTGCTAGGCTACCACCGTCGACGGAGAAATATGTGGTACGACCAAGAGTGTCGCGATGCTACTGAAGCAAAAAACGCAGTCTACAGAGCCACCCTGCAGTCAGTTGCAACGCGAGCTGCTAAGGAGCGATACAGAAAGTTGAGGAGGGAGGAGAAACGTCTTTTCAGGCGCAAGAAAAGAGATGCATAAAGACAAGAGTTTAATGATATCGAAATGTTACGGGACAGGAACGAGGTCCGAATATTCTTTGAAAGAATAAGACGCCTGTCTGATGGTTTGAAGACTGGAGCCTCTTCCTGCAAGGGTGAAGACGGAAATCTGGTAACGGATGTCCAGGGCATAATGAGATTATGGAGGTAGCACTTTTCGCAGCTGCTTAATAACGATGACGGCAATAATCCCGCCGCTGCGGGATTATTTACTTCACTGACGGCGTTGAAGTACTGCCGCCCGACCATGAGGAGGTCTTAACAGCCATTGTTCGGCTGAAAAACAATAACGCTGCAGGTGCAGATGGCCTGCCTGCTGAGTTGTTTAAGACTGGAGGCGAAGAGCTCACAAAACGCATGTATGAGCTTCTATGCAAAATATGGACGGATGAGAGCATGCCAAGTGAATGGAACTTCAGCGTATTTTGCCCAATCCATAAGAAAGGTGATTCTACGATCTGTGCCAATTACAGGATAAGCCTTCTTAATATTGCATATAAGGTTCTATCCAGCGTACTGGGCGAAAGCAATATCTGATTTTGGTCGTCTTTGCAAAATAACATTGACCGACACCATCAGCGCAGTGAAAACTGGGACAGACCTCTCCGCGCCATTTGATACCAAAAGAGGTTTCACACAAGGTGATTCCCTATCGAACGACTTCTTTAAACTTATGCTGGGCAAAATAAATCGATCTGCGAACATCGACATCTCTGGCACTATGTTCTTCAAGAGTGTTATGATGTTAGCATACGCTGATGATATTGACATTATTGGCAGCAAAGCGCGAGCAATTAGTGCAGCATTCTTGAACCTGGAAGGGAAGTCTCGTCCAGTGAGTCTGGTGCTGAGAGAGGACAAAACGAAATACGGCGTCTTGGACAAAGTATCACTGTTGACAATTAAAATTTTAAAGTCGTCAAGGATTTCGTTTAACTAGGATCCAGCCTTAACACCAACAATAATGTCATTGTGTTTTGACCACTTTATGATCCCATCAATTCATTTGGTTTTGATCATTTTATGATCGCAGCAAGTCACTGTGTTTTGATGATTTTATGATCTCATGAAGTCACTGTCTTTTGACTATATATATGGACCATTTGATGATCTCGTCCAGTTACTGTGTTTTGAACACCCGTTGTCTGAATGTCCAAGTGGTCAATGCCCAGTGGTAAATGTGGGTTAGTTGGTACTGCGCTGACTTGCTACGCAGAGTCAAATCTCATCGGCACAGGCAAGATCAAAAAGTAGATAAAACTCTCCACGGCAGAAAGAAAAAGAAAAGCGTTGCACTTCACCGTTGGGATTCGGCATGAAACTTCAGCTTCCTTCCATTCTCGGCCTAGGCCCTCCATGGGCTGATGTGTCATTAAAAAATAAAAATAAAAATAAATGAATGTTTAAATTTTCTGATAGCCAAACAAAATATACTCCACTTTTTTTTTTGGCAGATTCACTACCACCTCAGCACGTTATATACTATTACAGGTACTTGTACTTTTTAACTTTTTCTAAATCACTCGGATTCGGCACAAACCCGAAAGTTTGCTACTTGGCATACATATTTAATATGTGCAACACCTAACCTCACATTTTTGCCTGCAAATTGTCAATTACTTTTTTGTATGGATTTTGCATTGAATTTACACACAACACCGATACATACACACACTCTGTAAAGTGATTTTCAAACTATATTCTAACAGTAAATTTCATTTGACAGCTATTGTGTGCGGCTGAATTTCCTGAACAATTTGTAAAACATTTCCTCTTACACTTTGCCTAACACATTTCTTACATAACTTGAAAACTAACTGTGAAAAATACTAAACTGTTGGCATGTCGTAAAGCTTAAAGTTTTTTTACATCCATTTCTTATTTTTAAATACCTGCTAAACTAAACCAAAAATCGAAGAATGAAATGGGAAGAATGGGAGGGAAGAAAAGGGAGAATATAAAAAATAAACCAAAACTTTCGCACTGAAAATCAGTACACGTTTTTTTTCTATTTTTTAGTTTTTATGCAATTGGTCTTTCTATTTTTTTTTTTTTGGTAAATTTTAACGTCAGAAACTATGCAACGAAAAGCTTACTACATGCTGTTCTAGTTGTTGTTGTTGAAGAAATTCTTAACAGTTTTTGGCAGTTTTACTGTAAGTATTATGGCGTTAAATTGCTTTAAGTTCCACGACGCGGCATGAAAGGTTTATTATTATTATAATTTCTGGGATTTTTACATAATAGATATGAGGGCGGATGGTGAACTAGACGATCGAAGCAAGGGGTGGTGCAAAAGGGGCGCACAGGGGCGCACGAACTTTTGCGGGTCTCAGAAATAAAGAAGCCATTCTGAAATCCTCCCAATAAGCGTATGCATAAATCCATAAAATGTAGCAGCATAGTTACTATAGAAAAAAGTATGGGTTCATGCAATAATTTGATTCGACAGCAAATAACTTTTGGCTGGTGCTATTTTTTAAATTTTCTGACGTAAGCACAAAAGTTGAGTACGAGTAGAAGAAACAGAAATTGAAAAGGAAAATGCTAGCAAAAAGTTATGTACTTATTGTTTTCTTATTTTTATTAAATTTTCCATGAATTTCAAATGACGTTTTCCCCAGCAGCTACTCTCTCAAACACTCTGTGTTTGTCTGTTTGTGTGTGTACTTATGTTGTGAAGCAACATAAACTTCTTTAGCAGCCAGCAATTGCCAATTGCATTATCTGCAATTCTAAGCCATACAAAATGAAAAAAGAAAACAACAACAGAAACGAGATCGATTACTTGTCGTGTTGTAAATGTTAAGTGGTTTCGAGGAACTATTTCTCAAACTACATCCGTGTGGATAGGTGTGTGTGTGTGTGTGTGTTGTGTGTGTGTGTGTGTGTGTGTGTGTTGTGTGTGTGTGTGTGTTGTGTGTGTGTGTGTGTGTGTGTGTGTGTGTGTAAGGCAGGGGTGCTCAAACTACTTATTTGATTTCAAAAAATAAATGAGTGTTTGTTAAAAAACCTGTAGGTCCCTTTCATTCATGTACAAATATAACACGCACAACAAGAGTGGATCCGAAAAGCTCGGCCTAGACCCTCCATGGGCCGTTGTGCCATTAAAAGTAAAGTAAAGTTTGTCAAAAATTTCCCAGCAATTTCTATAAAACTCTTTCCTAACTGCACTCCTTTTGACTGCACTCCTTTTGAGAACCACTGATTTTGAGTAATGGGGAAAACTATTAAACTTACAAAGAATACAAAAAATGCACCACACGAAATGCTGTGTACATATATAGAAAACTATTTATTTATACTTGGGTATGATTAGGTTTGTTTGTTTGTGTGTGTGTGTGTGGTTGTGTGTGTGTGTGTGTTAGGAAAATCACTTTCCCACTTTCTTAAGCGTAGCATAGAAAACTCAAACAAAAATAAATAAATAAAAAAAAATCACTGCAATTCAATTTATTATTGCATGTACATATTTATATACATACATACACATACTTATACATACATATATACATAGTTACAAATATCAGTTATATCCCAGTACGAAAATACAAGTCCATTCTGAATATTCTGAATCATGTACCTACCAGTATGTATGTACGTATGAATGTAATGTAAATAGATGACAAGTTGGGGGACTCAGACTTTAATCACTTGACTTCTACATAGTTGATTCATTGCAAACCCAGCAAATGAAAAGAAATGCGAGAATGTGAGTTGAATGACTCAAGACTGACTCAGTTCACTGCTAACTGATAAAAGGAAGCACGGTAAAGAGTCAAATGAGTAAGTCAGAATTGATTCAAGTCATTCCTACTTAATTGATTAAATGAAAGACGAAACAGAGTTAGTTTAGTCACTCAAAACTGAATTAATTGACTTGTAATTGATTAATTTCAAATCTTATTAATTACGAAATTGATTCAGCACACTGCTAATTGATGAAAGGAAGTGGAAAAAGTCAGTTGAATCGAATCCCTTGTAATTCGAATTAATTAGATTTTAAGCATAAAACAGTCAATCCAGTCACTCAGAATTGACCCAAGGGACTCATAGCTGATTAAAACGAAGACTAATCGAAACCGACTGACTAAATTAGAACTGATTGAGAACTACTAATTGATTCATTTGAGTCCTCCCAATTTATTAAAACACAGATGAAAACAGGTAATTGAAGAGGTGCTCAGAATTGATTTAGTTCACTTCTTATTGAATACTTCCATAAATGAATAGAAGTCAGTTTAGTAACTGAGTAAAGATTTATTTCACTTGTGAATTGATTCCTTTTAACGAATGTAAATAATCGACGAATAGAATTCAGTTAAGAGCCTCAGAATAAATCGGTTGTCCTATAAATGATTAAAGAACAGTTCAAAAAGGAGTGAAAGGACAAGTGACTCAAAATTGAATCCGTTCACTCATAGTTCACTGAAATAAGACGAAAATAAATCAGTTGAGTGATTGACTTAGGTTTGATTCAATTTTCTTTGCACTATTTCTTTTTATTATACACCAGTTGGTACCAATGGATAAGGGCATGCTAAGTGGACTTCAGACTCCTAGATTTGCTTTTGAAATTAGTATTTTGTTGTCTCACTAACTCGAAATTGGATGCTAAATAGATTCAGAGAAAATTCTTGGAATTATCTTTAATAGTTCCACTGATCCCATATTAACAGTACAGTAGGAATGATTTATGGAATGCTGCGATCTTTATAGATAACTCAATATATTACACCACAAGAAATACGGATTTTACTTTTTAAACCTTATCTAGTCCCCACATTGTTGTACCTGTTGTATGCCAAATACTTATATGCTAATAAATAATGACGCTGAGAGTCATCGAAAGCTTAATGTTCTTTATAATAAACGTACAGGTCACGTCTCGTGCTATGCTAAGAAGATTTTCTCTATATGCTTCAACAAATATCTAAAATACCAGATTTTAGTTTTTTTGCACAAAATTTGTTTTACACCAAAGAACATCGAATACAAATAGTATAAAAGACTTTATTTTATGCACTGAAATCATTCAAAGAACCTAATGTTTCTAGTGACGAAGAGGCATTTGTTCTTTCGGATGATGAATAAATTACATCCCGACAGTTCAGGAGGTTACTTCGGAAGCATCTGATGTTGAACTATTGGCAGAAATGTGGTGTGAGGAAGATTTGTACGTTTCAGATGAACGTGTTGAAGTTGAAACGGAAAAGATGGTACTAGATGACGGTTAGAACCATTTCCAGGAACTATTATCATTAAATACTAAGTATTACTGCCAGATGGTTGGTCATAATATTATTTGTCAACGCGGTGGTGCAGCATCCTTTGGTAAATTGCATATTGCTAAGAATATTTTCAAAAGTATTTTATCAGAAGAGATGTGTGAGATTATTTTGAGAAAGACAAACAAGAAAGGTGAGACAACTACAGAATGTCATAATAAAAGTATACTAGACAAATATTTATACCTTTTTCTGAACAAGATATTGACGCATTTCTGAGCGTACTTATCAGTTGCGGTGACCGAACTTTGGAAGTCGGATCTTGTTTCTAAGTATAAAAAAATTAAATTGTTTCTAAAATGACACTTGTTGGGACAGTGAGTCAAAAAAAAAAACGCTTTCTTCCAGCAAAGATGCCTTCAACGAAGAAACTACAGTGTGCTCCTATGTTCCTAAAAATAAGAAAGCGGCAACAATGTTGCCATCAATGCACACGTCACTTATAATTCAAAATGATGCAACTGCTAAGCCAGAAATATATTTCGTAGTATAACAAAACCAAAGGAGGTGTCGACAACATGGACAAGATTTTAGGAGAATGCAACATATGTAAAACGCAAGACCAATCGATGGCCGCTAGCTCCTTTTTTCAACATTGTCGACATTACAGCTTTAGCTGCATACATAATTTATATGGACTTGCTTCAAAAGACAGGAGAAGATATTTTCTAAATGAATTAAGCTTGCAGTTATGCAAAGCCAACATAGAGCATAGAGCAAGCAATTCCTTAGTGACATTAACATTTCATGTCAAGTTCGCATTTCATGACGTACTTGGACCAACATTGTCATATACTTCATTTGCTGGGCCTTCTTTAGCAAAGCGAGATATCAGCGGGCGCATTACTGTACTAGGAAGAAAGAGAAACTCGAAAAACATGCACCAGTTGTTTGCGGCCTATTTGTGATCAACAGTCGATAGCTCGACAAAAATATAAGTAATGTGTAATGCAGTGGCGTAGCCAGGTCAGGTGATACCCGGGGAGGTTTTAAATTGTGTCACCCTATAATACCCCTCCCCTTTCTTCTTTTGAAAGAATTATACTATGTGTGTAGGTCTGTACGATTATTTTTTATTTAAAAGTAAGTAGATAATACAGGAATTCATAAAGATGAGTGAACTTAATTTAAGTCACAAAATAGTTAAAACCTCTACGAGTATGAGACCAATAAGGGACATTATTATTTACAGCATGTTCTTCTTAAAGATCTTGGAAGATATTTGTTTACGTACAACTTTTTTTTTTAAATGACTATTTAATTGCTGTTGTAGGAAAATGATGTATGTAAGTATGTGAGTACATATTTTAAGTACCAAATTTACATTGCGATATAAGAAGCTTTACAAAAATATTTAAAAAATTTTGCATTTTTTCGCAGTAAATACTGAAATAACATTGCCGAAATCTAATTTGCCAGAAAATTAGTTTCTTTTTGGATAAAATGGCTAGGTCGCATATCCTAGATTGACACATAGTTGAGCGTAAATATGATTTAATTAGATTTAACTTTGAGAAACTTCATACACATGAAGCCACAGAGACACAAACTGTTAAGAACAATTGAAGAGCCAAAGATACGTTTGAAACAGACTCTATAAAGTCCCATTCTACAATAAAAGTTAGAATATCAAACGTAGTCCATTTACTTGCGACTTTAAATTCAATGTTTGCTGCCTTCATTTGTCTACGAAGTCTTTGTACTTTGTACTTTAAGTTCTTCTTCTACAACTTCATCGTAGTGCGACGCCAACTTTATTGCATCTATATTCAGTTCTTCATCCGAACAAAACAGCAAGTCATTTCTTTTCACAATTTGAAAGATATCGGCTATATCAATGAATGCCATGGTTCGAGACTTTAATTCTGTCGAGAAACGATCGATGCATTCAAGCATCGTCCCCTTGTTTTCTTCTTTAGCAGTTAAACCAATATCTCGTTCCGTTTCACCCGGCATTCTTTTCTTGTACCTTATGCGCCGGCTGATGCTTATTCCGAGCTTTGAGCAAATAATACTAGCCTTCTTAAATGCACCTTCCACTAAACATTCCCGCTTTTCTTGTAAAAAGAGAATTAGGGCATTCGATTTCGCTATTACTTTATCGACAGTTAGTCGTGGAGTTTGCAAATATTTTTGTGTAGCATCTAGTTCCTCCAACACATCGTGCAAAAAACAAATGAAAACAAATGAAAGTATAATTTTAGATATTTACACCTACTTAGGTAATTACAATATTTTTTCCGCTTTTTGGACATTGCGGGTGTCACCATTTTTGGGGACCGCCTCATCCCCCCCACGTCCCCCCACGTCCCCCCACGGCCCCCCACGTCCCCCCACGTCCCCCCTGGCTACGCCACTGGTGTAATGCTAAATTTTTTCGAATAAATAATGAAAATATTATTTCGGAGTTTTAAATAATTAATAGTACTCATTTTATTTTCTAAAATACAATTGTAGAGCACGAGTATAAAGGAGACTACTCTATGAAGGTATACCGGTCGGTATCTTGTCGCTCGAATTAAGATATAAAGATATAAAAATATTTTGGTTGCTCATTATCATTTTAAAAGGTTTATCCGGCAAAAGCACATAAAAAAGCAAACTTCATAAATAGTTAGGAGCTCTCACGAAAGGTTGCCATTTATAGAAATGATTTTACTATAGAAAACGAAAAGGGTACCCGGGTACTTCGTCGCTCACATAAGGGTTAAGTATTGTTGTATGAGGAAGTTGAAAATAAATAAATAGTATAAATATTGACGTTTTCAATTGATACCTGGCCTACTTTCGTATCGTTCTCAAATATTTTTCATGCTGGGAAACACTGAAAAATTGAGCTGAGAAAGAGATGCGTCTAGTATTGTTGTATACTTAACTAAAACAAATAAAAGTAAATCCTATTTGTCTCGTAAGAATGAACATTTTCACTCATACATACATACATGTTGTAAAGGTTCAGTTCCAGAAAATAAAGACAAAAAGAAAAACGAAAAATACTTGAAATACTGAAATAGCACTAATATAAACCATTATCAGTGATAAAGTTGTACATATACTCAATATTGCAAGGGGGGGTTGAAGAGGAAACTCGGAACGCCGAACTCAGAACAAATAAGGTAAGTATTGCATTACATACACACTTAATTGAAAGTGTTGAACTTTCAAGTGCAAGTGTATAAAGTTTCGCTGAACTGCAATGTTGTTCATTATTCGTGTTACAATGAATCACATAGATTTTTAATTCTTCAAGGAGTATAAACAAAAATTATTTGAAAATATTTAAGTAGTACTTTTGTTAGGAATGGCTCGAGTCATATTCTTGTGTAGCAAGGGAAGAAGTGAAAGTAAATACCTGAAATACCTTTAATTAACGTGAGAACTATAGGTTTTTTTACTTGTTGAGCGAAGATCTTCCAATTTAATGCCTGCATTTATCATTTCAGGTTACTTCAAGGAGTATCATTTTTTCCTGCCACCACCTTAAAACCCGACTCCATTCAATAACTAAGTTTACTTGTTTTTCTTTTATTTTTTTATTTTACTTTTATTTCTCTCTCCTCAACAATTTTACCATGAGCTTCTTTACATGTTAGTGGATACTTTTTGTGTGCTTTTAATGCGCTGCATGTCGAATTTATGTCCTTTCATTGCACCATATACAATATATTAATGTATTTCAGCTATACCCGTCTGAAGAATACTATCAAGTTACATCGTAACAAGTGACGGACGAATATTATGAAGTTGATACACGTTGATGTCACATTTACCTGCCATGCCCACCCCTCATTCAGCTGAAGGCGGATGAAGCTGCCTTTACGATCAGTCACTCACTCAACTATTACATAACTGCTGCACTTTTAGTAACCAGTGGGGCAAAATAATAGTCAACGTCAGTAGGTCGCCTTCTGAGTTTTGTTTCTGTTGTAAAGCTTACGAAGGCTCAAGGACTGCTATTTTCAATATTGAAAGCATCATAAACTTAAATAAAATCCATTAATTTGATATCAAAAGTCGGCAATTTCACTTTAAAACCATCGAACATTTTAAAAACTTTCACTTAGAATTTGTAAAAAGTAAATTCACATTCCGAAAGCGTCAAATTGAATTCAATATAGCCAAATTGATTTCAAGAAGTATGAAATTGATAAAAAAGAAAAATAATATTTGAATTCAGAAGGCGACAAATTTTGAATGGTGATATTGATTTCAATATGCATCTTTTTAATTCTAAAGGCGACAATTTGCATTCATAATAAAGAAATTGATTGCAAATGCATACAATGCTTGCAATTCAGAAGGAAACAATTTGAAGTCATTAGACTAAAATTTGAATACGAAACGTGTTTACTTTTGGGGAAATGGCAATATTCGAGAAATAAAAAGTAGCAGAAGTTAGTGTTCTTATCTATAAGATAACAAGTTTATTGTTTATTATAAATAAAATTAAGTAATGGGGTACCTTTTCCAACTCGAGTTTCCTTTTCCTCTTCTGGAATAGAGGCTTATGATTGCTAGCATATCTTCTTAGGTAGATTGTGTTAGGACCTCTTTCCTTCTCGGCTTCGTGATTAGTAACTTTTTTTTTTTTTTTGAAAATATCCGTAAATTGTCTAAAGATGACAAAATACCCCTGCTATTCTCCAAAGTTATCGATAGGAAAAACGAGTTGTTAGGTTCCTAGGATTACAGAAAAATTAACTTGAAACTAATGAAATGAAAATTAAAATTGTGGCTACAGGCCTAAACAAAAGTCAAATTTAAAAGCACCAATTTGAATCATAAGGCGACAATTTGAATTCAATAGAGTCATCATAATTTCAAAAGGCGTCACTTTGATTTCCAATAGCGTAAGTTTTTGATTTATTTCAATAAGTATCAATTGAATTCTGATCATCTGGCAACAATTTCAATTTAGAAAAGTGAAATTGATTTAAAAATACTTTTATTTGAATACAAAAAGTAACAATTTGAATTCAAATTGATATCAAAAAGTCTCTCTTTGAATTAAAAATGGTTAATTGATCTTAAAAAGCTACAATTTGATAGAAATATGGTCCAATTGTTTTCAAAAAGCATCAAAAAACATCACTTCAGAATCAAAAAATCGTGTCAATTTGAATTCACTTGAATTAAAAAAGTATCAAATCGAATTTTTAAAGTGTCAAATTGACAATTTATATTTGTTGGTATTTATTTTTTAAGTTACGTATGTCGTTGTTTTATGTAGAAAAGCATACATATATTGAGCTATACTGCAGTAGGCCACTTTCATCCTACTGGGACTAATGCCAGGTCCATACGAACTAACGAGAATAGTAGTCGCTAGCATAGTTGATTTATTATAGTAGTAGACATGTATGTCTGTCGGAATGTAAAGTACCTTCTTCTCTATAAAAGCTGAAGAACAAAATAATATACAACAACATTGCATTGATGCATCTTTACTGCATAGTACCCGTACTCATGATACTACACTGCCACAACTTTAACTACTATTATTTTCCTTTATGTATGTATACTCGTATGTATGTATTATTGTGCTGTGGGTTTTTTCCATACTTAGGTGTAATAAAAAGGTAGCAAAAATATGTAATTTAACATTTTTCTACAATATTATTTTTTCCTTCTTTTAAAAAAAAGTAAATAAACTCTTCATTTATAGGAGACTATTTGCATGTGTGTGTGTGTGTGTATTGTGTGTGTGTGTGTGTGTGTGTGTGTGCGTGTGTGTGTGTATGTGTCTGCCATGTAATTTTGTTAAGATGAATGAAAAGAAATAAAGTATTAAGAAAAAGGAAATTTAAAAACACATAAAAGTTGCTTTCCATCACGTTTCATCGAAAAACTGCCAGAAACGTAGAGAGACAGAGAGTGAATGGAAGAGAGGGAGGCAAAATATTAATATAATAATTCGTTGAGGGAAATAAGTTTCGAGTTGCGGTTTTATTTTAGATTGAATAATGTAATGACTTTATTATTCTTCAGATGTTTGTTAATAAATAGGGAACGACATTTATTGATTTTATGATTTTCAACGATACATAATTTTGTTGTTCATCAATAGAGGTTTTGTGAATGAAGCCAATATTTCGAGGAAGCTCAGGTGTTTGAATTGGCTTCCTAACTAAATTATATTAAATTCGAATCCAGAACCTTTGTTTATAAAGTTTTGATTAGTTCTCTGGAGAAGTGTACACATTAATGCACCTCAAAGTAGCTTCTAGGAATGCTTATTGCTTTTTTATATATATATATATTTTTAAATATATTAACGATTTGAATATATTGACAAAATCACTCGATTATATAAGTAATTTGAATTTGATTCCAATGAGAAAAGGCAAATTCATAAATCGAATTATAATTCGATAATTCCAAACATTCATAATTCAAACGGTTTGAAATTTTAAGATATCTATCACAAAACCGTTTTGATTCATTCAGTTTAGGGCTACAGCTCAGTTTAGTAGTCAAGCCCAGTTTAGTACTCATGTTCAATAGTGTTGCTCAGAATAGTACTCTTATTGGTATGTAAATTTCGAGTAATACTCTTAAACTGCGACTAGTACTCAATTTCAGCTTAATGTTCAAGCTCTGTTCACGGTGTTCAACTCTGAATCTCAGTACTTAAGGTCTGATTAGAATTGAAGCTCTGACTAGTACTTAAGCTCTTTTTAGTATTCAAGAACTGTTATTGATACTTAAATTTCGTAAAAAACTTAAATTAAGTTTATGTAATACACAAGCTCTTGCAACAAACGGTTGTACACGTACTAGCTGCTAACTGCTATTAATTGTCGTGTTGTAAGCAAATTCGCTGCTAATAGCTGATAACTATCCTTTATTAGCAGTTAAGAGCTACATAGAAGAAATTCGCTAGCAAGTTAACAGCAAAATTGGTTGCTAATGGCTGGTAGTACAGGTATTTTAACAACAGTTTGTGATGAGTAATTTAAGCTGGTAACGGTTGCAATATAGAAATATGCGCTGCTAACGGCTGTCAAGTAAATATTTTAGAGCAATTTTAAGCTTGGTAGCTGCTATTAAAAAATGATCGGTGGATTAAAAAATGATTTGGTCGAGTTCAACCTTTGCTGAGGTCTAAAGCTAAGTTTTGTATTTAAGCTTAGTTTGGTACCTAAGCTCTAGTTAGTACTGAAGCTTTGTTTAGTATTCAACTTCCGATTATTACTGAAGCGCAAATCAGTACTAAAGCTTTTATTGGAGTCTAAACTGCGTATATATGTAACTAAAATTTAATTTAATAGTCAACCTCTGATTAGTACTTAAGTTTAGTACTCAAGCTTACTTTATTAGCATACATCAATCCAGTACGCAATATCATTTAAGCACGCAAGCCTAGTTTAGTGGTAAATCTGAACTTAGTACTAAATATTATGTTAGTTCCATAACTATATTTAGTAGTCATCCCATCCCATGGTACTTAAACTTCGTTTATTACTCAATTTCAGTTACTACTCAAGCTCTATCAAATGGGAACGAACTATAATTAGTACTTAAGTCCATTTTAGTATTCAAGTTCACTTTAGTATAATATCTCTGTAAGCTAGGCAATCTCATTTAAGTACTAAAGCTGAGTTTGATACGTCATTGATTTTTTTGGAACATCCAATTGATGTGAGCAAGTGAGACAGCACAAGAGTAAATATATTCCAACTCATCCTGTTGATTGGTTCATCGAAATTTACGTTTGCAACTCAGGTAACGGTATTTTTCGCCTGTCGTCATACTCTAGACTTTCTTTTTAACTTTCTTTTAACACAACAACAAACACATAACAAACGAAAACGCATACAAAAGTTTTGCGACTTTTTTTGTTGGTTTCTGTTTCTTTACCTCATATCTTCTCTCGCCGAGTCTCTCCCTTTCGTATCGAATTTTTCAATATCTTAACTGTTGCTTCAAACTCAAAAATTTTAAAAAAAGTGTTTTAAAAATTTGTTGTTTTTAAAAAATTTTATATACTTAGTTTCTGTGATAATTCTATTACCGCTGAATAGCAACAATAAGTTGCTCAACTTAAATTGTATGCGGACAATACAACTTAAGTTTTTCTGAAGTCACTGCTGCATTCACATCTTAACACTCTTCAATGCATAGATGGAGAACAGTTTGTTGTTAGAAGTTCAGAATGAGCGACTGTATTTGAAATTAGTTTTCTTTGTTATACTTTTCTTTTCCTTTTTGCTGTAAGCAATTTATAGTTTTTTGTTAATATTTTGTGTTTTCAATTTTCATTTCTTTTTCTGTTTTTGTTTCGAAAATTGATTTTCGTCTTGAAGCTTTAACTTTGTGTATGTATGTAGTTGGAATTATTTCCTCTACTGTTTTCTAAAAACACAGAAATAAAAGAAGAAAAAAAAATTTGAAAACTCTGCTAAAGACGAAGAAAGTAGAAGGAAACAAAAATAAAGAATGTTTTTTTTTTTTGCGCTTTCTTTTACTTTCGGTTCTACTTTTTGTAGTTGACTCTCTTTGTACTGTTTGTTCATTTTAATCCTTTTGGCTAAAAACAATGACTTTGTTTGAGATTGTTTCGTTTTTTTCCTGGTTCAGTGTATTTTTTCAAACTCCGTTGATACCACAAACATCAGCTGCACACAATTGCAATTCTATCACACGTACACTATAAACTTCTTCGTGCAGCTTACGAACTATGGACGAACAATGGAATTCGGGTGAAGTTTGAGAGCAATTTTGTCAACGCAAGTCATGTTAGTTGACTTTCAGCATTCAAATAACACAAGCAGCGCTCTTCCTCTCCCAGTTACACACGCAAGCATGCTTGTTTATGTATTAGTTTGCCTCACACTGCACTAAAAATTAAAAATTTACAGCTGTGTGATGCGATGGTTTGTTTGTCAAAGAGTAAGAGAGCGTATATGTAAACGAGCAAATATTTGGAATCTTCTTTTGATTGTGTGTGAGAAATGAAAGTGAAAGTTATTGAAAATTATTTTTCTTCTCCTTGATTGAATATGAAAAGAACAAGAATACAGATTTCGTTAAAATCAGCATGGTAAAGTTTTCAAATTCTGAAACAAATAGTCATAAATTAAAAGTATAGTTAGGCCTTGTGTTATTGCTCAGGTTAGTTTAATTTTGGTTAAAAAAGCATGTAACGATCAGCTCCGCACCTCGACTCGAAGACCTTTAGGTCTATTGCAGATATGAGTGCCACAGGCGGCATATTTCCCTATCAGCGGTTTCCATTTAATGTCGAAGTCCTACCCCTTTTAAGCCGCTTGGTTTATCAGAAGAAAGCAGGAAGACCCAATAGAGTACTACTTCCGTTAACTCTGTTAAGCTTTTGAAGAAACGTGAACCCAAGCAATGGAGCCGTTTCATCTGTAGCCACTTCCGTTAACTCTGTTAAGCTTATGAAGAAACGTGAACCCAAGTAATGGAGCCGTTTCATCTGAAGCCCTTGACATCGACAGCGGAAGTGGAGGATCTATTCTACCTCTTCTTCATCGTGATAACTTTTGTACAGTCCGCTAGTCGAAATACACAAATTTTGGAGCATTGGTGCGATAGCACAATGCTCCTTTTATGATCTTAGTAAGTACCCGTACTACAGTTTTTTTGAGCCCTAAAATATCTTTCATTTTCTTCCACTCCAACCTAGGCCCGTGAGACTTCACACTCATATCGATTAGTAATGATGTATTCGTTTATATTTCTAAATATGTAGGAGTTTGTATTGAGGTCCGGTTTCTCGTTCCGTTCAATATCCCTATGTCCAGGAATCCAGCAGAGAAAGACCTTATAATGCTCAAAGTCCATATATTTCTTACAATCTCCAATTTAATCACCTGGAATTCTCTTTATTGTTTAACTGGTCCGTCAAATTACAGTCCAAGGGTTATCGTTTTGTTCTCCATATGAATACCGGGAGATCCGAAAATCCCACTCAGTTTAACGATTGCGGAATATGTATGTACCTCATACAGGCATCACGCTGCAATTTTCGAATTGCAGTTACGCGACACCGATATTTTAAGTCTAAATTTTCTATTCGAAAAGTTTCTATAGCAATTGATTTATGCTTTTCTGCTGGTTCGAGTAGGGTCTCGATTTTCAGTTAATTTTCTTCGATTTTCAACTGGTAGGCTATCAATGGTTGAAATGTATGTGCATTCTATAGCTGGTGTAACTTAGCAGTTTACAGAGTTCGTTAGAAAAAATTTGTCAGTTATTGATTAAAGAAAAGTTTTTATTTTGTGTAGGTCAATGACCTTTTAAGCTTATCCGAAAGAAGAAAATGAAAACAAATGAAATACAACTGAAGAAAAAGTGAAGAAAATATCCTTAATATATGCGCACAAGCTGCTTGCACTGAAGCGAATGTCGAATTTGATGACTCCTTGTCAAAACGGATAAGGGGAAAAAAGAATTCCGTAAAAATGACAGCATTAATATATCATTTGACATTAAGTTGTTGTCTTTTAACTTTTACATATTTTATTCTATTTTTTCTACTTCGTTTACATACTCAAACGATGAAGACAAAGTCGACGACTTAAAGAAAAGTGATAGTGTATGAAAAACTGTATAGCATAGTTATAGGCTTTGGCTTAATGTTTTTGCGTAGCTTAAATTGAGTTAAGCAAGAAATGTTGTGTATAAGATTAAGATGCTTCATAGAAAGATTTCTATACGGAAATATACACACACGTAGTGAGTAGTGCACCCTAGAAGAGGGGAGAGTGATTGGCTGGAAATGAGAATAAATGAAGCTCCACGAAAAGCCGAGTTTATCACACCCTCTGCTATAACATCCGGATACGCCAGTGCATGCATTATAACTTTTTGGTGGAATAGAGAAAAGAAAGATTTACAGTTTTGACTAACGAATGAAAACTGAAACTGGAAAAAAGAACTTTAGGTAGATGTAAATTAATTTCTATATATATAGTATATAAATATATAATTTATATCTACGACCTGTCCACTATACTTGGTATATACTAGTCTCTAGTAGTGCTTACCTTTATGTAGGTATACATAATGTATGAATGTCATACATATTTCATTGCCTGTTCTATGCTAAGACTTTACTAGCTTACACATTTGCTTTATCTTTAACATACTTTTAGGCTGACAATTTTGTACTAAATTTATTATTTATTTAATGCATTTAAAAGAAAATGAGTTTTCCGTTGGAATTTTTCTTATAAAACTTTGCAAAGCTTAAGTATAGTCACAAATGTTAATAAAGTAGTAAAGTTGATTGGATAATTTTAGGTTTGGTTGCAGATATACAAAAGTGTACATAATAGTTAGTTACGTATGAAAATAAGTATAAAATATTTATTTGTGTCCGAACATTAATCTTCAAAATATGAGATATGAATATTACAAAATTAAATAGAAATAAAAACATAGCATACTTAAAGGTAACAATTATAAATGTGTTTCTGAGTGTGAGTAGAAACTCAAGCACGCAAATAATTAATTTAATTTAATTTACTGAATTCATTTACTAAATGTCATTCGTTTAAAAAATTTATATAGTTTTTTGTTTTTTTTTTATTTATTTCTTTTGGCACATTTATCATGGCACACTTTTGTGACATTTCTGAAAACGCCTTAATGTATGCTTTAATAGTTATTAAAAAATGGCTGCATAATGTTATATAAATATATATATACATAGTATTTATATGCAATGAATATTATTATGATTTTTTGTTTTTGCTTTTTGAGTAGAACTTATGAATTATCAAAAAGTAAAATTTTTTGTGGGTCAAAAGTTCAAATGGTATAATATAAAATAAAAGTTACGTCGTAGAAGATGCGTAACTACTTACTTAAGTAGGTTAGGAAAGGTTTGTGTTTAAAAATTGTTTTAAATGTAATATCTTATTTAAGGATTTGGGATATCAATACATTTATTGAAAATTTCCAAGAAGTATAAACCATAAATTAAGAAACTTTGTTATTCCAAAGTTAGGTAAAGTATTTTAGGAGTTATTGATCCTTAACTTTTACGAATTGTAGATATGGTATATGTAATATTTTTGCAAAATTATTGTTTCGGATCATTTTGAGTTATAAATTTTTAAGGAATTATTGTTGCATAACTATCTAAGGGTTTTAGATACAGAACTTTCGCGAAATTATCGATGTGGAGTTTTTCGGCAATACCGAAAAAATGTTTCCATAATTTTTTAAAAGTATTGTTGCCATACTTTTTCAGAAATTGTTGATCCAGAACTATTAAGGTATTATATTGTATGTTGTCAGGCTATTAACTCACAGCTCTCGATAAATTATTGATCCGAACCTTACGATTATACAGAATTTTCAATAAATTTTTACATTCGAACGATTAAGTATCATAACTCTTGAAGGGAAGATTTATGTCGAATAATAGATCATGAACTGTCGCTTAATTATTGATCCCGAAATTTCAATAAATTATTAATGCAAAACTATCGAATAATTTTTAATATAAAAATTTTGAGAAATTGTTGAACCAAATCTTTTCCTTTCATGTACAAATATAACACGCACAACATGAGTGGATGCGAAAAGCTCGGCCTAGGCCCTCCTTGGGCTGCTGTGCCATTAAAGTAAGATCTTTTGAGTAATTATTGGTAATTATTGTTAACTTCCAGGAATAATTTACAAAAATTATTGATCCAAAAGTATCAAAGGATTATTGATTCAGAACTTTGGGATTGCTTCAGAAATTGCAAGGAAATATTGAGAGATATTATTGATACCTGCAGATTATCTGGAAAATGTAGAAATAGAAAATTTGAGTAATTATTTATATGGAACGTTAGAGAACTTATCTATATAAAACATTCGATGTATTATTTATTTGGAACTTTCGATTAATTATTGATCTGAAACTTTGACGGAGATACTGATCCTATATTTTCGAGAAATTATTGAAGGAATCATATGAAACCAGTACTTTCGATGATCAGAACCTAGTTTCGGAAATATTGATGAAATATTTATTAAAATATTCTGAAAGTTATTGATCCAGAATTTCCTAAAATGTATGGAACCTAACTTTGATCAGGAAATCTCGAGGATTGCATTTAAATCTTCCGAAAAGGTTTTGAATTAAAGAGTAGTCGAAGAATTGGTTATCCAAAACTTTCCAGCAATTATTTAAACAGAAACTGAGTATTGATATGGAACTTTAGAGCAATTCTAGAAATATATGTAGATTCAGAAATTTAAGTGAACTAAGAAAGTTCGGGGAATTATTGATTGATGCAGAACTTTGACGAAATTGCTTATTTACCATAAATTATTGATCAAATTTTATACCAAATTTTTAAAGAAAATTATAGATCAAATTTTTTATATTTTTTAGTTTTTGCTGATTCCTTCGAAATCAGAAGGAATATTTGATCAATATCGTGGAAATGTATAGAAATTTCAAGGAGTATTGATCCGAATCTTTCAACCAACTATTGATACAGCACACTGACGTGGAATTAATGATCCAACAAAAACTTTTGAGGAATTATGGGTAGAGAATTTGAAAGAAAGTATTGATTCACAATTTTCAGAAATTGGAATTGATTTAGAATTTTCGAAAGTTATTGATCCTGAAATACATAAAAAATTATTTACTCTGAACTTTCAAAAGTTCAGTTTAATCAGAAATTTTATGCAGTCAGGGGAATTGCTCATCCAGATCGAGAATAAAGGAATTAGTAATCGAGAACTTTGCCGACATTAATGAATTACAGAATCAGAATTTTATGGGAAAGGAATCAGTGATTCCGATCTCTCGTGGAATTATTGATCTGGAGCATTTTGTAGAAAGAAAGGAGAACAAAAAGTTTGATTTAAATTTTTTTTTGAAATGTCAACTACTATGTAATAATAACATATACAGCTCACTTACTTAAAATTCTCTTCAGAATTTCAGATTTAACCTTTAAGAAGCAAAGTGAGACTCATTCCAGTTTTTCAATTTCATTGTTATTAAAGTGTAATCACTGAAGGTGGTAATGGCTATTCAGACGCTTGAGCACATAATTAACCTACACTGATATTGTTCGCTATCGCACAGTGGGCAATTATGCGCAACTTAAACACTACAAATGAATGGCTAAGACTGAATGGCTAAGCGAAAATTCACAAAGCATAGCGAATAAGCGAACTAAAGTGGAGGAAGTTGTAGCTAGTAGTAATGATAAGTAGAAAATGTACGCCCATCAGAACGCCAACACGATGAATACATTAATTCAGATATTAAAACTATGTGCAAATATGGTACATTGATAAAAATTTAGTATTTACTATACTTTCGGGAAATGGTGCTCCGGCATTTTTTTTACATGGAAAGAATCATATGTGAAAGAAAAAGTAGTCAAAATAAAGGATATACTATATGTAAGAGATATGAGTTGAAAAAGAAACATTTTATTGAAAATTTTGAAGCAAAAAATGTGGCAATTTTCATTTGCCCTTGAAAATATTTAATGAAATTACTTCTTAAAATATAATTGGAATCTAAAGCACTTGTAATTTTTTTTTGCGTTAAATGTTACAAGCTCTAAAATATTCTAATAGCATTAATCAGTGATGATTTAGTAAATTTTTGGCCATTCATTATAAAACGGTATTATCGACCAAATGTATAACTTGGCAAATGCTAAATTTTAGTTAATCTTTAACACATATCCCAAGTAGAAAATAAAGGTGCCTGCATGTGAATTACAACAAAACGAAATCACCAATGACAATGACCGCCGTCATCACACCAAACATCGCCATTATATTGAAAATCGCAGCTGGTAATCGAAAATAATTAAAATGACGTCACATAATGAGCATAACACTAATGAGGAAAATGATGAAGGTGATGATGGAGATAATAATGTGGATCGGATTTGAATGGGTGCTAATGACTATGCTTTTCAAGGTAATGGCAGCTTGTTGAACATCAGAGAAAAAAGTGGAAGAAAGGGAAATTGAGTGACAGACAGACAGTGCAAGGATAAAGTAAATTCATTGTAGATTTTCTTATGTATAATTTTTTTATTTTTGTTTTTTTTTTTTTTTTTTTTTGTTGTTATCAAAATATGAAAAGAGAAATGATTTCCCACTGTAGATGTATGTACTATGTTTGGGATATTGAAGGGTAAGACTCTTAATTAGATGAGCATGATGAGTGAATGAATACAAGGCATCAGTTGGTTTTGATGCATTTCATTCATTCATTTCATTATGTCATTCATTGACATAAGTCAAATAGAAAATGTCAGTTGCCAACCTAGAGACATGATAGAGACATGAAAATACCACCACTGATGGATGATGATGATGACGGTGTGGGTGAATATTTAAGTAATGCTGGACTAATTAAAATAATGCTGGACTAATTAAAATTTACGCATTTCACTACACTATTTACATATTGTACATTGAAGAGGCGCATATGTTTCAATATTTACCCACTATTTGCTTTTATTGTTGTTGTGCTGTGTTGTGATTTAACACTATGCTATAATTATTTTTTACTTACACGGTAGAAAGTTTTTCTATTGACTGTATGAAATATGTCAAATGAAATATGTTTATACCTACTTCGCATTCAATTTAAGCTTAATTGTACTTGCATTTATTTATATTTATATATTGAAATATATAGCATACTTTTAGGTGCACAACTTTATATCTAATATCAGGTTTTTATTTACTCCTGTCTACTTTGTCTTTTTCTCTTTGGCATCTTCCATATTTATGACTTTCAACATAATCCTTAATCATGTGCGCACTTATACACACACATGTAAGTATCTACTTATGTATGTATATGTGAAAAGACACATAGACCCATACGTACACGACAATTACCCTTATTTGCGCAACAGAGCAGCTAACATGATAATTTAAGATTTTTGTTTGAAGCACATTGTCATCGTCGTAGTCGTCGTCAACGCTGCTACTGTGTATGAAATTCTTGATATATAAACTCGTATGTCCACATCAGCAGATCTAGAAATTAGAGGGTGAGGCCGGTAGTGGGTTTTAAATTTTGCGTCCCTTTTAAATTTAGTCTGATTAATGAGCAACTAAGTACATATATAAGTCAAATAATAGAACTGAATATAAACTTCAATATGAGCATTATATGAAGGAATTCAATGTCCTAGATAAATTTCTTTACAATCGATGCATTCAACGGGTTGAGTATGATTTAAAGTTAAATAACAAATCTGTTTTGAATTTTGTTCGGTCTAAACCAGCATGTTCCAATATACCCTCCTGTATGACGTACAATGGTGTAGCCTCTGATAATGTTTCTGATTCAAATCAAATTTTGTTCAAGTTAATAACAATTTTGATCCACAGTCTCTTAATTATATAAAATCCTCGATTGACTTCGGAGCCCTGTTGGTAACGGAAGATGATGTTATGAATGATATTTTGAGCTTGAAATCCTCGCTAAAGAAAGATATCGATGGGCTGTCTCCTTTTGTACTCAAGAAATGCATGACAACTCTTTGTCTGCCCCTGTGTGCAATATTTAATTGTTCAGCAGAATTTGTTGATAAATGGAAGATTACTCACATTACTCCAATCTTAAAATCAAGGAACAAAAGTGGCCTTCTTAATTATAGGCCAATCTCTAAACTCTCTACAATGTCAAAGCTTCTGGAAAAAGTTGTCAAAGATAAACTATTTTTTGCAGTGAAACAAATTATAAGACCTTACCAACATGGATTTATTACTGTTACTAACCTTTCAGTTTTCACTGAATTCTGTATGTCGGCATTTCGAAATGGGTATCAGGTTGACACTATTTATACAGATTTTTCGAAAGCTTTTGACACTACTTATTTCTCACAATATATTAAGTAATTGTAAAACTTGCATGCTTAGGTATTCACTCTACTTTCGTGGAGTGGCTGAAGTCCTACCTTCATAATTTGTGGCCTCTTCTGGCGTTGCGCAAGCTAACATCCTAGGATCGCTATTATTCATTCTGTTTATTAATGACACTCACACTCATGATTCTCACACTCACATTATCTATTGTATGATGATGATTTAAAACTCTTTTGCAAAATCAAAAATTTGACCGACACTGCTCTGATACAATCGGATATTAATCGCCTAGTTGATTGCTGTCAACGAAACAAATTGACTCTCAACATAAAACAATGTTTTCAAAAAAGATTTGTAAGATCATTTAAGTAGTCAGTACTTTTCGTCCTATAGTATATCGAACAATGCGTTGTAGTCGGTTGAGGAATTCCTACACTTGGGTGTTCTTTTTGATACAAGGCTTACTTTCTCTAGCCATGTAAACTACCTTGTACCTAAAACCTATTCGGTTCTTGCCTTTATTCGTCGTTATGGCAGAGATTTCAGAGATCCGTCCGTATACGCGTAAAATCTTGTTTACAACACTTGTGCGTTCGAAACTTGAATATGCCTCCTTCATTTCGAATCCTTTCTACAATACACACTCTGCACGTATTGAAAGAATTCAAAAGAAATTGGTTATTTTGCTCTCCAACCTTTACATTTTGTTGAGCCTATTTCTTCGTATAATGCTCGATGTTTACTTATTAGTTTAAAGTCCCTTGAGAGCAGAAGAGTCATACATTCCCTCATGCTTGCGTATGACTTAATTTATGGAAATATTGATTCCCCATTTTTACTTGAAAAGATTAGATTTAATGTACTTTCACGTCATCTGCGCTTCCATGTTCCTTTTTATGTATCCACTTTGAAAACTAACTATCTACTAGAATTTAACAAAGTCTCAAAACAATGCGATGTTGATTTCTCTATAACTAGGAATCTCTTCAAGAATTATATTGAATCGTTTTATTTATAATCTAATTATTAATTATTTTTACTACACTTTTTTACAACAATTTCTAGTCAGTAAGAAAAGAATTTGACTAAATAAATGAAATGAAATGAAAATACTTATGTGAATATAAATCGGCAAGGAGGGCGACTTTATCTCCTCTTCAAAATCCATCTCTCTCCTTTGAATTCGCTGGTGTAAGTAGTACTTAGTCCGGCTGGTTGTGATTATATTTGCCTAAAACACAGATGTAATTGATCTGAAAGAGACTCCCTGAATTCCACGTATTGAAATATTCTAGTCATATCTACTGTTTGGTAGTATATTTTCTTATGATATATTCATTCCCTCATATAGTGTGGATCCAACAGGTTTTCGCCTTTCTCTTTTTTTTTAGCAGAAATGTTCCCTCAGGCACTTTTTCATATTATCAGATTCATGCATGTATGAAAATATCAAACATTTTGAACTTATCTATCGATGTCAAATATAAATTTTGCATTTGTCGAACATCATTCGGAATTTTATACCTAAAATTTAACCACGAAACTTAATTTGCGACTTGCTTTTTCGTTCAGTATTTGTGGTTGGGAAGAGACTGCGTCATCTAGTCTCGAGGTTCACGGCCATGAACGAGCGCCTAGCCACTATCCGCATCAAGGCAAAATTCTTCAACATCAGCCTAATTTGTGTTCATGCCCCGACGGATGAGAAGGATGAAACGACCAAAGATGACTTCTACGAGCTCCTCGACAAAACTTATGAGCATTGCCCCCGCCACGATGTTAAAATCGTGTGAGGCGACTTTAATGCCAAGGTGGGCAAGGAGAGTCTCTTTGGTCCGACGATCGGAAAATTCAGTCTCCACGACGAAGCCACCGATAACGGTATGAGACTGATCGATTCCAACATAAAGATATCCATAAGGCCACACTTGGCTGTCCCCTGATCAAAACACACGAAACCACATTGATCACGTTGTGATCGACGGAAGGCACGCTTCCAATGTACTAGACGTACGCACAATACGTGGTGCAAACATCGACTCAGACCACTACTTGGTTGCAGCCAAGGTCTGCACACGTATATGTGTAGCAAATCGCGTACGGATAGGTACAAAGAGAAAGTTAGATGTAGCTAGGCTACCACCGTCGACGGAGAAATATGTGGTACGACCAAGAGTGTCGCGATGCTACTGAAGTAAAAACCGCTGTTTACGGAGCCACCTTGCACCCGCCCACCACCCACGCGAGCTGCTAAGGAGCGATACAGAGAGTTGAGGAGGGAGGAGAAACGTCTTTTCAGGTGCAAGAAAAGAGATGCAGAAAGACGTGAGTTCAATAAGGCCCGAAAATTCTTTGAAAGAATAAGACGCCTGTCTGATGGTTTGAAGACCGGGGCCTCTTCCTGCAAGGATGAAGACAGAAATCTGGTGAAAGATATCCAGGGCATAATGAGATTATGGAGGGAGTACTTTTCGCAGCTGCTTAATGGAGTGGAGGACGAGTGTCGAATAAGATTGAACGATGAGCTGTATGAGCTGTACGCCGACACTGACATATTCAAGCGTATAAAACTCCAGCGGTTTCGCTGGCTGGGCCATGTTGAGCGAATGGAAGAAAGCGCTCCGGCTAGAATGGTGAGGGTGTTTTATTCGAACCACGGTGGAGGAACACGCAGAAGGGGCCTTATCAACTGGCGCCAGCGCGTGCATAGCAGAGGCGACGGATGAAGCTTTATCCAGGCGACCAAGACCGATCATCGGTGGTTGTAGTGCCAGTTAAGTAAGTAAGTAAGTCCAGTCTGGAATTTTGAATTTCTTTTGATCCGAATTTTATGCCTGAGTTTGGTGTGTATGATTAGAGTCTGAATTTATTCTGATTTTGATTTGTGTCCAACTTTTGGTATAAATTTTGATGTGAATCTATCTATTGATCCTTTATTTCAGTAAAATCAGCCCTCCTTGGCCCAAAATTCTAGACCCACCACCGACTAGATCTGTGTGCATGCCCCTTTTCCTTATTTAGTTTTACGCATAAGTATCCCAAGGGAGCATATTTTTTCTTTACTATTGTAAAGGTAACTAAAAATTCATCGTACACATAAATAATACTTCTGTTGCTGCTGTTGCCATGCAGATAAGAAGATATACGTTATACATTCTTATGTCTATCTATTTAGTAGGTACATATGTAGGTGTGAATGCATATATTTAAGCTCCTTTTCGGACAAGCAAGAATTATGTGGCCTTTGACTAAAGTTTATGTAACAATTCAATAAAAAACGATGTGATAAACAAAAACTTCAACCGTGGGGGAATAATGTTGAATGCTAATGAGATTAGGTAGTTACATATTGCAAATAGTAAAAAAGTAAGGAAAGAAAGAGAAAAGAGAGAGAGAGAGAGAGAGAGAAAGAGAGGGAACAGCAACAGCGCCCAAAGAAGAAGATGCAAATGAAGATTTATGATAATAACTAACAGCAAGTTTCGGTATGCCTTTGACTATTACATAATAAGTAAGTAAGTATAGCCGGAGGATTGCGAAAGAGAAGGAGGAAAACACCTAAAAAAGATGTGAGATGTGCGCACGTATAAACACATGCAAACAGCGCATGAAGTGCATACGGAAAGAATGCGGAAAGGATGCGGAAGGAACTAAGCATAATTAGTTAGTCGCTCGGTTGCTGGCTTTTTTTTTGTTGCTGTTGTTTTGCAAAGGGAGCAAGCTTTTGTGTGTGTTTAACTGTGTGTGGCTGTGTGTGTAGAACTTGGACAACTCTATAAGCTTCCTCTGTGAATTTTATTGTTTATTTTTGAAGTTTTTTTTTTGTAAATATATGTTTTTTGTGTAGTTACATTATTACATACATGAACACATAAATGTAATTTCAAGTGCTTTTATTAAATGTACAGTAATTTTCGATTAAATGACATTCATTTAATTGCATTTTCTGATTATTTGTTTAACAAAATCTTTCTCTTTGGTATTAAAAAAAACTTCAAATTCCCTCGGTTGATTTAGTTTCTCAGTTAATTGAATCGAAACTTGTTTACTTTCTTCAGCACATTTATCCGGGGATTACTGTTTTTATATGTACAATGTTTATCTCTGCGTTTGTGTATACTAGTATACTAGAGTCCTACTCATTTAGAAAACATAAGTTTCCATACAGTGCACTTAACAAATTTAACATATTTATGATATGAAATGCAAACGAATAAACAAATACCATACACTGACTCACTCACACACACACACACACACATGCTTACTCATACACACACATCCTTGCTCATGCATCGCAGTTTATTACATTTAAGTTCATATTTTACACTTTAGCGTCACCACTTCAGAAATATGCAACAGCCACTACCTAAAAAATGGTAGTAAGCTGCTTTTGTTTTTTTATTAGGTGTATTTAATTCACAACAATAGGAAAAAAAAAAAAATCTAACAAAAATAAAAAAATAGAAATACTCATTATTTTATATGCATTTATTGCATGCGAAGAGCACGAGAAATGTGAAGCTAAAAAAGAAAGCAAGACCAGAAACAGCAGCGTTTGCTCCATGCTCCCTTAATTTTTTTCTCCTCTTCATACTAGAAGGCGCCCCTTTTCAGTACTTTTCCCACTATTCTCCTAAACCTACTTCATACTTTTCCTCCATGCTGTTGACACCGCATTTTCGTAGCACTTTACTTGCAGTGCTGTTGCTGCCGTTGTTGTTGTTGTTGTTCTTGCATATTTGCATAATGGAATAATAATGATTTTCCGTTTGAACTTGTGCATGTTCTTTTCTTTTTATTTCCCCTCCACTCCCTTCCCCCAGATTTTCCCCTCATTCTCTATCATGGGGTTCTTGTATTATTGTTGTTGTTCTTTCTTTGCATACTTATCAGCGTACACACATATTTACATCTACATATAATAAAAAACCACAACAACCATCTGTTATCATGTGGTGGCAAAATATTCAACTAACTTGGCATTATTGTGACATATTTATCTTAGCAAATCTTTAAAAATATAAAACAATTTCTTTGCATTTGTTGGGGTTGTGCACGGGCAAGTATTAAATTTCATTGTTTCGAAAGCCAGGAAAGAAATTGTAAAAACAAAATATTATTAAATAATTATAAGGAACATAATAAGGAATATTTCTCAAAATTAATCTCGTTTTGCTTAATAACTCATATCAAGTATTTTCTTTTTACTCTGGCATAATCAAGTAGAAACTGTGAGCTGGTTATTCAATGCTCCAAACTGTTACAGTTTTCCATAATTTGATTTCTAAGAAAAGTTAGAAAAAATTGAAAAATTTTAGATAATAAAGTTCAGTTTCATTCAATATTGCCTTTGAAAAGGAATATGATCCTTTGAAAAGGAATTTCAAATCCATAAATATTTCATTTAATGAGCTTTTGAAAAGAATTTCACTATCTCCATTCCAGCTAAAAGAGTACAAAAGGATGCAAATTTGCTGGCAGAATTGATGGCGAAATATTTTCTGAATCAATCTAAATTTTCGCCTTTGTACTAAGTTCTCAGAAAACGAAAGTAGTTCGTAGGAAGTTAAGTTCGAGCGAAGCCGAACTTCATGTCCTTACACCCACTGAAATTGCCTTTTAGATTTAGATAGGTTAAGTTTTGATGGTTTTTGCGTGCAATATTTTTTTAACAGACTAACTAACTATATTAAATTTTGTTGTTTCATCTCTTTTATATTGTCTTTTGCTTTTCTGGATAATCTTTAAAAATTGATAATTGTGAAGACCCTGACGATTAAAAAAAAAAAATGTAATTACGAGGAGTTGCATTTTCCAGAAAGGTTGTTAAATGCAGTAATTACTATTAATATTTTATTCAATGGCCCAAAAATAAGATGCTCTTAAAGCGAATGTGCAGCTACACGAAATGCAGTTAAAAGAGAAATTTCCTTATAAACATACAAAATAATGTAGCTGTACTATGATTCTGTGTACCCTGTATACGGGTAGGGTATGAAAACTTGAAATCTTGAAAAAAAATGGGTTATTTTCATTAAAGTTATATAGTACCTGACAATTTCGCAGCGCTACACTCTCTAGAAATTATGCAAGCTAGAGCAAGCAGTGTCCGATATCCTCGATAGTGAGCAGCGCACTAGACTCCCACCTGGTAGGTACGGGTTCGATTACTGTCTAGTGCTGGTGCTTAATTCTCATATACTTATTCCCAGCGATATGAAGAGAATGAGAATTATATGAAAGGGTACAGGTAAATCTGTCTGATAGGCAGATTGGTGGTAAAACCATGGCATAACCAAGCAGTGCATATCTTAGTTCACAAAGACGTCCATGAAGCTGCAAAGCTGTTGGCAAAACAAAAACAATCGCTGCCAATTCTCTTCCACCACTTATAAAATCAAGGTTAGGTTAACTTATGCTGTTGGCATTAACGCCTCACATAGACTCAAAAGTCCATAGTAGTAACGCATACTTCTGACTCTATTTTGTTATTTCAGAACTAAGTTATTTTACTGCACTTACCGTGTTTTTGAAGAGTAGCAAAACTTTTAATGAAGATTCTCCCAAGTCGTATAAAGAACGGATAAAGGTACTGCCTAATATTTTCAAACTGCATACTTGCCTTGTTATGTCATTGGTTTCTTATAAATTACTGATTATGAATACTTATTATGGTATATGTCATAAATAAAAATTGGGAAAAATGAATGACCCGATGTAGACTTTATTATCAGAAACTTCCTGAGAAGGAATTGGCTTGGGTATAAAAACTCCCCAAAAACAAAGAGAATTATTGTAAAGATAATTTCACATATTTTGGCATTCAAATATTAGGTCGGTCTCACCTAGGTAATTTTGAAAATCAACAAAAAATAATAAATGCAATTATTTTCCATATGAAATGAAGGATCCATTTAGATAAAATATCATACAGTGATATAGAAATTATAACCTTACAGAACGCCATATATTTTCAGAGATTACAGCTAACCAAACCTTTTGTAGAAGGACATTTGGAAAAATAGTCAAATTACAACACAAATTATTGGGAATAAATCTCCAGATTTTGCTTTCGGAAACAGTGAAGCATAGGCGCTTCTAATAAATCCGAGTTCGAAGGGCATCCCTCCGTGCCCCATTCTCTCGTCAGTGATGCACCCGTTTCTTTTCACCGTTGTATACTAACAACCTCTCGACACACACGGGTACATAAAAGCATATCTGCATAGTGAGTGGAGTAGTATTTTTACCATATTTTAAATAAAGAAGTTCACTTTTAAATATGAAATGCAGTACTAAATAAAACGTAGCCTTTTTTCTGGAAAAAAGTGTCAAGTAAGTGTAAAATTAAAAAAATTAAAAAAATATTAAATCGATTTGGAACAGAAAGCAAAAAGATGGAAGTCAAAAGAAGTTTAGGGCGTCTTCGGAATAATATCAGGCGCTTTAGGGTTTCCGTACTTTTAGCCCCTTTCCTTCTTTCCCACCCTTCTATTCTTTCTCCCCTGCCTGATTACCTAAAAATCTATGTATTTTTATTTCTATCAAAAACTATCACTTGGGCATAATTTTCTCTAATCTAAGCGCTGTAGTTCCTCGTTTCGGTCTCCTCGTACTTTATCCTGTACTTTATCCAGCGAATAGTGTTTAAACCATATACCTACATACATGCATACATAACTATACCGCATGGTGACATTACAGTAGAAGTAGAAGGTAGCAGCATCAATTGTGCTGCACAGTGGACGAAATAGTAGCAAACAAACGCACAGTTGTGTCAATTTATTCTCTGCTGCTAAAATTTCGGTTTTCGGTATTTGTTGTTGTAGCTGGACGATTCGTAGTTATTTTTTTATTTTTTTCAAAAAAAAGTTTAGTTTGCCTCATGTCCCACGTGTTCTCAATCTATTTTAATTACAGTTGAAATTAGTTTTCCGGACGACATTTTTCGCTAGTTACTGGTTTACTGGGGGTTACAGTTGTTGTTATTGCTATTGCTCTTGTTGTTGTTGAATTTAAAAATAAAATAAAATAAAATAAAATAAATATGTTTGTATGTAAAAGTTTGTCTTGGTGCAGAAAATTCAATTGAATCTTTCTTATACGTTTTTAGGATTTGGAGTTTAGAGAAGGACAGCAGCAGTTTTTAGTCCCAAAAATCCAAAATATGATGTTTATTATTCAAAATTTACTCAAGTTTCCCGAGTCAAGTTTCCCCGGGTAATTGAATCAGAAAACAAATGAATTTTTTTACAAGAGCTCAAATAAGCATATACAGTACGGAAATTTTGCGATATCGCTCTGGCTTGATTATGTTTTAGTTATTTAGAAAGGTCAGGGGTTTCAAGGGAACTGTAGTTGACCTTAATAAGTGACGATAGAGTTTCGATAATAATACAGGCAACTGGCGAAGCTTTATTTAGGCGCACAAGACTGATCAATGATTGTAGGGTCAATAAAGTAAGCTAGTATTCTTATTGAAAATCATCTGTGGCGACTGGAATGAAGATTTGTTTATCAGCTCAGTTTCCCTACTGCCTCATACTTATAGAATTTGCTTTATACTTACATGGATTGAAGCGCAGCAGGTTTCTCCAAACTCCATTACTATACGTTGTCCCTAACTTTTCGCTAAATGCTTGTGAAAGAGAGTCATTGGTCTTTCTTTGGCTTTAGTTCTGGAGACTACTCCCCAGTCTTGTATACCACTGCTGTCTAGATAGAGGAAAAGAAAAAGTAGAAATAATTCGCAGAGAACAGATTAAGATATGTAAGAATGACTTTTTAAGAGCTTGGTTTTTGAAAATTAAAAAAAAACAGAAATTTTATAAAAGTGAATGGAATTTTTATTTGGATCGATAAATCAATTCTTGCCATTTACTTTTTAAAGATAATTTCATTTAAATGTTGGTGGCGGCTACGCTTCAAGTGCTCCATTCTGAAGGTCCGTCCAATTTGGGCACACTTTTTCACAGATTTCGGCCGGAATCTCACCAAAGACTCGTTCAATGTTGGTGTTGACTTCCAAAGCAACAATCGTGTTTGGCTTGTCCCTATAAACAAGAGACTTAACTTAGCTCCACAGAAAATAGTCTAACGGGGTCAAATCACACGATCTTGGTGGCCAATTGACTGCACCAAAACGTGAGATTAACTGCTCACCAAATTCGCCTCTCAATTGATGCATGGTTTCGCGTGCAGTTTGGCATGTGGCACCATCCTGTTGGAACAATATGTCGGCCGAGTCCAATTAATTCTTGCATTTTCGACAAAAATTAGTCTGTTATCATCGAACGGTACCTTTCTCCATTGACCGTCACGTTACGGCCTTCATCGTTTTTGAAGAAGTACGGCCCAATGATGTCGCCTGCCCATAACATGCCGCCGCACCAAACAGTGCATTTTTCGGGATGCAGTGGTAGCTGCTTAATTGCCTCTGGCTGGTCTTCACTCCAAATACGGAAATTCTTCTTATTCAGGTATCCACTGAGCTAAGAATGAACCTCGTCGCTGAAGACAATTTTGCAATAAAAAAACGGATCCTCATCCAGGTTTTCTAAACCCCATTCACCGAAATTTTGATGTTGTGGTAGGTCTTTGATCTTTGTGTAAAATCTACCAGGTGGTCGAATAACACAAACCCAATTGCTGCGACCGGCGCCGGATGGACATATCGCGATCGTCTTCAACACGGGCGGATTGGCGGAAACAGCAGCAATATTCCCTTCGTTACGCACTTTATGGATACGATTTGGTGGATTGATGTCCAATAAAGTGAAACTGGTGTGAAATTTGTTCACAATGAGCTGAATAGCCTGCTCTGTGGGATATGACGACCATAAATGGACGTTGCTTGCGGAACACATTTTTCCAGAACACTAATTTGGATAGCAAATTTCAATAATTTGCAAACGTTGTTCAGGCTTAAGTCTAATCATGATGAAATGGCAAACCAAACTGAGCATTTTTTACTTTGACATATGTCAAGAATCACGCGTGAACTGTCAGATATATAAACGTCAAAAACCAAGTAGCAAAAAAATCACCCTTTATAATGCGTATATAGGTATTATTATATAAATAGTGATCGCTGTGGCGTAGTGGTAGTGCGTTGGACTACTACGCAGAGTGTCCGAGGTTCGAATCTCGGCACAGGCAAAATCAAAAAGTAGAAAAAATAATTTTTCTACACGGCATCATCAGACTTTTCCAGATACTCCACAAATCAACTGGTAACATATATGTAAGATACTATTCCTTGAGTCTTGTGACATTAATAATCTAAACTTTCTGAATTTGCGAAAGCATTTGCTCTTTAGATTTATATCAAACAAATCAAATAAAGTAGATTGCTAGATAAATTAAATGAAAAACTTAAAGTAAACGAACGAACAAATGATCGAAGTAAAATAAGCAACTGGTGTGAAGATGAACGACGTAAAGTAGACAGATGTAAACTAGACAAGCGACGTAAATTAGATGAACGGCGAAAAAGAATTACGGTGTACCCTTATGAATGCAGAGCATTGTGTTGAATGGAAGGAAGGTTGATAGGTGGGAGAAAGAAGGAAGGAGAATCAGAGAGGGAATGCAATCACACCGATAAAGGGATAGAGAGCCATTGTGGCAAGTGCCTTTAGCACAATGAACTTCAGTTTATTAGTGTCGACTATGAGCACATGTAGCGCCAAAGGCCAAGCTTTTCGCATCCACTCATGTTGTGCGTGTTATATTTGTAGATGAATGGAAGGGACCTACAGTTTGGTGCCGAATCCGAACGGCGAATTGAAAAGCTTTTCATAGCAATTTTTACTTTTTGATTTTGCCTGTGCCGAGATTCGAACCCCGCACACTCCGCGTGGCAGTCCAACGCCCTACCACTGCGCCATAGCGACCACAAATGATACCCAAGGACAAGTGAGTAAGAGAGTAAGGTTCACCATCCAATTGTTTACGATCTTCGAAAAATTTGGTTGGGTTTCCTATGAAATTTTGTCAGAGACGTACCCTTTGCCAATCCAAGACAACATAAACTACTGACATTATAAACAAGTTTAAAGGTGCAATGCACTCGTCACATGATGCGATAACATAAATTTATACATTGCCAAATTGCTTTCAACGTCTAATAATGCCCATGAACATTTTAATGCTCCGATCGGTTTACAATATCAGGGCATATACAGTAAAGAGGTGTTCATTATACGATGTGCACAAGCACCAAATTTATTTCATATAACTAACTCAATTAAAATAGACACCGTAGCTAACGTAGTAACATTTCTTGAGTAAAATGTAAATGTAGTAAAAATAGTAGTAGAAAATAGTAGGTGAAAAAGCATTAGAAAAGTAATAGAAATAGTAGAAAAATTTAAGAAAATAGCAGTAGAACAGTAGTTCAAAATAGCAGTGGATTATAGTAGTAAAAGGGGGAAAGTATGTAGTAAAAATAGTAGTAGAAAAGAGTATGTGACAAGGTATTAGCGAATAGCAGTAGAAAAGTAATACAAAATAGCAACAGAATATATTAGTAAAAGTAATAGAAAATAGTAGTAGAAAAGAACTACAAAATAGTAGTAGAAACTGTAAGAGACAAGTAATAGAAATAGTAAAATCACCCGAAATCGGCGTGAAATCTATCCTATTCGCTTTGAAAAATGTTCAATTCACAAGGCCGCTTAAGTGTGACCTGGAAATCTATGAAAATACCCCACAGCAGAGATGGTATCGCATCAATAAACTTTAAAAGGACACTTTTTATATTATTACTGCTAGTTCTTAGACTAGATACGCTTGTAAGGGTCTCACTTTATACGTTCAGTTTTGATCAGCTCACAGGTCACTAAGTTGTAGACAGATCTTTGCTAGGCATTTGCTATTTGGTATGGAGCTAACAACACCATCCTCTGTTTATTGGGAAAATGTTCTCCATTATTTCGTTGGACAGCTACATAGATTTTAAATCCAAAGTATTTAGATGAATGAGGTAAAACGGACGAACAACTCACAGCAACCGAAAGCAACGAAAAGTAAATATAACAAACGCAAAAGCAAAGAGAGAGGGAGAGAAAGAGAACGAGAAGTGTAAGCGGAATTAAACATTGCTGCTTAATTTCCAAACAAAAAATTTATTTCTAATTAGTTTCATTTCAAAAGTTTAACTACGCGTAAAACTACAACAACAATGACAGCAACAAAAACCAACAACGTCAGTTACTACAACAACATCAACGATTTTGCTTAATTTTGAAAATGCAATGAAACTTTTCACATACAAATTGCCCCCACAGGCGTAAACGCCTTAAATGCTGCAGCGAAAATTATTTGAGTTTTACGTTTTTTTGTATACAGTTTTTGTTTTTGCTAGTTTGCTTTATTTTTTTAATAGCTGTTGGTTGTTCGACTCTTACACATTTTGTTTTTAGCAACTATTACCGTAGTAATCGTATTTTTGTTTAAGAATAACAAATGAAAAAAAATAAAAAGTTTTTATAAACTTTTTTCGGTAAAGTAAATACGCAATCATATTGGCAATGTGTGTAGGTAGGGAAAACAAGCTTTCTAGATAATGTCGCGTTGTTGTTGTTTTTTTAAATATATATATTTTGGTTAAGTGAAGTTAACTTTTAACATAAAAAGTCGGAAGCATTTTCTATCCTCACCCAAACACACACACTCACACACAAATTTTAATAAAATTTGTTGTGTTGTTAATGACACATTAATTAAGTTGCTCGTCATACGCAAAATCAAGAACAGTCGAAAATTTCAAATCATATGATGTACATGGATGGATGGAAAATATTATTGGTACTCACTCAGCACGCTCACGTACACGCACTCAGGCGCAGATGTATGCGTGCGTTTATGTGTACGCAGCAGTCTAAATTCGTTGTTTCGCAATTATCTATAATATAAATAGTTGGGAACACAATAAATAAATGATAATGAATTTAATGTGTGTGTTTGTGTGTGTATGCATAATGAAATTTATAAACACACACACACATTTCCAGTAGGAACTTAATTGACTTAGGTTCTAACTTTAAGTATAAAATTCTGTAAACTTTAAGATCAAATTGTATCGTATCAGATTCCACTACTACTTAAGTCCCAAAAGAACTTTAATAAAATTTGACCTTCGACTTTAATTCTGAATCCTTTGCCAACTTTGAGTGGCTTAGATAAATCAAGGTTAGATTGGTTTGGATTAGATAAGGTTGGGTTAAGAAGCCCATTAAAATAAACTTTAAAGCTTGTGATATCACGTGGGTGTTTTATCTATCCTCTTTAAACAACATCTGATTGTTCAAAACATTTGGATTTTGTTATATATTTGAATACGTAGCCTTACCTCAACTAACCTCAAGACGTAAAGGTCGTGGTTAAGAAATTATTGACCTTGAATATTTTTCCTTCAGGTAGCCACTGCCGGATGGAGGTGACAGAGGTGACAAAAGATGGATTCTTTCACCTCTTCATCGTTACAGCTTCTACATAAATAATTTCAGTACTTATTATAGTGAGATGATTGCCTATAAGACGGTGCTCATTTAAAACATACAACGAATACTCTATGCAGTTAGCTTCTACTAAGAGATATTAACTTCTTGAAATATTTGGAATTATACTCTGACCATACATGAGCATTCTGGGCTCAGCCAGTCATCTTACATACCTTTGCCTGGTTGAAGAAGGTCATGCAAACTCTATGCTTTCCAGTTGCCAGTTGGTAAACTTGGTATAATTTTTATATTTTATACAGATTTGCTATTACTATGTATGCCACAATGCCCAGGAAACCACAGGGTAACCTACCGGTTACCCTGCTGTATTGGGTAAATGCCGGCTATCAAAAGCCGCTTGTAAGGTCAGCGATACTTATATTGGCTAGAAATTCTATGACTGTCACTAAAAATCAAGGATATGCATTACATCTCAGTTAGTTTCCTTGGTATCTGTATACCCATGGCCTCAGCCTGAAAGACACTACAGTGATCAGAGAGAATACTCCAGCCCCTACCATCCTATTCTGTCTGGATTCGTCGGTTTAAAAATACATCAAGTTTTTATGCTGGAATTAATTCTTAATCACAGCTTGTCTCGGAAGGAATGGAAGTGATGAAGATATTGTTGTGGAGTGTTTTGTTCTTAGTTATTAGTTATTTATTCTCTATCCTCGCACAGTGATTCGTCCCATAGACAAAAGTGGAGTAATTCATGGAACCAATTACTCAAACAAATTTGGCATCAATTTTCAAATAACACTTCCACTATTACAGCTCCAGCACCCAGCTGCTCAAAGTCGAGTGGCTTCATACAACATTTTATGAATATTAAATTTCAGCTTTATAGAAGTAAAGTGGATATAAAAAATTCTTTAAAATACTTTCGCCGAAACACAGAAAAAATCTTAAAACGGGAGACAACCAGCACCTGGGTTTTTTCTTCTAGTATAAGTAGTATTAGTATGTTTGCACTTTCGGCTATTAAGTTGTGTTAAAAGACCCTCCCAATTTTAACGTGTTACATTTGTTCATGAATGGAACGGGCCTGTAGTTTTATGCCGAATCCGAACCATACAAGTTACAATAGAACTAATTTTATATTTGAGAATTGCATCCTCACCTCACATTTTGTAATGAATGCCAAATTTCATAATGAGCTGATGACTGCTGCTACTTTTGTTCAGCCGTTGTATGGGATCGAATCACTATGCCTTGGTGCAGGGATCTCATGTTTTTTTCGAATTGATTGTCTTGTGTTTTCCGTATCTCTTTTCGATTGACTAGTTTTCCTGACTTTTGCTTTTTACCTTTTTTCGCCAACAGTTTCCTGGTTTTCTCCTTTTACCTGTTTTGTGATCTCATTTTCTTTTTACATTTGCTAAAGGTCTTCCACGCTTGCTTCTTGGATTTTTGTTCTTCATTCCTTGTTCTGGATTCTTTACACTCGGTTTTTTTTTTTCATGCTCGTTTCTTGGGTCTTCGTGTCTGATTATATGTTTTTGATTCTTGGTCCTCAGTTTTTGGGTTTTAATTTCTGGTATTTGATTCTTGATACTTAGTTTTTGATATCTGAATTTTGGTTCATAGTCCACCACCAGTTTACATTTCATAAATCTATGGTCTTTTTTTTTTGCAAGTGTTATGTGCTTTTATTTATTCTTTGACTCTTAGTTCTTAGCTTTTGATTTTTGGTTTTTGATATTAGATTTTATGTTATTGGTTTCTGGTTCTTAGTTATTGGTTTTGAGCCTGCATTTTTAGTTCCTGATTCTTGATTCTGGGTTCTTAATTCATGGTTCTTAATTATGTGGTTTTTTATTCTCGGTTTTTTAATTATTATTTTCAATTCTGTTTCTTGGTTTCTGATTTTTGGGTTATAGTGCCTGGTTCTTGATCTCAGGTTCTGGATATCTGATTTTGAAACTTAGATATTGGTTGCTGGTTATTATTTCTCGGTGCAAGAGCATATTTTTTATAGGCCCCTTAGGTTTCTCCGTTGTCATCATTTCTTCTCCTCTATCTTGCTGTCTCTGGGTATATGCCTAAGAATTGCTGATTCACGCATTCCCACGTCTTGCAAAGTAATCACTAGCAACTTGGAAACTTTTCCTATTGATCACTTTACAACGCAGCACAAAAAGTGACTATCGCTGGATTTCCTATCACTGTCAGTTTTTCCAAAAACTAATTATTAATTTTCACTTTTACATAGCAAGTAAATGTGTGTGTTTGTGTTCGCACCGCACACATTATGGTGAAATGTGGTTGAAACAAACGAGTACGAATAGCATCCATTGTTGTTTGCGCAAGCAGCAGTCAGTTGGTAACGCTGCCAACTGACTGCCTCTCAAATTCTAGCGTAAAATATCTAAACTAAGGAGTTTATAACTAGAATAGTAATTTTACTATATCTCTCTACTGCAACAAGCACATGCATTGATGCTCACACATACGTACATACTACATGCACGTAGTATGTATGTGTGCGCGTGTATTTAGCATGAATTTATATTTTGGCAGCATATTTACAATTTCTGAACTGAATTGTTGTTAAAACGCCAACATTGCAAAATTTGTTATTGAATTTTATTTCGATTTTTTTTTGATTGTTTTTGGAAATTGATTGCAAATGATTGGGAACAGCAAACACTCATACACACACATACAGACATACACACATGCATTGAAATTTTCGACACCGTGCAAAACTAATTTGTCACAATTTAATGGAGCGCAGTGATTTTTGTTGTATTGCTGATGTAGGTGGCGATGCTGCTGGTAGACGCCGATGCGCGTTGCTGCTGCTGAGTTGGTTAAGTTGTTGTAGGCGAAAGCGAGTGCACACTGCACTAGACTAATTCAATTTGAAATTGGGCAAATTGAAAATTAATTGTGATTGAGTATAAGCAGAAAAGAGAAAATTACAACTTGTGGAAAATTGAATTCGCAATACTTCGCAATACTTCGAAATACTTTCATAAATAGTTACTAAATTGAGTGTCGAGTGCGATAAAATTTATCATTTGCCGGTGAAAAAGTGATTTCCAACCACTTTCTGTAGTTTAAATTGAAATTAAACGAACAGTGCAGTCAATGGGCTTTTGTTCTTCTAGAGCGAATTTCTGCAAGTACATTGATGCTTTTCGAAAGAGAGGTGCGAAGAGGGGTGCGAAGGAAAATCAGTGACCTGCCGTAGTGGCCTCACTAAGCCGTTATTACTAACTTGTATTCCAAGAATAGTAAAAGGAAATTGGAGAACAAGTTAAAGGGGCAAGATAAAATATGTTAGATGTTAGAACAAACGAAAGGCAAAATATGAAGGTAAAGAGGGTAACTTTTAATCTTCCAATTACTGCTTTCGCTAGCCCTCTCACACAAATTATGAGGGCCAATCCATCCATCTGAATTAGGAAAATAGTTTCCCCTTTAAACTCTTTTAGTTTTGAAACTTCTTTATTCTGCAATTACGTGGGAAGAGAGTGAAACGAAAATTCCGTCACGAAATTCAATATACATACACTCAACACAATAGAAACATAATAAAGGGGGTTTTTTTTAGAAGTGTGGTTTTCGATCTGGTAATTTTTTTTTTCGAAGTTGGGCTTTTTGACAGCTGCTACTTGATTTATGCTCAGTTTAGTTTGCCATTTCATAACGAATAGACTTACTCCTGAACAACGTTTGCAAATCGTGCAAATTTAATACCAAAAGCAAAATTGTCGCATTTGGAGTGATCATAATCCACAAGCCATTGTTGAGACGCTGTTACATCCTCAAAAAGTCACTGTTTGGTGTGCTCTATGGGCGGAGGGAATCATTAGTCCATATTTCTTCAAAGATAAAGCCCATCACAATGTTACAGTCAATGGGGAACGCCATAGAGCCATGATTAATAACTTTTTCGTGCCTGAATTGGAGGATGTTGATGTGGACGACCTTTGGTTCCAATAAGACGGCGCTACATGTCATACAGCCAACGAAACAATCAATTTATTGAAGGAAACCTTTGGTGAGCGCATTATCTCGCGTCGTGGGCCTGTGGCGTGGCCTCCAAGATCGTGCGATTTAACACCGCTGGACTATTTTTTATGGGGCTATGTGAAGTCGCTTGTCTACGCAGATAAGCCCAACACGATTGATGCCTTGGAAGAGAATATTCGGCGCGTTATTACTGACATACGGCCACAATTGCTGCAAAAAGTGTTCGAAAATTGGGCCTCTCGGCTGGAATATATTCGAACCAGCCGCGGCGCGTCGGCCACTTACCCGAAATCGTTTTTAAAACATAATGGCAAATCCTTATCATTATAGTAAAGCTAAATTCTTAGCCATAACATTAAATTATATGCGTTTTATTTCTTCTTGAAAACACACTTCTAAAAAAAACACACTGTACATACTTAGACCCCTAAAGTTGTTTCATTTTTCGGTTGTTGTGTAGCGGTTACACGCTTTAGTTTAAGTTCCACATTTAATTTAATGAAAAGCTATGATTTTTTTATAATTTTACGTTGTATGCTTCATGATCGCCCCCTCGAAAAGTTTATGTAATTGATGCAATGAAAAATGTTCTTAGTTGCACAACTTTGTTCGGAAAAACCGTAGCTTAAACATATCAAAAGATTTCACATACGATTTTTGACATTTAATTTGCGAGAGTGTGGAAACTGCATAGTTTACGACGTTTACGAGGATAGATAAATCCTTATTGACTATTCCCTATGATTGGTAGAAATATTTTGTAAAGATCTCCATTCACCATTTTCTCAATGACAAATAAAAATTTTATGTTAAGCCAACTCCCAACTCCGCGTTAACCTCGTGGTATTGTGGGGGCTGTTATTTCGGATTCAGCGTCCCTTGTAATTTTGGGCATGTCCATTCAGTGCGACGTTCGTTGGAATAATCAGATTGGTGACATGTCGTGTGACATTGTGCAGAAAAGTGCCTCGGCTTTTTAAAGCTGATCTCCATATGATCCACACAACCTGGCTACATCCGTCCCAAAATAGAGTATGACAAATGAAAATATGCAAGAAAATTTTGTTTTGTAAGCACTTATATCGATAAATCTTATGTTAAGCATTTCGTAAACGAGCTTCACACCTATCGGGAGAAGCTTCACAAGCGCAACTAAAAGTTTTAGGCCGTAATAAATACCGAGCTTTATATCTTTTAGGAGACAGTAGGGTTTCCAGCTCCATTGACTACTTGGCTGGCATCATCTCATGATAAATGGTTCCTGAGAACTACTTGAACCGCAATACGAAGCCAAGCATTTCAGGTTGACATGTTGTTCCAACGCAGCACACATTACGCAGATAGTTCTTTTCTCTGCCGTACCACACGTATATGAAAGAAGTTCAACACACAGTTCAACTTTCACAACTATTATACTCCCTTAATCCCAACAATGATTCTGCAAAATGATTCTTAGGGATACCTCGGTGTATATAGATTTGCTTAACCCCAGTGAGTCCATTTCAACTCTATCAATTTCGTTGATTTTTATGTGTAGCTTAGCTGTATGCATATATTAATTCTATGCAAGTTTTCTGGTAACTCATCTATTTGCATTCTACAACTGTGCCCAAAAGTATGCATAGAAATTGAGAACAATTATTTTAGAAATTTTAGAAAAGCGAATTGTGAAGACGTAGCTCTAATCTGCCATCTATCTTTAAACTGCTTATTATAAGCTTTAACGATCAATTATGCCAAAAAGTATGCAACGGTTATTTGCGGAATGGCTGTTACAAGACTATATCTTTACCTTAATTGGCTGAAGCAATGCCAATTATTTTATATTGTTTTGTTTTATTCTTTTCTTGGAATCAATCCAAGATTATTTACCCTAATTTGTGGTTTAATTCCACAGAATGTCCTAAAATTCAGATGAAGGACAGAAATAGTTATACATATGTATATAGTTTTAAACAGAGTTTTATTTATAAGTAATTGTGATTGTACACATTACATGTAATTGTAATTGAACAGTTCCCAATTGCAATTACATTTAATTGTAAGTAAGGGTTAGTCAATTCCAGTAATTGTAATTAATGGCATATCAATTGTTGGGAACTGGTCAATTAATCATTAATTACAAATTTTAAATCGGTACAATGCCTAAAAGTATGCCAGGGGCATATAACAAGAGTTTCTATATGCTTTTTATACATGAACATCTTTATTGAAAAAAGTAAACCTAGTGTGTACCTAGTGAATGTAGTGAAGAATTCAAAATTATTCAGAAGCAGAAAGGTACGGCCAATGTTTGTTTTTTGTTTGCATACTTTTAAGCATAATTTATTACTCGTATTTGTATAGAAATTTTTTTGTTCCCCAGTTTAATAATTATTTAAATTTCTATTTCGCCCAAAAAAAAGGTAAACATTTTGAAGCACCCCATTTGTATTTAAATAAATACACACACACACAAACACAGATACAAATGTCTATGTATTTATGTAACAACATCGTTAAGGGCCTTGTTTTGTGCTTACGCAAGAGGAAAATTATAGTACTTTGCTATAATTTTAGTTATAATAAACAAAAAGAAAATTGTAGTACTTTGTTATAATTTTCCTTTTATGCAAGCACAAAAGAAGGCACTTTAAAGAGAAACCACCGTCGCGCTTAAACGTTTGAAAAGTAGAGTTTCTCATTTAGAAAAGAGGCTAGCCAACAAATTATGTAATTAGTATACGGGATCATTGCACTTTAGCCCAGATTAAAGTTTACTGCATCTATCGGACATTTAGAGTGTCTTTCTATTTAAATATTCATCTTTAAAGTTGGCTATTTAATGGTGAATTTAAAGTTTTGCTATTGCTCTTCATTAACCCTTGCAGGGCAATTTTCTGATCGAGGGATCTCAGTGATATTTTTGAAAATTTTGTTTAATTTTCCCTTGTAATCATAATCCATAAGTAATAGTTGCCCTTTTATAAGAACAATGGAACAAAACTGAGTATTTACAAAATTCAATATCGGTTTTACTTTTCATTATAAATTAATGTTGGTGACTCTCAAACTGAACTTGTTTATAGGGTTCTGAGCTTGGGTTTCATCCTGAACTCTAAGCTTGCATGCTGAGATCACATTAACGGTGTTGTCTCTAAAATCTACAATGTTTAAGCTTACTTCGATTTTCTGCCGCATATACTCCTTCTGCAATTAGAGTTTACCTTGTTAAACAGTAAACAGTTAATAGTTCCTCACATTACCTATTTTGATGTTGTCTTTAGTAAACCAGACTCCACCTCACAGCGCAAACTTCTACTTGCTTTTAACAATGCGATTCGATATGCCTTTGCACTACGCCGTTTCGACCATATATCTCATAAATCTACTTGTATTCTTGGAATGACTTTTTGGCTATATGCAACATAATTTTTCTTCACCGGATCATTCACTCCAAAGCGCCTACATATTAGTGTGATAAATTGCAATTTCTTCACTCCACTAGGTCGTCCCAAGTTATTATTCTTAGGTATAATCATCTTAATTTCTCGATTCTTCTTCGTCAACGCCATTAGACTATGGAACTCACTTCCATCCCGTCTTTAACGGATGGCCTATACAAGCAGCTCCAGGAAAGCAATTCTCCAGCATTACTCCAAAAATATTTTAACTTCTTAATTTGAACGTTCTTTTTTCATCTATAAAATTTTCCAGCAATACTCCAAAAAGATTTTAACTTCTTAATTTTAAAGTTTGTTTTTTATATACTATGAATTTTAGATGATAAATAATAGTTTAATATAAAATAATTAACCTCCAATTGATTAAGCTTGATTGCACTTTGTTGTTCCTTTATATTTTACTTCTTGATGTTCGTAGATAGGGAAATTCGTATATTTCAAGTAAACTTGAAATGAATCAAGGTAGAAAATGCTATTGTTGCTTGGTTCATATTGATACATTCTACACACAGGGTGTACCTATGAATGCAGAGCATTGTGTTGAATGGAAGGAAGATTGATAGGTGGGAGGAAGAATGAGAGAAGGAATGCAATCACACAGGACACCGATAAAGATATAGACAGCCATTGTGGCAAGTGTTATGCCTTTACCACAATGAACTTCAGTTTTATCAGTGTCGACTATGACCGCATTGTAGCGCCAAAGGCCAAGCTTTTCGCATCCACTCATGTTGTGCGTGTTATATTTGTACGTGAATGGAAGGGACCTACAATTTAATGCCGAATCCGAACGGCGGCCTTGCTGACATCACCTACAAATTTCATAGTAGAATATTATTATTTATTTGCATGTTGAATCTTTTAACAGCAATTGACACTCGGAGCAAGGTACATACATTCCTTTTCCTTTGTGCTTGACATTCTTCACATCTATTAGCCTACCGGCAATAGACACTCGGACCAAGGTACAAACATATATACATACTACCTCTATGTTTTACATACATACTATCTATCATTTTACTTGCTGGCAATTGGTACTCGGAACAAATTAAAGCAATTTCCCCTATGCTTTACATACTTTCTATAATTTTGCTTGCCGGAAATTATCACTCGTACCAAAGTGTTTATCTTTTCCCTAGAATTTATTGCTCTGCTCTCTATCATTTTCCTTACCGGCAATTGACACTCGAGGCAAGGTTCACATTTTTTCCTTATACTTTATAACTTCTCTATCATTTTGCCTGCGCTTTATACTCGGACCAAGATGCATGCCCTTCCCCTATGCTTTACATAGTCTCTATCGTTTTGCAAGCCGGCATTTTTCCTATGCTTTACTCACATTTGCTCGTTCCTCTATGCTTTGCCGGCTATTTCATCGTTTTACTTACCTGCAATTGATACTCGAACCAAGGTACATGTTTTTCCCCTATACATTATTTACTCTCTATCGTTCTTCTTGACAGAAATTTCCTTGATGTTTTACTTGCTCTCTATCATTTAGCATAAGATAACCACCAGCGACACGCATGTGTTCTCGAACGGTGTGTGTTGGGAGTCGTTATCCTTGTATATTGTTGTTGTTTTGCACTCCGAGCGAACGCTTATGTTTGTCGTGAGTAGCTAGCTTTATGAGCAATTGACACTCAATCCAAGTTACAAGCATTTTCCTTATGCTTATCATTTTGCTGGTCGGTAATTCACTCTTTAGCCAAGGTAGACTCCTTCTGCCCTATGCTTTAAATTATCTGTATTATGTTGCTTGTCGGAAATTGATACTCGGACCATACTACATGCCTTTGCCCTATGTTGCAAATAACCCCTATCACTTTGATTGTTTTCTCTCTCACACAGATTTTGAAATTGGCCTCTGTTTATCATCTTTTTATCATAAAATCAAAATCTTTTAAAGTCTTTACAAATTCAATCAAGACTTTTCCTACTTTTTCCCCTCCTCTTCTTTGATGCTGCTTTTCTTGTTGTCAAACATTTCGCTATCACAAGAAAGTAATCGGTAGAAGACTATTTGAAAAAAGGAAAAGATTTTCAAGGACAACGCACATACACACACACTCACTCACTCACACATACATACAAGCAGACATGCAAGCATGCATGCATGTAGTAGGTGTACTTGCTTTGAACAGCAAAATAGAAATAATACTTTGGAGGTCTTTTTCGGTTTCTCTTTTTTGTTTGGTAAATAGAAAATGATAAGAACACCACAAAAATTGAATGTGGGGTAAAAATATTATTTTATTTATTTGTAAATACTGAATTCTGTAAAATTATAAATTGAAATTGATTGTTCGATTTTTTTAGAGCTTTAGGAAATTCTTTAAAATCTTACAATCTTCAAAGTATATAGCGTATATTTGCAACTATTTTTTTTTATATTAATTTTCTTCTCATAAGCGTTGATAATTCAATTAAATGAATCACTCATAACGATAGACAGCTCATACACTTGGCTCATATTAACAGTGGAAGCATATACCATAAAACAATGTAAAGATATTAAAACTGCGCCTCGTGCCCCCGCTGCTTCTCACCGTTTCTTTTAATCTCACAATTTCCCTAGGAAATTGAAATAGAAAAGAGCAAAATATTTCATATTTTATGTAATCTAAACACGTTCGCCAAAAAATGCTCTTAAATATTTAATTATCACTTGAAAGCGTGCCACCTTCTCCAGCTTGCAGCTGAACTGATGCTGTGCTTAGTACAGAGACATCGGCGTCGACATCGACATTGAGACTGTCGGCAACATACCCGCAGTAATGCAGAGCACAGAGGAGATAAAAATGAGCTCCTTCTACTAAGTGAATTTAAAACATTTTCAATATCCTTGAATTTAACTTGAATTTATAAGTGTAAGTGTAAGTAAAGTACAAGCTTTGATATCTTCGCATTCATGTTAGTCTTGTAAGTCAAGTGAATTTTTTCTAGCCTCAAATTTAAAATAGAAGCCAAAAACTGAAAAATAGAAATAAAACAAACAAAAAAAAAATGGTTGGAATATACACCTACATATGTATATGTAAGTGAAAAGACAACAACAATAGACAAAATGTAAATTAAGTTGTAAATAGTCAGCCACACAACGACAACAACAACGACAAGGGCTCATCTTGTATTTTGAGTTTGTATTAGTTGAAATGATGCTGCATAGGCTTGTATTTGAAAGTGAACTTTTTTCAGCAGTAGGTACATAAGTAGATGAAAGACTACAATGTCCTAAACTTTTTGCTGAATTTTCTTCAATATAATTTTTTCCGCAAGCACTTAACCTTATAACATACTTTGCATACTTTTAGGCGTAGAAAAATTATAATAAATTTTATTGAAGTTTGGCAACACCTAAGTACTAAAGATTATTACAGGGTCTTATACAACAAAAAAAAAAAAAAACAGTACGTAGTGAGGAGAGTATAGAAAATGAGTGGCTGAAGTAAGAAACTAGAGACGTTCAGAAAGATGAAGGAGGTTTTGGAAAGAGAAAAGACGTTCAAAAAAAGTGAAGGCAGCTTCTACGGAAGGTAGAGAGAATATTGAAGGGAAAGAAGTTTAGGAGGGGAAAATGTTTAGAAGGAGAGAGTTACAGGAGAAATGTGAGAATTTTTGGGGAAAAGAGATGCTCAGAAAAAGAAAGGGATTCAGAAGAGAGAACAGCCGCTAAAAGGGTAGAGAGTAGTGCTGTTCAAAAATCAAAAGAATAGGGGTTTGAGAGGTGAGGCATTTAGATAGAGAGAGAGGTTCAGGCGAAAGGAGTGGATTAGGAGGGGAAATAAGTTCAGACAAGGTAAAACAGGTAGAAAGGAAAATCAATTAGTGACCGAACCGACACACATTCCGTGTATCGCAGTGCAAGCAGAAAACATCCAAGACCTATTTCTCACCATAAACATCATGACAAATATGATATAAGTGTCCACGCACTTCTTGGGAGCTCGGCCCACTGTACCACTTTATCATCCTTTCCGTATTCTAGAAACTCCAAAGCGATTGGAATGGTCTCAATAAGTTTTTTGAAAACTTTAATTGGAAATTGTGTTTTACCGGTAAAAACATAGAAACCAGTGCTAAAATGGTAGAAGAAATAATTCTATTAGGAATGCGGTCTTTCATTCCTAATAAAACGATTAGCTTTAAGCCAAAGACAATGCAAAAAATCGCTGTAATGCCACTCTAAAGCGCGAAAAGTTTCTACACAAACACCGCTTGAGGCACAAAGTCTTACAATTCCATAGGGGTCGTAATAATTTTTGATCATTTATAAAGAGAGTAAAGAACCAAACGACTTCGCCAACTCTTTTTACAGGTGATCGCCTCGTCACTAGCTCGGTTGATAAAGCGAACCTTTTAGCTAATATTTTCACAGAGAATTCTTCTCTGCCAGCTAGCGATCAACCACTTCCCGTTATCGAATCTGTATCATTTGCTATGCCTGAGATACATTTTCGAACTCGAGTAGTTAAAAGTGTTCTTGCAAATCTTAACATAAACAAGGCTTCGGGACCCGATGGCATTCCAGCCCACGTATTGCGAGCTTGTGCGAGAACGAAGGCGCGACCGTTGCGCAATCTTTTCAACATTTCTTACACAACTGGTGTATTTCTGTCTTGTTGGAAAGTTACCAATGTCCAACCAGTTCCTAAAAAGGGCAAGACTACAGACCAAAACGAATTACTTAATGACCGCCAATACGATTTCCGTCGAAATCGCTCTACGGGGGATCTCATGGCGGTCTTCACTGAGCACTGGTACCATAGTGTCCATTGCTTCGGTGAGAGCAAGGCGGTTGCTCTGAATATTTCACAGGCGTTTGACAGAGTGTGGCATAAAGCACTAATTTCAAAACTAATTGCGCATGGGGTCGGGAGTAACTTCTAAGCGGCCGCTCTATCCGTGTTGTGATAGACGGTATTGTTTCGGAAGATCGTGCCATTAATGCTGGAGTGTCGCAGGATTCGGTCCTCTTCCCTACACTTTTCCTTATATTCATTAATAACCTTCTGTCATTAACGAAAAATCCTATTTACTCGTTTACAGAAGACAGCACCATTTCTCATTGATATACCTGTTCAAAACGCCTTAACGCCCTTTGGAGATCGACAGAAAAATGCACGTTATGAATGACTCACTCAATAAAGACCTCCAGTCAATCTCCGAGTGGGGTCTTACTAATAGAGTTGAGTTAAATGCGCGTAAGACCCAATGTTGTCTGTTATCTCACAAACATTTTTGACGTGTCGAAAGAAGCGGCCACGTGTATCGGCTGTCTTAGGCGGTGTAAAAAATATTTTACTTCGACTGATCTCCGCATGATCTACACCACCTATATACGTCCTAAATTGGAGATTAATTCGCAACTATGGGCTCGAGCTTCACGAACGCAACTGGAGCTCCTGGATCGAATCCAACATCGAGTAATAAAGCTAAAGAGGTTCAGGAGAGATGGAGGTACAGGGGAATTAGAGGTTTGGAAAAGAAAAGAAAGGAATAGATGAGGGAAACAAGTTCAACAAGTGTTCATAAGTATGATTGAAAAATGTTCATGACGGACGGTGACAGGTTCAGCTGGAAATATATTTCTGTCCACTAGAAATGATTGCGGTTTGGTTTCGGATGTGAGATAATCAAAAGGAGAAAGGAATACGTTGGGAGCGATTCAGATTGAGAGAGAGGGTCAGAAGGAAAAAGAGGTTTGAAAAGGAGAGAAGACGACGAGAGTTGGAACTTCAGAAGACTTCAAAGTTTAGGGAGTGAAAGACAGGTACCGGAGCGGAGACGAGGGAAAATGAGACGTTCAGTAGAAAATACAGCCGTCCAGTAGGGTAGAGAGTAGTCCGATTTTGTAATGGAGTAATTAAAAAAGAAAGAAAAGCCGTATTCAGAAGAAAAGTGATTTCTAAATAGAGTTGTTCAGCAGTGAAGCAAGAGGTTCAACAAGGAAAAGGGAGGTCAAGGTGGAGGGAAGAAAGGGTTTAGGAAAAGAGGATAGAGTTTTAAAGTGTGAGAGGGAAATTCAGTGGGGCATTGAAAGGTTCAGATTTGAGCGCTGCATAGAAGCACTGGTTTTAAGGACCTCCATAGACTGTTTTGCTATGAAAGAAGAGAGAATAAGGAAGACTGTCTCAGTTTTTCTGTTAGAGAAATACAGAGTTATTTTCTAGCCTCCGGCTTATGCTCCGGACCTCACATTTTTAAACTCCAAGGTTTTTATTTCCTATCAAACTCTACTTGTATAAGTATGAAGTGAAGTCTTTCCACATACGCTTTTACTTTGGAAAGCAGAGCCCCTTCAGACGTAAGCTTCTGCTTACAAAGGACATCTCAAATTGATGGTATTAAAATAATAATATTAAATTCTAAATTAGCTTCGGTACTCAATTTTCTGCCTGAGCGAGCCTTATAGAGAAATATAATTTCACAGCTTCGACCCAATATAATCGAGTAACAACAAACACTTTTTATTATTGAAAGACATTGCAAATACGATTTTATATCAACCAGTATATGGTAAAGTATTTCGCATTAAAAGCTTTGAAGTGTTTTTTTTTTAACAATTCATAACGTGTCCTTGTGCCACAGAAATATCAATTCGGCCATAAAATGAGATAAAAGTGGGATCACAAAAAGGAAATCATATTATTTTTCGCTTTTGTTTAGAAAAATAGAAACTATTCGCCATATTGAAATTAGTATGAGCCATAGTCAATTTCACACAGAATGATTGTTTGGGGAGAATCGCCTAAACAATCATAATAATTTCGAAGGACCGACCTCAGTAAAACGATTGATGCTGTATGTGTGTGTGTCAACGGATGCATGCACTTACATAAATCAAATATCATAAAATTTTTGTACATGTATGAGTGAACAAAGCGCGCATATTTAAGTGTCAATTTCGCTGTGTCTCTTTCTCTCCCTTATCTCTTTAGCAATTTTTTATTACGCACACAAACACACTGACTCGAATGTTTTTATCTTATGTTCGTGTATATAAATTTGAGATTTGAAAATAATTTTATTACTTAAAACTCACACTTTTTAAGTCTGACATTTAAGGCAATAAATCTTATCAACCAGCACATTCGCTGTGCCTGTTCGTTCTAACCCAATGGTCTACATACATATGTATATCTACCAACATACAACAACATGCTTACATATGTACATATGTACATACTTACATATGTACATATTCAAATGAAATGAAAATTTGATTTGTGCGCCTAAAAACGTGCAACATATGTGTTAATGTTGCTGCGATTTTATTATTTTCTACTAGCTTCCTATATAACTGCTTGGCTGCCAAGAGCGTTGAGTGTCGTTGTCATTATTGTCGTCTTTGGCATTTAAGTACTTGCTTATATGTAAATCCTTGCCAACAGAGAGGATTTCAAAAGAAAACAACAAAAATGAAGGAGAAGCTGTCAACGAAAAAAAAAAAAAAAACCCAAACAAATTAAAGGGAAGTTGCTGCTGCTGTTGTTGTTGCTGCCCTTGAAAGAGTAGGAAAAGTTTGATATTTGTTTAAAATGTATTTTTGTTGTATTTGTAAATTTTTATCACGCATGTCTTACATTCACATTGAAAAGTAGACGTTGCTTTTCGTTGTTGTTGTCTTCGACAGAGATACTTGCTACTATTTCTAGCCGCCTGCTGTCGCTTTACGGAATCATTCATTTTTTTTTTTCAGCTATATTTATTTATGTTCTTACTTTTGTTCTTGAGATGTTGTGTACTTAAATTGCATGTGCACATATGATGGGAGTTGTTTTCCTTGAGTTGTTACTGAAAAATTTCAATGTGCGCCTATTTGCATGCTACATACTTTTTTTTTCAATTTTTCTTTTGGCATTCGCTTGGAAATTTCAAGTAAGTACTTATATACAAATCTTCTTTCTTCTCTTTTTTCTTTTACTGGCAAAATAGCTCATGTAGAGTCAAGGCCTAGCTTTTCGCGTGCACTCATGTTGGTCGAGTTATATTTCTGTATACAAATACTAGGGTTTAAAAGATACATAATGTTGCCTGCACAATTAAGTGAAGTCCTAGATTTAATATTTTTTATGTCTTCAAATTTTTATGCCTTCAGGCGCTATTTCTGAAAGTATTTGCTATTGGACACATTATTACCTATAAAATTATAAATAATTATGTACATATACCAAAACTTCGATTGTCTAATCGTTAATTGTCTGAACTTCGTTCAGCTTTTCATATAGAAAAACCTGAAGAGATTCGAATTTATTGCTCTTGTTATACTAAAATATAAAATATAAAGGAATCAAAGAAGAATTTCAAGTGGCATACTGCAACGAAACGAATGAACAATTGAAAATTGTTCTGATTGCTATTTGTTTGAACTGACATAAAAAGTTTATCTGTAAATAAATGCATATGTGGAATGTAGAAAAAGCCTTTGTCTTTCATACTTCAGAGAAGTGGTGCAAAAAGCACACAATCACAAACGCAGACATAAATAAACATAACCACCCTGTAGGGTCAAACCAATCTAGTCCATTAGATTTCCTAGTTTTTCAAATAGTTTTTGCAACATCTATTTCATTTTTAAAGTGGTTGAAAACAAATGCAGCAAACTACCACTTTAACAATATTATTCAGTGAAAATATTGGCTTGTAAGCTTTATCTACTTGACAATATTTTTCGGTTATATGGATTTTGAAATGTCATAAAGATCACTGATGAATATGAATAAGAACTGCCTTATTTTGAAGAAATTAAAAAAAATACGTACAACTGGTTACAAAACTGAAACAATGAAATTCTACTAGTCTACAAACTAGTCCACATCTTAATCTATCTTTCTTGAAATTCATTCGATTGGTTTAAAATTACTCATAAATCTGTCTATTATCCAATTGGAATTAGATTGGTTTACAAACTGTTCCAAAAACATGCATCTGTAAACTAGTTGTAAAGATATGCAAACCTGGACAATTGGACTACTGTAAGGAAGATGTAGAAACAATGCAGAATAAGATACAATGTGGACAGCATAATGTTTAAGAAACCAGTTCACGAACTGGAACTAGTAGAAACTTTAAACTAGTTGGTACACACATTTGCAATTAACTATATGCTAGTTTTTTAGTTTGAGTGTAGATGTGTGGATGTGTGCGTAACTCATATACACTACACAAAACTATGTGCGAGTGTGCCTGTGTATTCCTGTTGTAGTATAGCTTTATCTAGATACTTGTTCTTTGTAATATTTTTGTAGTTTTACTAACACACACACATACACACTCAAGCACACACTCACATATTTTAACACGCATATATACATTTGTATGAATAACCATACATATTTGAACTCCCTCACATACTTAGTACATGCACATAAATAGTCACACTACTTACATACATACACTCCTTTATACATATCCTGTGACAATGATTACATTTGTTACTTTCTTGTTTTTGTGGCATTGTCAACAGTTTAACACATTGTATCTTATTCTGCATTGTTTCTACATCTTCCTTACAGTAGTCTAATGATTTTTCCCCCTTCGTCTTTAGTTTCAACTTGTTTGCTTTTACTTTTTCCAGACTCTGTCGGCCTGCTGCTTCACCTCTTTTCACTTGTAGCTCTGCTTCTATTTGTAAATATTAATAAATCTGATTTACTTGTCATGATAAAATTTTATTTTATTATTATTTTACTGTGTTTTTTGTATGTAATGATTGCTTGATTGTTGTTTCTTGCTCATCCTAATTTTATGGCAGATTACATGATTTCATTATTAAGTATAGTACATATGTATGCATTTATGTAAAGATTATTGTTATTATTATTATTATGTGTGATGATCTGGTTTGGAAAATGTTGTTGATGCTAGAATGTGGAATGATATCCCAGAATGCATGCAAATATAAAGACATTTACACATAAACATTTATGGTGAAGGATAAGGGACTTGGATTTAGAGAGGGTGGATGCGTTTGTCTATATTCAGGGAGATCAAAATCAATTGAGCAAAAAATAAATATCAAAAACGAATGTGAAACTTGCATTGAAACTTTGGCTAAAATTCAGGACAATAATATTCTGGTCGAATTGAAGAAATATCAAACTAAAATGCACACTGAAAAATTTACCCACTAATCTACTACTAATTCAAAGCAAAACTCAGATTAAAAAGAAACCGAAAATTTGGACCAAAACTTATGAAGGACCGAAAATATGGACCAAAATTTAGCCAACAATTTCAGACTAAAATCCACAAAAAATTGTAGACTGAAATTAGATCAAGGTTAAAACCAATTAAAAAAAAATATTTTACCTTATATTATTACTTAGCCGGCACTACAACCCATGATCAGTATCGACCGCCTCCATAAAGCTTCGCCAGTCGCCTCAACGATGCGCGCGCTTGCGCCAGTTGATAACGCCAAGTGCAGTGAGGTTGCCCTGTACCTAGTCTTTTCAAAGGATATTAGGACGTCCTCAACCGTGGCTCCAGTAAAACACCTTTCTAGCCGGAGCTCTTTCTTCCATTCGCTCAACATGACCCAGCCAGCGAAGCCGCTGGATTTTTATACGCTTGACTATGTCAGTGTCGGCGTACAGCTCATTGTTCCATCTTATTCGATACACGTCGTCCACGCATACTGGACCGTAGATCTTACGGAGTATCTTCCTCTCGAACGCTGCTAACAGCTTCTCATCATTGATGGTCAATGTCCACGTCTCTGCGTCATACATTAGGACGGTAAGGATGAGGGACATATAGAGCGATATTTTCGTCGGTCGAGAGAGGGCTCTACTTCTCAATTGCCTACAGAGCCCGTAGTCACAACTGTTGGCAAGAGTTAGTCACCGCTTGATCTCAAGGCTCACATTATTGTTGGTGTTTATGCTGGATCCTAGATATACGAAATCCTGACGACTTCAAAAGTATAGTTGTTAACAGTGACATTTTGTCCAAGACGCCGTGACTCATTGTTTGTTGACACAAAGTATTTCGTTTTGTCCTCGTTCACCACTAGAACCACTCGACGAGACTCTCTTTCCAGGTTGGAGAATGCAGTTTCTGGAATAGATTCGATTTGATTATTGCCGTCATCGCCTTTAACCAGCTGCGAAAAGTGCTCCCTCTATCAATATCATCAGCTTATGCTAGCAGCATGACACTCTTGTAGAAAATAGTGCCAGAGATGTCGATGTTCGCAGCTCGAATTATTTTCTCCAGCATAAGGTCTGAAACCCTTTCGTCCAAGACGCCGTGACTCTTTGTCTCAATTTTCACTACGCTGATGGTGACGATCAGTGTCATTTTGCAAAGACGAATGAGCTTTGAAGGAATATCGAAATCAGACAGTGCAGCGTACAATTAAACCCTAATCGTGCTGTCGAAGGCGGCTTTATTATTTATTATTGAAGTCGCGTCTTTCTGCATCTCTTTTCTTTCGTTTCTCCTCCCTCCTCAACTCTCTGTACCGCTCCTTAGCAGCTCGCGTTGCAACTGACTGCAGGGTAGCTCGGTAAACAGCGTTCTTCGCTTCAGTAGCATCGCGACACTCTTGGTCGTACCACATATTCATCCATCGATGGTGATAGCCTAGCACCTCTTCGGCAGTCGTACGCATAGAGCGGCTAAACCACACATCGAAACTTAACAAAAATAAATTTTAAGACCAAGAAAAGAACCAGAAATTTAAAGCAAAAATAAGCCAACAATCAATGAAAATTCGTGTCCAAATTCAGATCAGAATTCAAAACAAAATTTTGCTAAAATTCAGACAAAAAACTCAAACCAAAACTTAAGCCACAAGCCAGACTGAAATTAAAACCACAATTCTGTCTAAAATCGCATTAAATTTAAGACCAAAAACTTAAAAAAAACTCACAATACAAACGAGAGAAATATTCAAATATGCAAAACTCACACCAAAAAAGAGATAATAATAATAAAATTTAGTCCAAAATTCATACCAAAAATTCAGGGTTAATATTCAGATCAGAAAACGATTAATAAAATTGTGGCAGAAATTCGAGATAAACTTCAGACCAAAAATCTAGACCAATGTAAAGATCAGACCAAAATTAAACAAAAATTCCAACCACAATTTCATGCCAAAATATAGACTTAATTCACATTGGAGTCTTATGCCAAAATCAAAAACAGAGGATATGTTCTTCACTAGAAAGTAAAAATACCTAAATTCGCTCTACCAGTATCTAAGACTGGTGTTTTCACTACATCAAAGCTTGTTCTTAGCTGCCAATCTTCTCTTTACATCTTGACGAGTTATGAAAATGTTCACTTATACTGTGTATATGGTCACATGGATAGCCAAGGCCGACACAATGAGGCCAACGATTTAGAAAAACAGGGCTTGTTGCATTCCGAGACCTCTACCAACTTCATCATTGGTGTTCCTCTCAGGTCTATTAAATTTAAAATAAAACTACCTCAATATTATGAAGGAGACTAAAATTTCTAGGTGTACCGTTCTCGCCAGTCTAACCGAACTTTTATCTATAAATGTTAAGGACTTGTGGTTTGCCATTCCGCGACAGGGGGAGTCGCGCCATTAAGTATGCTTTCATGCAAATGGAAGCCACTCTTTTAATTTTAATTTTCAAATCAATTTACAGATTAAATTTGGATTAAAAACCATATAAGATCAAATCTAAATTTAAGAAATAATATAGCAATAGATTTAAACCAAGAATCATCCCACATATTAAGTCGCATGCTGACATCAAAAGCAGGATAAAGCTTAGGCCAAAGCTCTGATTAAAATTCAGACCTGTTATTGATTCCACCAAATTTTGGGCGAATATTCATACTTTTACTTTACTTTTAATGGCACAACAGCCCATGGAGGGCCTAGGCCGAGCTTTTCGCATCCACTCATGTTGTGCGTGTTATATTTGTACATGAATGGAAGAGACCTACAGTTTAATGCCGAATCCGAACGGCGAAGTGAAAAGCTTTTCATAGGCAATTTTTACTTTTGTAGGTTTGCCATTGCCTGCCAAGAGTTGGTGCCGTATAGAAAAATAAATTTTTCTACTTTTTGATTTTGCGTGTGCCGAGATTCGAACCCCGGACACTCTGCGTAGCAGTCCAACGCACTACCGCTACGCCACAGCGACCACATAATATTCATACTAATTTTACTAATTTACCAAAATGTAGACCAATCTTCACATCAAAAATTGGACAAAGATCTCACCGAGAACCGTCCAGATATTCAAATCGTTACTTAAATCAGAACCAGACCAAATCTCAAACCAATATTCAGACCAAAATTTGGACAAAAACTTAGACCAAATACGATGATCCAAAGTCAGATCCAAGATGGGATCAGATGATGTGAATTGAAATTGTCAGACTTAAATTCAGTTCAAAAATTGGTCCAAAATTCAGATAAAAATTTATTCCATAAAGTCAAACCAAAATTTGTAGGAAATCAAAGCATAATCAAAACTCAGACCTAAAATTTTAAATTAAATCAGACCAAACTTAGATCGAAATTGTTTCCAAAATTCAGACTAAAAGCTCGAATAAAATTGAGAAAAATATTCAAACAAATCTCAAAATAAATTTAATGGTTTAAGTATTATGATAAAATCAAATTTAATAATTAACCCTTTTTGGCTAAAGTCTATACTCGCCACTGCAAATGTACCGGGAAATAATCATTTTAAGAACCCACTTAACAGGATTGGAAAAACACTCTGTCATTTAGTTTGTTTACAGCGCTCGATCTCAAGTGTGTTTTGCAATTTTTACAATATTTTTATTTATCTAACAAAGAATTTGTCTTAAATTTTGTTTTGCAAAAGGAATTTGGTGTGAGAGAAGGCTTACAGTGAATCGACTTTATCAAAAACACGTGCATTTGAGAGGTACAGTGCATTCAAAAGCGGTTGAGATGTGGTGGAAGATTTCGATCAAAAGTCAAGGTAATGTTGACTTTGATTACCGCTGTGTTGTGTACTCGAAATTATTGCCAAAAGGTCAGATGGTAAATAAAGAATATTATCTGAGCGTTATGCGGCGTTTGAGAGAGCAAATTCGTCGAAGAAGAACAAATTTGTGGAAAGAAAACTCATGGATTTTGCACCCGACAACCACCGTATTCACCTAATATGGCTCCGGCGGTTGACTGTTTTCTCTTTTTAAAACTCAAATCATTTCTTCAAGGCTCTCCTATTCAGTCGTTAGAAGACATAAAAGAGAATTCGTGGCGAGAACTGAAGTCGATCGGATTAATCGTTGGCATAAGTAAATTATGCATTTAAGAGGCCTACCTCTTGTTAATTGCTTTATTGTTTTTGTTATTAATGTTGAAATTTTATCTTTTTGACATTTAGCACAATTCGCTTGCTTTCATTATATTTTCCACACGCATAATTATTATGTAATTGCTTGTATTAATTTTCTAATCACGTTCTCTTTTACATTGGCAATAACCAATCCTAATCCCAATCCAAATCCAAATCCCAATCCCAATCCCAATCCCAATCCCAATCCCAATCCCAATCCCAATCCCAATCCCAATCCCAATCCCAATCCCAATCCCAATCCCAATCCCAATCCCAATCCCAATCCCAATCCCAATCCCAATCCCAATCCCAATCCCAATCCCAATCCCAATCCCAATCCCAATCCCAATCCCAATCCCAATCCCAATCCCAATCCCAATCCCAATCCCAATCCCAATCCCAATCCCAATCCCAATCCCAATCCCAATCCCAATCCCAATCCCAATCCCAATCCCAATCCCAATCCCAATCCCAATCCCAATCCCAATCCCAATCCCAATCCCAATCCCAATCCCAATCCCAATCCCAATCCCAATCCCAATCCCAATCCCCATCCCAATCCCAATCCCAATCCCAATACCAATCACAAACACAATCACAATTCCAATCCCAATCCCAATGCCAATCACAATCACAATCACAATCATAATCACAATCACAATCACAATCATAATCCCAATCCCAATGCCAATCACAATCTCAATCTCAATCTCAATCTCAATCTCAATCTCAATCTCAATCTCAATCTCAATCTAAATCTCAATCTCAATCGCAATCACAATCTCAATCTCAATCTCAATCTCAATCTCAATCTCAATCTCAATCTCAATCTCAATCTCAATCTCAATCTCAATCTCAATCCCAATCCCAATCCCAATCCCAATCCCAATCCCAATCCCAATCCCAATCCCAACCCCAATCCAAATCCCAATCCCAATCCCAATCCCAATTCCAATTTCAATCCCAGTCCCAGTCATAATCCCAATCCCAATCCCAATCCCAATCCCAATCCCAATTCCAATACCAATCACAATCATAATCCCAATCCCAATCCCAATGCCAATCACAATCTCAATCTCAATCTCAATCTCAATCTCAATCTCAATCTCAATCTAAATCTCAATCTCAATCTCAATCTCAATCTCAATCTCAATCTCAATCTCAATCTCAATCTCAATCTCAATCTCAATCTCAATCTCAATCTCAATCTCAATCTCAATCTCAATCTCAATCTCAATCTCAATCTCAATCCCAATCCCAATCCGAATCCCAATCCCAATTCCAATACCAATCACAAACACAATCATAATCCCAATGCCAATCACGATCTCAATCTCAATCTCAATCTCAATCTCAATCTCAATCTCAATCTCATTCTCATTCTCATTCTCAATCTCAATCCCAATCCCAATCCCAATCCCAATCCCAATCCCAATCCCAATCCCAATCCCAATCCCAATCCCAATCCCAATCCCAATCCCAATCCCAATCCCAATCCCAATCCCAATCCCAATCCCAATCCCAATCCCAATCCCAATCCCAATCCCAATCCCAATCCCAATCCCAATCCCAATCCCAATCCCAATCCCAATCCCAGTCCCAGTCCCAGTCCCAGTCCCAGTCCAAGTCCCAGTCCCAATCCCAATCCCAATCCCAATCCCAATCCCAATCCCAATCCCAATACCAATCCCAATACCAATCACAAACACAATCACAATCACAATCCCAATCCCAATGCCAATCACAATCACAATCCGAATCCCAATCCCAATCCCAATCCCAATCCCAATCCCAATCCCAATCCCAATCCCAATCCCAATCCCAATCCCAATTCCATTACGCATAACAATCTCCTATACAAAATAAGTACGTAACAAATGTAATTTGGTTATAAGGAAAAATTTAAGTTTGTTAAAGAAATTCAAATGTAGAACGAAATACTTAGTAAAGCATACTTGTAGGCATAAAATAAAATAATTTTTATGAAGATGAGACAAATTGACTATATTTTTTTGGTGTACAACTTTAATGGAATGAATGATTTAACTGTAAGTCAATAATGTAAAGATTTGTTTTATGGGAATAATCTAAAAATTGTTTTCTCTCTTTAAAGTGTGCAGTTCTTAGAGGAAGGGTAAGTACGTACTTCCGTGGACAATTAAAGTGAAATTTTATTATTGGCTTTTGTTTTTAATTACCCATTAACAGAAAGTTATGTAGGTGCGAGTACATTTAAATTATTTTATTGCATAATTCGTGACGACAATTGCAGCAATGGCGGCACAACTTGAAGTTTTATCCACACGCACACAAACGAACTCGTAAATACATATGTGAATAAATATGCACATGGCTGTAAATTAAAAAGAATTCCTCAAATAACCATATAAAATAATTTAAAGCCATATCTTTTTTATGTTGAAACCAACAACGATAAAAGCCACGAAATAAAAGCCATAAAATAAAATTAATATTACTTGTTCGTTCTTGGTTGCCAATATTCGTTATTCGTCCCACAGTTGAGTTGGATCGGCTGTGTTTACTTTATTTTCTGTCTGCCAGCATTTAAACTTAAACGCTCTGCGTATTCAGTTTCTAGAAACTCGGTTGTTGTGCACATACACAAATATCATTTTATCCGCGGAAGCAGACACGTAATTAATATCGAATAAAAATATAAATATCTACACCACGCATGCACACGCAAGAGTGAGAATGAGAAGAAAGAAAAAGTGGCGGAGAGAGAGAGAAATTATATGAATTTGTATAATTTTCTTTTTTGTACCCTACACTAAAGTATAAAGTACATATAAACTTTGGTGTCAGATTTCGTTTAAAGCAAATCAGAGACGGCCCATATGTTCGTGCAAGTGCTTCCAAAAGTTTGTACACTGAAATACGTGCGCAGAAAAGGAATTATTAACGGCAATGGAACTGCCAAAGCTTACTGCCAAATACATCGATCGTATACCTGCTCTTTTTCCACTTAAATCAGCTTTTGGCGCGTCACCGATTTTAAGTTGGTAGGTACTTACTTGCATCAGCGGATACGAATATTCTTAGTATTATATTAAATTCTATTAATAAAGTGAAACATTTATTTACCTCGCTATCGAAGTTTGTCATTGCTTGCCAAGATTTGGAGTGCTGTTGTGCAGACAATTTTTGTTTTCTACTCTTTTATTTTTGCATATACTGAGATTTGAACACCGGGCACGCTGCCTATCAAGACAGTGTACAACTCACTACGCCACGGCTATCACTGTTATAGAGATTGTAATCGATAAATGACAATCGTTTCCCTATCGATCAGTTGTTGCTTATTGCTGTTCTATGACGATCGATCAGCTAAGATATGTTTTCTTCGGTTCGCTACTGATTGGGTCTTTTTATTTTTTGTATTGATCGCTTCCATGCAGATCACTTTGAATTACTGCCGGTTCACTGCAGTCCGTGTTCTAGTTGAACGAATGGTGTTCATTGATCATTTTCATGTATATCACTTTCAATTAACGTTTATCTTTTCTCTGTCGATCAATTTTTTGTTAATCGATTTTATTGCCGATCGTATCTTTATTGAATAATATTTTTACTGAATGGGGTTTATTGTTTATATCGTTTTATATTTCCTTGCCGATCGGTTGTTTTTGAACGCTATTTTCTAGAACTGCTAGTTAACTGGAGTTTAGTGCTCGTTTCCATGTCGATCACTTTTTCGTCGGTCAATCTATGCTGTTTCAGATTGCTTAATTCTCTATTTATCGATTTCCATTAGAAGATATGTTTTCTTCCGATCTATTCGTGTACAAATATAACACGTACAACATGAATTGTAGCGAGAAGCTCGGCCTCATTTCATTGAATGGCGCTTATTGATCGTCTTTATGTATATTTCATTTTCTGTCGATAAGTTGTTTGTAGATCGGTTTCTAGTCGAATGAGTTTCTTCCTGAATAAAGTTTATAGGTTGTTCTCTTTGCCCATAACTCATATCGTTCCGATTTAATTGTGTTTCATTCTCCATTTATTGATTTCCAGCTGATAATGACGTGTTTCCTTACCAATAAGTTGCTTGCTGATCGGGTCCTATTTGGATAAATTCATTGGTGATTAATTTTTGTTTATCGTTTCCCTATCGATCAGTTGTTGCTTATTGCTGTTCTATTTAAATAGTTTTCTTGTTGAATGGAGTTTAAAAATCGATTCTTGTCGGTCGACCCCATGTAGTTTCGATTTCATATTTCTTCACAATCTATTTGTTTTGTTTCCAGTTCATTGTTTCCCTGTCGAAAAAGATTTTATTGATCATTTTTTGTTTAAATAAATTATTTTGTAGATTGGTTCACTGCCGATCGTTTCCTATATTAATGAGTTTCTTGTCGAATAGAGACAGGGATCATCCTGTTGATCAGTTGTTTGTTGATCACATCATACATATCTGATCTGAGCCTGGTTGAATGAGTTTATTGTTGAATGAAGTTTACTCATGGCGATCAAGGTCATTTTTAAAAAGTATCTTATAAATAATTCCCTACCGATCAGATGCTCGTTAATCAGTTCAATGTTAATTGGAATCTAGTTGAGTGATATTTTTTTGAATGGGCTATTGATCGTTTCCATGTCATCACTTTCATTTTCTGCTAATCGTTTTCCAATCGATCAGTAGCTTCCTCACCGCCACATTCCTGATCCGGTCCAAGTAAAATTAGCTTTTTGTTAAACGTAGTTTGCTGACCGTTTCCTCGTCGATCACCTTTTTGTTGGTCGATCGCTTGTGGTGTATTGCTTCATTACCTTCATTCATCGGGATTCAGTTGATTATTTCCCCATCGAACTGTAACTGGTTGATCGTTTTCCTGCCCATCAGTTAAATTTTATTCTTTTCATGAAAATTCGGGACATACCATAGTTGATAGTCCGCATTGATTGAGACTTGAGGTTGATCGTTTTCTTTTCGATTGCTTCCATTTTTTATTTATCGATTTCCAAGTGTTTCTCTCTCGATCAGTTACTGACTGATCGTTTCCATGACAATAAGTAACTTGGTGATCATTGCCTTTTTAAATCTTTTACTATTGTTTTGATGATCGCTTCATTACTTGCCGTGTCCTACATACCCGTCTTCTACTTAGACTTATACTGATCCTTTTCTTGTTTATAAGTTTTCTCATTGATCACCAGTTAGTCTAGTTAGTCACCAGTGTCAATTACCATCCATATCGTTGTCGATCTACACTGATTGTACTACTCTGCATTTAATTTTTCTTCTTATTTAACTTTGTTGTTGTTGTTATCCTGCCATATAATTAAGTATAGCGAGAAAGTCATAGCATTGAAGAGAAGAATTTAAAATTGGTAGCGAAGTTTGCATAATGAATGCAAACGTAAACATGACATATAAAGTGCGAATTAATTTATGGCGTGCGGTTGCGTTGGCTCATACAGCAGCCAAGTGACAGCAGCGCCAACAACAATAACTACTTTCGGACTACTACTACAACAACTACTACTGTGCTTCCACTATACAATTAAGGACACACCAACAAAGGCGAAGTGAATATGTGAGAAAAAATTATGTAGTTGAATATTTTATTTATACATATTTTTTTTTTGGTTTTGGTTTCGGGTTACTGCACTGAAAATTGAAGCTCAAAAATGAGTTCTTTGTGTGAAAAATAAATATAAATAAGTTAGTATATGTACGAAATGAAGCATTAAAATTTTTCAAAAGGGCATAAAATATGGATTAAGATGAAATTATATTATTAAATGTTAAATTAAAAGCATCATGCATACACAAAATATTCACATGCACATATAGTAAATGACAAAGAAACACGATGATTTCGCTTTACATTTATGTATGCGTGTATGTATGTGTGTATGTAGGTTGGTGTATGTAAATTACGGTTTAATTTTGTACTCCATTGAGTTCATTTAGTAGCATTATCATCAGCAGAATCAAGTGCACAAGGTTCAACTTATTCAGCAGAAGATGTAGCAGGTTGAAATTTATCATGAACATCATTTTTTCTTATTGATACATTCAACACACAGGGTGTACCCCTATGAATGCAGAGCATTGTGTTGAATGGAAGGAAGATTGATAGGTGCGAGGAAGAAGGAGGGAGAAGAAAGAGAGAGGGGAATGCAATCACTGGAAACCGATCAAGAGATAGACAGCCATTGTGGCAAGTGTTAAGCCCTTACCACAATGAACTTCAGTTTATCAGTGCCGACTAAAAATATTCTTTAGGTATTGTAATGCTGCCACTCCCTGAACATAGGCTTTTTCTTTTTAAATTAATAATCGGGCGTTTAAAAACAAAACTAGAGAGTGGTGGTAAAGAAGACAATAACAAATTGTTTGAGATAGAAGTAAGTATACCATATTAGTACTAGCTATTTGACAATGTATGGCAACTTTTGTACAAGTGGGTGTGGCACTTTCCAAATCAACCTAATACTTAAAGTACGCAACTGCGGAATCATAGCTTGAAAAATAGTCACAGTTTGTATAAGAAGGCACTAATACTATGTTAGTAGCAGTTACTGGGCAAACTTTACTCCGTTTTGAGCAAGTGGGTGTGGCACTTGCTACACAATCAAAATACTTCAAACAACGTAGCTTGAAAACGAGAGTTGAGAAAACAATGACAGTTCGTAAGCAAAAGCGGTATATTGATAGTAGCCGTTGGGTAAAATGTGGTCAACTTTGGGCAAGTGGGCGTGACACTTTATACACAAACAAAATAATTCAAGTGATATAACTGGGAGAATGTATTGAGGAAGCCAATGACATTTTGTGTCAGAATGCGGTAGCATTTACTAAACAAATTTGGTTTTGGTATTTTTTTTAGAAAAGTAGTAACTCACCAAGAAAAATAAATAATCATTACTTCTACAAGGTGTGACAAAAGTAATTTCGTAATGTGAATTGGCTAACATTTTGTTAGGAATGACAAAAATTATACTCTACTTTCACTGAAAGTTTATTTGAAGGTGTCAAATTAATGATACTAAAATGAAAAAATTATATCGTCAAATTTCCACCTCCTGAGTTGATGCAGATTTGTGCTCGTTTTACTGCATTTTGAATGGCTGCTCGTAACACACCTGATTTCTGTTTGTGGTTTGTTGTGGTAAACGTGAGATTTCAAAAAGTCACAAGGCAATAAGTCTGTTGCCGTCAGATATCACCAAACAACACAAATGTCAAAGTTATGGCACATACACTGTTTAATTCAGAAAGGAATTATTTAAAGGAATGATTGAAAATTAAAAACTGAGAATTCGTATTTAATATTTAACAACATTAACAAATTTATTGGAATGAAAATTAGAATTTTTAGAATTACAATAAATATATTGAAGAGCCCAACCGACCGGTGATAAATTGTTCTAGAGAAGGACTAAAAGAAAGCAAAAGCAAGAAAATAAATAGAACGAAAAGAAAAAAGGATAGAGAAAATGAATAGGAAATAAAAGGTGCATTAGGGTGGCTTAAATATACACATTGTGACATTACTTTAGCCCCACCTTGTACAAATATTTATATAGAGCAGTAGAGGTCACCCACACATTTACAGCTGATCAGCTGAACTTTTGTTCTATGTCCATGTGAAGTCCAAATAGCTCTTGGCTCCGCCTGCTTTGGAGTAGCCACCACTGATATAGAGAGGCATTTTCTGAACTTTCTCCATACCTTCTTTCCATATCTATTCCGTTTCGGGGATGATTACAAACTGCTTCTACATACACACATACATACACACATCCTTTTACACAGTGAGACCTTTTCAATTCATTATTCTTGCACTTGCTATTTCCCTTCCTTCTACATCTGCTCCGCCTCACTAATTCATTCGTCCCCACTCCAAGCATTTTAACCCTACGGCGACCAAAGACTTTACTCTTCAAAAACGATAAATCACTGTACGAGATATGAAGATGAATGTCAATATTTTCTAGTCACGTTACACCAAATAAATAATAAAAAAACATTAAAATATATACGAGATACTTTTAGTTCAATTTTAGTTTCATTTTTTCTATTGCAGAACAACCAAAAAGAACAAGGAGAGGAAACCAAATTTGTGCTAATTTCAAATATGCACGAAAGTCGCTTTAAAGTTTAGAAAGAAAAATGATACAAATGCAACAGAAAAAAAGTAAAAGCAAAAAAACGGAAGGCTTGGTATAAAAACAACGAGTAGCAGCAATGGACAAAAAAAAGCCCCAAAAAATCAAATATAAAATACAGAAAACCATCAAAAAAGATTTCGTAGATGTTGAGAATAATAACTAATACCACACTTTTTTGTAATGAATTTTACAGACACATTTAAAGCAACAAATAACAGCCAGGAAAAAAGATTATCTATAAAAGTAAAAAGTAGTGCAAAAAGAGTAAAAAATTATAAAAAATAACGAAACCCCAAATGAGACCATTTATTTGCGGAAATCTTTTCCAAAAAAGTATAGAAAACAACGAAAGGAGAGAAAGGAGAAGGGTAAAAAGGAGAAAAAATGAGGCAGAAAATAAGGGTAATATTTTCTATTGGTGCTAATCTACACAGAAAAAAAAGAAGGGAAAATCATTCAATCGATAAATATTCAATGATTTTGTATTACAAAAACAAGAACACAACAAATAAAGGAACATATAAACACAGAAACTGAGACACACACACACACAGACACAGAGTCAGAGACAGGCACACACAGATGAAGGTCATACGCCATATAAAAAATACACACATACATTCAAACGCATACAAATCAAACAGCGCAGCAAATAAACCTGAAAACAGCACCTAAATATCCTTACATATATACAGGGTGACAATAAATAAGTGTATACAACAATAAACCCAAAAAAAAGATAACATAATGCATGAGTAAAAATATATTCAGTCGGTTTCGAAGTGGCCTCCCTTTACACGAATACACAGCTTCAAACGTTGGAAAAATTTTGGGTTATGGGCCACCGACCCTCCACCGTTATTCGGTCCTATTCACGACGCAACGACTGTTTCAGGGACTGCGAATTTTTTTAACGTTTAGCACAGTCCCTGGCCTCTAAAATGGACCATGCACTGTAATCCATCAGATTGAGATCCGGCGAATATGGTGGCCATTCTTGAGTGTGATAAAAACATGAAAACGAGCCCTGCACCATTCTAATGTCGTTTTGGCTCTGTGACCTGGATCAGAGTCTTGCTCGAACGTCCAATCGTTACCACAGCCTCCAATTTCTTGGTTGATTTTGACTCAAGGGTGTCTTGCCATTTGCGCAAATCCCACCCCATACCATGAAGGACTGCGGATTTTGGCGACGTTGAGTGAACGAATGGTGGTCCACGAGCTTCTGTTGACCAGCTTATGCAATTTTGACAGTTATGCGCTTGTTCAACGTAAATGTAAACAGCTTCTCATCTGTAAAGACGTTTTTTACTATATAATCCTTGCGGTCCGACGTTATAGTAGGCGACTTCTTTGGATTCGTAGAATTGACGGTGGATTTTCTGCCCTTTCCTGGACGACACCTTCATGATCCAGCTCCTTAAACCGTTTAACTACACGAGAAACTAACGAACGGGCAATGCGAAGCTGCTGCGCAACCACACAATTGCATTTTCCAAGCTGGTGCAATGTTATAATAGCTGACCGATTATTTGACACAGACCACACAAAAATTACATAAATCAGATGTACTCTCGATTGCGTAGAATAATTCAAGAATGGAGAAAATTGCAGAGATTACAATACTTTTTTTTATAGTGCGAAGAAATTTGTATTCACTTCTTAATTGTGACCCTGTAATAACAAAAAAGAGAGAAGAGTACAAAAATACCTATTATAGCCACACAACCAACAAACAAACCTAAGGAAATAAAAATGCCTAAAAAACGAAAAAGATTTCAGTATCATTAATTATTAGTTGAATCATGAAGGTAACACAAAAGTCCCATAATGAAAAAAAAAACAGAGAGTAGTAACAGAGAGAGAATGGCAAAGAGAGAGCACCCAAGAAAGAGTACCCAAGAGAGAGTTAATGAAAGAAGGAAAGAGTAAAATCGAAATGCCTTTTTGCAATGACTTCAATCTTGTCAATATTGTCATTGCTTTGAAGTATAGCAGCAGTCAGCAGCAACAGACCAATTGAATGAATGTCCTTCCGTTGTCGCTTATACTCCTTCTGTCTCTCTTGCTCTACACTTCCATATCGAACATTTGAAAATCCTTTAGGGCAATTTGTTTTTTTTTATGGTTTTTTTCGGATACTATTTTGTTTGTTTTTTTGGTTGGGTTATAAAATTACATTGCCAATTTGTGAATGTGAAGGACAGTACAGTCCTGTGCTACCTTCAATGAAATGTCAGTAATCATCAGTTCAATGATTGTGTTAGTTAAAATTTATATTTCCATTTGTTTTCGTATTTCTACGTAGGCATATCTTTATTTATATTGGACTAACTCGTTCAGCATGTAGTCTCAAAATTATACTTATGTACATACTAAAAATAGTTGAATAATGTGTAAACAGAGAGCAAAAGATAAAACTTTTGTAAATTACTTTTCGTAACCCTAGAATTGTTAAAGTTAAAGGTCATGCTTAGTCAAATCGACGACGCACACGAGGGCCACCCGCTACTACTGAATTCACAAAATTCGATTTTTAAAAAATGTGTTAAATTAAAAATAAAATTACAGGGGCCAAAAGTTGTTTATTTTTGGAGTTTTTGTGAAATTTTTATTAAGTTCATGACACATTTACTTTTAGGATACTGTACTTGTAATAGTATTAATAATTAAATGTCTTAAGAAATCAGCTATTGATTAATTTTCGTGTGCGCCTGTGATAATTGTTGAACCTGTGATACTCGCTGTGATAATTTTATTTAAGTACCCATATATAGTAAAATTTTACTAAGCTAGTTAGGCGTTCCTTCAACACTTTTTTCTTGTTTTACTTTATTTATGCTTATATGATTTATCTTTTCTTTTGAATTATACTTTTAACATTTTATGTCTTATTTTGTTTTTATTTTTTTTGTTACTACTAACACCGAACACCGAACTTGAACTTTGAGAATTTTAACTTTACCATTTACATTAATTAAAATACTTATTTCATATATACATAATATATTTATGTTGACTTTTACAATATACAAATGAATATCTAAGTAAGCTGTTTGCAACTACGTAGGCATATCTTACGTCTATTTTATGTTGGACGCCATGTACCATATCCTGTGATGTCCGAAAATCCCACAAGTAACACAGTATCAATGTTCTGGGAATTTTCCAATCCGCAAAGCACTTGAGGCTTCTAGACGCTTTGGGTTAATGAATTTATACATTAAATCTTGAAAACAAATAAATTCATCTTATGGAATACGGGTGGTATGAGTAATTTTAATTAAATATTAGTTTTCAATTGAAATGAGACTATGTATTAATCTATAAAAATTGGGTATTTTGAGACATCGTAAACCGCTAGACCGAACCATACTGCATAATTTTGTTAGTTCACATCCCTGTTTATTTAGGCCAGTCCTGTACTAAATACAACCACAACATTTAAAGTTTTTCTTGCCAACGCATTTAAACACTAAATATTTTCGCATGTACATACATAAGTAATTACATACTCAACGCCCCACCAAAATAATTTCACATTTTTCCAAACCGACACGCTGCATAAAAGTAGGTAAAAATAGCTTGGATAAAATTATAAGGGGTAAATTGGCAATTGCAGGCGTTGATGCAAATTAAAAACAATTTCACACTTATGCACTTAAATGTTCTGCTTGGCTAAATGGAAAATTGCGAAAAAAAAACGAGAAATGAAAAATAAAATGAATGTGAATGTGAATGTGCAGAAACATATTTTTTTACCTTTTCTTGTGTTACTTTTTTTTAAGAAAACTTTTATTGAATCTTTATTTTTTCATATATTTACACGTCGACAGAGTGAATATTACTACTCACACGATATGGGTATACTTAACTAAAGAGAGAGAGAGGGAGAGCGAGAGATTTAGTTAGAATGAATGCGAAAGTTGTGATAAGTATATGTTTCAATATACATTGTATGTACAATGTTTTTGTAAATTACAATAACAAACACTTAACAAAACGGATGTATAGAAAAAGCACAAGAGAAAGTAGAGAGAGTATATATCAACAGAATAAGACTAACAGTAACAACAACAACCGGTGTGCTCTCAACTTGTTAACATATTTTTCTACTTAAGAGTTTTTTTTTCTAACGCTGTATGCCGAACAGGAAAAACAGGAGAAAACGAAAACAATTTTTTACTATTTTATGCTTTAAGTGAAAGTTGTTGACTGTGGCAAGGTATTTTCTCTACGCTCAGCTCTCTCAAAACTTACACAAAAGCACACATAGACACTAGAACTTATGTACTTGTAATATTTTTTAGCGAAATAATTTTGTTGTTGTTGTTTTACAACTGGCATTTCTACGGTATTGCGGTGTTGTTGGTATCGACATGTGTTGCTCTCAGTTTGTGTGTGTGTGATTATTTGTTAATTTTTGGATGAAAATCAGCTCAAGGCCAAACAATGTCAGCAGCAAGAATCGCCATCATTGCTCTTCTACCACCACTACTATCAACGTTTTTGCTGCCCCATCATCTAAAATTAACAACAAAATATCTCCATCGTTATCATTAACAGCAATGGCAACAGCAGCAGTAGCATGTAGAAATAACAGTATGAATGCAGTAGCAACAGCAGCAACGATCCCCAGCATCAGCAGTCAACAGCAATTTTCCGTTGTGCAATTGTTGTATTGTTAGACTACGTCAGTTTGGGTGTGTGTATTTGTAACCCTCAAGAAAATGGAATGCTTCTCAAGCAGCTCCAACAGCCATCCAAAACAGCATGGAAGCTTTCCTCTCAGTATCCCAGTGCATATATTTTTTAGAATATTATGCTAATGGCAGCTTACTTACTTAAAATTTCAATGCAAACTGGAAGTATTGCAATAGTATTTTGATAAAACCTATCCAAATTTTCTTACATCAGCAATGATAAAACTTCTTGCAATCTTCTTAAGACATAAGATTGGAATCTCCCTTCCAATATATCTTCCATCGGAAGCCTTGACTTTATTCTGGAGGGATACCATAGGCCATAATATCAATGTTTGTATCCTTCACCTCATAACATTGTCTCTTCGTAATTATAATGCCGCTGCTGCTGCTGCTTGAAACTAGTATAATATCATGGACATCCATGAATGTCTACAACATTTAAGTTTGCCTCTGGTAATTTGTGTTCATTAGTGGCGAATTTTGTGGCACAGCAGCAGCAAAAACAAAACCAGGAAATGAATTTTGTTAATTTGATGCAGAAAATTTAATATATCTACTGAATAGATTTACTCAAGCATTAAAATCAAATAGTGCTGTTGAGAATCATCAACCAGGCATGTGATTGGCTATTAAAAGAGGGTAAGAAAGAGAAAGAGATGGAGCAAGGGTTCTGCTCTCACAGCAACTGAGAGGGTAATTCAATGCAATTGACAAGTATAAATTAAATACTAGGGTTAGGTTACAGAGGTGGCTTGCATCGGGTCAGTTGCACTCGAATGCTGATTGGCCCATTGTGATAGGTATCACCTATCAATTAAGAGAAAAATTTACCATAGTTCCGTTAGTCTCTCGTGTCTTTGAACCAACCAGAAGCCTCTGCGAAGTTGAGTGTATCAGTTAGACTCACCTTTCCTAGTTCCTTCAGTCCGTCGAAGAAGGACGTACCCATAGATTTGTTTCGTCTTCTCTGAAAAGCTGAACAGTCGCATAGTAGGTGTTTAACGGGTTTCTCTTCTTCCTAATACCCACAACACCTGCGAAAGTCCCTAAAGATGCACCATATTTTGCACTCATAAGGCCTATGACACAGTGCCTAGTTAGAACCGCCACAATAGTCCGGAGTTCTCCTCTAATAAACCTAAGTACGTAAAATGTCAGTTCTCTTTCTCAAAATGTCCACAGTAGGTTTGCTTATTTTTTCGCAGTGCCTAACGATTGCTATCCACCCGCTATTCTTCCAATTGCCTAATCTCGGCAATGGTAAAGTAACAAAAAAAATACAGTTTTATACATTGCACCACATCATGGCAGGCAATGTACGAATATAACACGCACAACATGAGTGGATGCGAAAAGATCGAAAAGAAAGATTTTTGTAACACTGCTCGAAGAATACCACCAATGTTGCAAAAGTCATACTTAGTACTTTTGAGTACTGAAAATAGATAGAAACATTCTGAAATCGAGAGCTGAAATTTCTTTTTAGATCCGAGTAAGTACTAACCACTTTAAGTCTCGATTCTGACACTAACACTAATACATATATTCTATGTATATAAAATTATTATATTAACATTTCAAGTGACTCGTATAAATATGACTGACTTATGGTTTCTCTCATTAAATTAAACTAATACACATGTATATAAATACATGCATATACATTGTATACATATACGAGTATACATATAGTCGTATGTAAGAAATATGCACTTGTGTTCGATCCGATTATATGTAAATAAATAAGTTTCATGTTAAGCATTAAAAATGCTCATTTCAAATTTTACGCCAAGGCTAGCAATATTAATTCGCAATTAAGTGTCATTTAAATTGCATATGCAAATTTCACTCAACATAAGATTTGTAGAAGATTTACTCGTACAAGCTTGACAAATTTCACATTGATTTTCATGTATTTTCATTCTACATAATGTAGACCCGTAAATACGTAATAATATCGATAGTAATTTATATTAACAAATCACAAATTTTGCATGTATTTGCATTAAGTTTTGATTTTACTCAAAGTGGAAGTGAAAGGAGAAGAGGAAGGAGCAGTGGCAGCAGCAAAAATCATAGGCAAGGACAATTCAAAATACCAAGAAGTCGGTATGATAAATTCGGTATTTTAATGTGTGTCATTAAAATAGTACGTACATACATACATACATACATAAATACATACATATACATACATAAATACATCATATTTACATACGTACATATATATGTACATAGATGTGTGGGTAAGGGTAAATAGTTAGTCTTGTATATAGGTATTTGCTCGGTCTGTGAGTGTGTGTTTCCCTCTATGCCTCTCTTCTTCTATCATCCCTCCGTTTTTCTATCCCTGCTTCTGTCGCTCTGCCTGCCTTTCTGCCTATCTGCTTTGCATGCTTTTCCGTCTTTTGTTGTTTTGTGGTTGTGGCTGTTGAAAAGGAAATCAAGTGTAAATCACAGTGAATGTAAAATAAATGATGAAAACTTTGACATAATTAATTGCTAAAGATTGACATTAATTTGATATAAAGACATAGAGAGTGGGAGACTGAAACAGAGAGTGGATGTAAGAGAAATACTTATATAGAGTTAAATCTATTGAAATTGAAGTATACTTTCAGGAGAAAGCGTATACGTATGTGCATAAAGGCAAATCCTAACATTAGTACGATATTGAAACAAACAAAAATTAGATAATATAAAATGATTATTATAAAAAGTTAATTTTGAAGAAGTACTATTGAATAAAGTTTTTGGATAATTTCAATTAAATTTATGGTAGTTATGATGCATTTGCTATTATATAAAACATGCGTTTGGATGTTACGCGAAACGAAAGCAACTTTGAGGTGACCATGTATCTCCACATGCGAAAACTTCGGCCGAGGCCCTCCATGGGCTGTTGTGCCGTTAAAATGAAGAAAAAATATGTATCTCCACTGATTTCAGGTAATTGTGCAGTATAAAAAATACAACTTGCAAAGGATATTTTGAAGAGAAAAGAATAAAGTCTACTAAAAAAAATCACAAGCAGCCCAAATATTGCCTTCACTTAATTAATTAATAATTTTTTCTTCAATTCGTTATGGCGTTACTGACTTTTCCAAGTAATAGCATGCCTATTCTTAAATTAATTTTAATTAATTATTAATTAATTAATTAATTTTATTATATACTCAGTTGAAATAGCTTGAAAATAACTTTTAAGAAAGTTATCATCACTACGTAAAAACCACGCCCACATACCATACATTATTTGCCCGTTGAATATTTCAGTTGTATGGGAGGTAGGCATGGCTATGGCCCGATGTTGACAATTTGCACAACAATTATTCTCAATTAAGCTCAGTCTAGGCCCTCCCTGGGCTGTTGTCCCATCAAAGAAGAAGAAGAAGTAAATAATAAAAAGGAGGGAGAATAGTTTGATGAGGCATAAGAGAAACAAGTGTGAAGGTGTCTTGAAATAAGTGTGAAGGGGAGAAAAAATGTCTTATAAGCCATTGAAAGACATGAAATTCGAATTCTTAATAAATTGGAGAAATTTTTAATTCTCACTATCGACTGACCTTTTCGGGGATTTGCCCATATGTAAATAGTACATAGAAATAGTTACATAAATATGCAGTATTTTTAATTAAGCAAAATCATTTGTTGTGCAAATTAATTGGATTATATTACACCTTTACTACATTATACTTTAGATTAAGTTCATAATTGTTGATATAACATAAGTGGAAATCTTCTTGTATGGTGTTGTTTATTATATTTCGTCAGAAATTCAGTGACTAACTGCTGCTTGTACTTAATATATGAAGCTGGTTTTATGAAAACAAATCAAAATTATCTGAAACTAATCGTTACTGAACTGAATCTAATCGAAACCTCACCGAACAGTCATACAGGAGAAGTAAGAAGTTAGGGTTAAGCGGCAACCGAAAGAAAATTTTGGACATTTTTAAATACATTTTATTAAAAAAATGCTTTTATTGTAAAACATGTTTGGACACCCCTGAGGCTTGCATTTCCATATCAAGTGTGGTATTTTCTACAAACGAATTTTCTGCTCCAAACGCAAAATAATACAATTTACTATTTTTTTTTTTTGATTTTCAAATATATCTAATGAAGAAGCAAGTATGTTAGTACGGTGAAAATTAAGAATTTTATATCGTTTAAATGTAATTTGAAAGCCAGAACATGTAGAAATAGAAACAAATGGAAAATATTCAAAAGTGTATTTTTTGAAAAATTTTCAAAATTACTGCCCGACAAAATTTATGTAAATGTAAGTATAAAGCTTGAAAACTACTATTTATGTGAATATTTCAAAAGCAGGGGGATAATACACCCTCTTTTCCGTGAAGCCAAATAAAAACTAGATCCAAATCAAATCCGACCATATTCAAACTACATAGATCCAAATCAATTTAACCGAACTAGAACCGAACTAGTGGTCGCTGTGGCGTAGTGGTAGTGTGTTGGGCTGCTACGCAGAATGTCCGGGGTTCGAATCTCGGCACAGGCAAAATCAAAAAGTAGAAAAAAATAATTTTTCTACACGGCACCACCTCTTGGCAGGCAATGGCAAACCTACAAGAGTAAAAATTGCCATGTAAAGCTTTTCACTTCGCCGTTCGGATTCGGCATTAAACTGTAGGTCCCTTCCATTCATGTACAAATATAAAACGCACAACATGAGTGGATGCGAAAAAGCTCGGCCTAGGCCCTCCATGGGCTGTTGTGCCACTAAAAGTAAGTAAAAAAGAATCGAAACCATATTAAAATGAATTTGAAACCAAATCCAATCCTAATGCAAACCAATTACAAATCTAATCCAATTCAAATCCAAACCAAATCCAAACCGAACTAATTCTTTAGTCTGTAATGATATTGTAATCCAAAGACGTTGTGAAATAAATAAATAAATAATTCCAATTTAATTCAATCGAATCAAACCCAAATCAAATCAAATACAAACCAAATCAAAACCAAATCTATACAAAATTCAAACCAAATCCAGACCAAATCCAAACTAAATCCAAACCAAATTCAAACCAAATAAAACCTAATCCAATCCAAAACAAATCCAACCCAAATTCAAACCAAATCCAATCCAAATCAAGTCCAAACTTAATTCAAAATAAAATCTGGATCAAATCCGAACCACATCTCATTTAAAATATATCTGAAACAAAACGCTGACATCAAACCAAATTCAAACCAAATTAAACCTAATGCAATCCAAAACAAATACAACCCAAATTCAAACCAAATCCAATCCAAATCAAATCCAAGTCCAAACCTTATTCAAAATGAAATCTGGATCAAATCCGAACCACATCCCATTTAAAATAAATCTAAAACAAAACGCCGACATCAAACCAAATCTAAACCAATTCCAGAACCGATCTCGAACCGGAGTGATATGAACCGGTATCAAACCTAAACCAAATCCATCACAAACGACATCCAAACCGAAACCGAACTAAAACAAAGTGCAACCAAACCGAAACCGAGTCGATATTAACTCAAATCCAATTCACACCAAACTAAATCTAAACTCAAATCAAACTTAAGAAAACAGAACCTTTACAGAACCGAAATGATATCAAAGCAGATACTTAAGAACCAAATTTAAGCCGAACCCCAACCGCAATTAAACTGAAACAAAACTCAGCCGAAGCGAAGCTAAATCCGAACCGAAACCAAATATCGAAACTATAGCAAAAATAAAAACAAGCTAACCAAAGAACCAAATCAAAGCGAAAACTAAACTATAAAGTAAATATCCAAATTAACACCCCCTAGGAACTACAGAAACTGCGGCGACCATGGAAATCAATGTGTTTATTAAAGCAAATAATTAAAGCACGCATACTTAACGCTCGCTAATATAAACAAAATCAGCAAACAGCAATAACAATAAAACTGAAATTGTCATCAGTTCATACGCGATTCCTTTCATTTTGATTTGCTTTTTTATTTTTGTTTTTTCAATTATAGCATGAATCTCCAAAGCAGCTTATGCAGGCATTTAGCTGCACGCCTGAGCAAAAACGGTTTGTAGCGCCAAAAACGTTTAAATTCATTTGAATTTTGCGGGTGTGGTTGCGTGTGCGTGAGAGTGTGTGTTTGTGAGTGGCTCCGCATACAAATACAAATACAAAAACAACTAAGTGAAAACTCAGTGCATCCTTGATTTGGAAAATTGTTTCTACAATTCACTCATACATAAACATACTCGCCCATATAGCTACCTTAATTTGCTAAAGTCCTAACAGCAAATTTTTCAATAACGAGCTCTTCATGGATTACGATTGAGCGCGTTCATCCGCATCTATGCCAAATTTTGGAGCAATACAACAAAAACTTATGTATTTCTCCTTGTATTCGATATTAACATTTTGTAAAATGTTTCTAAATATTTTGGTTTTTTCTTCTGAAAAAATAAGAAAAATGCGCTTTAGAGCTTTAGCGTATTAATGTAGCGATATGCAAAACACAATACAAGCTACAATTCCACAGAACGCCGAAAAGTATGCAGCAATCTGCTTTGAACATTCAAGAGAGTTACGAAAATAGAGGATTTTTGAATGGAAAATCGCTGTGATAACGCTGCATACTTTCACGCCGGCGGTCGGGGCTGCAACATTTCCAAATTGTTAGAAAGCAATTTTAGATGTCTGTTGCGTTATTTCTGGTGTTTTTGCATGTGCATGTATATGCGTACGTGTGTTTGTGAGTGTATATTGTGAAGCTCCAAAATATGTTGCTCTACACTTTTCTTTGCTCTTTGTAATTTGTGCCACTTCTTTGAAATCTAATTTACGCCACATCAAATAGTTACATTTCAAAACAATTTTTCTTCCCCTCTCCCCCATTTCGATTTGGGTTTTTCGCCTTTTGTGTGTGAGTGTGTGTGTTTTTGTTTTGTTTGTTGGTGCATGACTTTGAGGTTCTAATGGGAAAAGGCAAACAGAATATAAGGATGAAGGAGGAAGGCAAAGGGAGTGTGAGGGAGGTAGCTCTTATACATTAAGGTCCCAATGAGATAATGCAAACAGAATGTACTCGTAGTTATGAAATAGAGGGTGAGTCTTATACATTGAGGCTTTAACTGGTAAATACAAAAACCATGTAGTGATTAGATGGTTAGGTTAGGGTGTAGGGTTACTTTAAGTTAGAGTGGCTGTCCCAGGCCAGTGAGGCCCGTTGCAATATGGTACACTGTGGGCTGTTTTCACAACTACCCTTATCTTCATTGAATCTTTGTGGTTTAGTAAACTTCAGAATTGCTAATGGCAGCAGATACAACCGAAGAAGAGCTGAACCATTTTGTAGTTGCTCAAGAAGAATTGAGCTAAGGATGCTAGTCTACGAATGCAAGCCCTGCACAACTGCGGAGAGAATGGAAAGAAGATTCTTCTTCTTCCTCATCGCGGCAGCTCCTGTAAAAGTCGTTACTGGGCAGCCCTACCCTCATGTCCACCAAACAGACAACGCCCAATGATTATTGTTACACTTTTGATAATAGAAGATTTATTTAGAGAAGCAAGAGAGTTTGAATTCCTCTCCGGCTGTTGTTAGCAATGCTAATCATTTGGCTATGTATGTTCTATTTGCAGGTTGCCTTAGGTATACTTGGGTCTTGGGCTTCGTGAGGAGTAGAGAATGTTGCGTCTAGGCTTGCCAGCTAATCGGCTTTGTAATTACCCGGAACGTTAATATTACCTGTTACTCAATATATGAGTATACAGGTGTACCTTAAAAGAGGCGCAATTTGGAGACTATCTTGCAGTGGTTACTGTTCTAAGTGATTTATCAGTGAAGATGTAAGTATCACACGCTGATAAGTCACTGCACTTCATCGCTATTCCTTAAATCGCGGAGCATGGTTTTAGAGCTTTGGATGGTGTAGTCCTGAGTGTCCCTCACGACATTCTCTGCACCGTAGCCAAATGCCTGGAGTGGATCTACTTTTCGAAAGATGCCCACCAAACCATAAAACAATATGTGTCTGAATACAGCTCTGTAAAGTCAAAGAACTACGTCAGGTTGCAGTGGCCTTTTTGGAGGAGCTTTCTTGGAAAGTGCGACTTTGGCGTTTTCACCCGGACTTGGAAGTTTTGTTTTCAATTTAGTTTCTTGCCTAGTATTAGGCCAAAGTATTTGGCTTGCTTGGCAGGTAAAAGTGGAGCTCCTTTAGTGTATGTGGGTGAAAAGACCGAATTTTATGTTTTCTTGTATAGGAAACTGATTCCGTTTTACTCGGGTTGATGTTTAGGCACCAGTTAGCTGAGAGACGTCCCTGAATTAACTCTGTCAACGTGCTCAGATATTTATCTTATATTGATGGAGCAACGTCATCCGCGATACAAGAACCTTCTTCCAGAGATAAGAGCAATCTTTTACGAATAGGTTCCAGACACTCCACGAGCCTCTGTTAACGTATCTCCTAATGGAAGAGTTGCCTTGTGTTGAGTTGATTGCCCTGTTTTTTTTTAGCATATGGTCTATCGTAAGGCAAATATCGATATTTAATCTTTAATGTTATATAAATAACAACGCAAAGTTGCTTTAAAAGTTTGAGCAAATAACGAGCAAAATTGCTTTGATATATAAAAAGGAAAAAATTAAAAATGAAAACAAGAAAGTTCAATTGTCAACAAAGTTGAAGCCATTTTATTATGCTACTCTGCTGCTTCTCCTGTTTCTGTTTTCCCACAGCTGCTTTCCCACCCAGAAATCACAGATTTTCCGATATCAACTACACGTAATTAAGAGTTAAGTTTGAAAAATACTAGAAAGTATATAGAAAGCTGAAAGGAAGTGAGCAGGAAGTAGAAAAGTAAAGTAAAAAATTATGTGGGAGAAAAAAAATGAAGGTGCAACAGCTGCAATTCAGTCGATTCACCTTTCTCTCTCCACTTTCTTCGCACGCACCGGCGCTCCTCATCATGCGCTTCTAAATTCTCTCCAAACACATACTTTGTGTGGGAAAATTTCGAAAGAGCAAATGTATTTGAGTGTGTGTGTGTGTATGTTGACCATTGGTATTTTCAAGCTTAATTTGAAAGGTGTTAACTTTAAGGTGGTAGCACACATCAAGCAGATGCAAACGCACACACTCGTACTTTGCAGTGTTCAGAGTCAGTGAAAATGTAGAAAGGAAAAGGAAAAGGAAGGGAACGAAACAAAATAGAACAAAAAATAGTAGAAAAGATAAAGTTAAATGTAAAAGAACAATTAAGGCTGCTGCAGGTATGTTTTTATATATGTATGTATCTCAATCTAACTGTAGAAAAATGTTGCCTCTTCATTTTGTTGCAATTTCAATTAATGTGATTTTTTTTTTCGTCATTCTTCATGCCGTCACTGGTTCGTTGTGCTGCATCTGCCATTTGTAATAAAGTTTAAATGTGGGTGTGTATGTGTATGTGTCTGTGTCTGTGTCTCCCTTTGTCTCTGTGTGTGTGTGTGTTTGGGTGAATGTGTGTGCATTAGAAAAAATCGGATGTAATTAAATTTTGTCACGTGTTGCAATGTTTTGAAACACAAAACAAAAGCCAAATGAAAAACAGAAGATAGTAATCAAATAAAGTTAGTAATTGAGTGTAAAATATTAATTCAGTCAAAGTCAAACAAAAGAAAAAAGAACAAAACTAAAATTATTTAGAAAATTTAACTATGCTTTATATAATTTTTATAAATTTTAAGTAAACACTAAAACTTTATTTTTAGTCAGGATGTTGTCATCCAATACCAGCAGCAACAATGTTATGCCAGCGTCACCGTGAATGTCCGTCGTGGCTGACACATCAGTATTGGCTTTTTCCACTTGAATAAGAATTGAAATGTGTGTGGGTTGCTGCTGGCTACTGACTGACTCCTGCTAGTTGCTGTTGGGTACAGCTAGTTTCTGCTGACTATCACCTACTGACTGCTGCTGCTTTTACCGGGCACTTCTAACTTCTATTGTCAGTGCTACTACTGAGCTGCTTTCTCTGAAGCACCATCAGCAACACCAACGGCTAGAGCATTCATTCTTATTGCCATCGGCATCATTAAAGTAATTTCCTGCATGGTGTTGCTTTTGCTGCTTTTAAATTGCAAGCGTTAAAATGTGTCCATTTTATGGCTGTGGCATTCTTCACAATGAATGCGCTTCGCTATAAACTTGATTTATGGATTCTTCTATTATTTTCTTAATTTTCTGTCTTTTTTCCTGTCTCTTATATTATTTTTCAGTTTAATTTATGATTTAAAATTGTTGCTGGGAAAATGATTTTTGCTATTTTGCACCACAAAAAGGAAAATCAATAATCATAAAAAAAAGCTAGAACAGAAAGGAAAAGAAAGTAAACTGTCGCCAGACTATTATGAAGTATTGAAGTTGAAAGTGGCTTGTGGCAAGGGCTTTTAAGGACATATTGATGCTATAGTACATTTACGGTTGCCTTCCATCTCATTCATTAATAAATCATTTCAATTCAAAGGAATAGTAATTGAAAAGAGTGACTTTCAAGAAATGAATTGCAATGGCAATGAAAACTTCAATTCCTCTTCAGTTAAACTCGTCCTACACTCTACGCATCTAATCTAATTTTAATTTTTGCACAAGAGGTACCTTGAAATCATTAGTCTTTACATCTGAACCAAGCATCTTGTTATACGCAAACTCACGTAGAAAAAATAAAAACTTCAATGCTCTCAAAAGGCCTTATTTGTTTCTTTAGTTTCTTTCCATTCTCTTAGATCTGCATAAATGTTTTCCGGCTCGCTTTGCTGACTGACTGCAATATGGTTCGCTATTCTGGAATGTTTTGCTCCAGTAGGCGTAAGAGTTAAGTGACGAAGATTTAGAATTCTTAAATTAGGAGAGAGCTAAATTATGTTAAGGATTTTGAAGTGATTTTCTTTTTACCGAGAAGGATCCGTGAATAGCGTGTGCCCTTTACTGCCCCTCAACACACTACACCAACTTCCTTTGACAATACTACGCCAGGAGGCGATCATGAGCAATTTTGCCTCAAACGTGAGTTAAGGGTTATCCATTAATTACTCCTCTCTTTATAAGGCACGCTCTTGGTATCGTGTATTTGTTGCTTCTGTTGTCGTTGCGTTAGCTCTATGCGATACACTTACTTTGCTCTCCACAGTCATACAGCCTTACATTTTTTTCTGTTTCCCACATGTCAGCTCTAAGGTTGGCCGTTGTCGGTATCTTACCAAAGGCTTCCTTAAGTTCAGCTAGTTTTTTATCAAAACGGCTATATATGCCTAGCACATATGTATGTATGTACCTGGCAGAGTCTTCTACATTGAAACTTGGGCAATTCGAAGCATTTGCTATGTTAAAGCGATAGAAGTAATGTCGTGTTCTTCTATGTCCGCTTACAAATTCCATTAATTGGAACTTAAGGACGCCGTGCTTCTTTCTGCGATTGTTGGAATAAGCGCAAATGTTCATCGCCCTCTGCTTGATTTATCCAATCGTTTTTGCCACTCAATCATAGGTTTCACTCGTTTTCCATTGGGTGCTACAATGTAGGCTTAACACCCTATGCGGTGTATAAGTGCTGCCTCCTGGTATGCCGAATCCCGAAATCCCGCACCCTGTTTCTTGTACCTAAATTTCGGGATTGGAGCTCCGGGATCCCGGAATTTGCTTCTATAATTTTTATAATAAAATTAGTTCATATTCGTTCATATTGCAACCCAGTATTTTTCCATATTGTTATTATGTGGTCGCTGTGGTGTAGTGGTAGTGCGTTGGACTGCTACGCAGAGTGTCCGGGGTTCGAATCTCGGCACAGGCAAAATAAAAAATAAAAAAGTAGAAAAAATAATTTTTCTACACGGCACCACCTCTTGGCAGGCAATGGCAAACCTACAAGAGTAAAAATTGCTATGAAAAGCTTTTCACTTCGCCGTTCGGATTCGGCATTAAACTGTAGGTCCCTTCCATTCATGTACAAATATAACACGCACAACATGAGTGGATGCGAAAAGCTCGGCCTAGGCCCTCCATGGGTTGTTGTGCCATTAAAAGTAAGTAAGTTATTATGTTTAATTTCACGAAATCTCACTTAAATATGTTAAAATAAATATTAAAAAAATGAGAAGTTGAAGCAATAAACTAGCAGATATTTTGCGTGGAGTTTGAGCCAAACTTTTTTTTTTGTTAAATTATTATTTAACTAACTGAGTTAGAATTTTACTGGAATAAGCTCTTGTAGATTTTGCTGGTCGCCATGGCGTAGTTAGTAGTGCGCTGGCCAGCTACGCAGAATGTTCGGAGTTCAAATCTCGGAGCAGGTGAAAAGTAGAAAAACCAATTTTTCTACAATGCATCACCTCTTGGCAGGCAATGGCAAACATACAAGGGTTTTACCCTTGCCTAAGAAAAGCTTTTCACTTCGACGTTGAGATTCAGGGTAACACTTTAGGTTTCCTTCTATTCATGTACAAATATAATACGCGCAACATGACATACGGATGCGTAAAACTTGGCATTGGTGCTCCATGGGCTGTTGTAGGATTAAAAGAACTTTCAACCTTAATAGGCAAGGTATTTCACTGTTGTTCCGTTTTTGTAGAAACTGGTATCTCGCCCGAAATGACGTGTATTGTCATCTGATCTCGTTGATCAGAAACACATTCTCTCTCTATAAAAGTATGCATGTATCCATAGGCTGTGCGTATAATATGGTGAGACGAAGCAGACATAAAGAAATGGTCAGGAGTATAAATGGTTCAAATCGTCCTTTAGATCCAGTTCTAGATGTATTTCCAGTTCTAGTTTTAATTCTAATTGCGGTTCTAGTTCTAGTTCTGGTTCCAGTCCCAGTTCTATTTTCAGATCCAGATATAGTTCCACTTTCAGTTCTAGTTCCACCTCTATTTCTAGTTCCAGTTCCTGTTCTAGTTCCATTTCTAGTTCCACTTCTAGTTCCAGTTTTAGTTCCAGTTCTGGTTCCAGTTCTAGTTCCAGTTCTAGTTCCAGTTCTAGTTCCAGTTCTAGTTCCAGTTCTAGTTCCAGTTCTAGTTCCAGTTCTAGTTCCAGTTCTAGTTCCAGTTCTAGTTCCAGTTCTAGTTCCAGTTCTAGTTCCAGTTCCAGTTCCAGTTCCAGTTCTAGTTCCAGTTCTAGTTCCATTTCTAGTTCCAGTTCCTGTTCCAGTTCCTGTTCTAGTTCCAGTTCTAGTTCCAGTTCTAGTTCCAGTTCTAGTTCCAGTTCTAGTTCCAGTTCTAGTTCCAGTTCTAGTTCCAGTTCTAGTTCCAGTTCTAGTTCCAGTTCTAGTTCCAGTTCTAGTTCCAGTTCTAGTTCCAGTTCTAGTTCCAGTTCTAGTTCCAGTTCCAGTTCTAGTTCCAGTTCCAGTTCTAGTTCCAGTTCTAGTTCCAGTTCTAGTTCCAGTTCTAGTTCCAGTTCTAGTTCCAGTTCTAGTTCCAGTTCTAATTCCAGTTCTAGTTCCAGTTCTAGTTCCAGTTCTAGTTCTAGTTCTAGTTCCAGTTCCAGTTCTAGTTCCAGTTCTAGTTCCAGTTCCAGTTCCAGTTCTAGTTCCAGTTCTAGTTCCAGTTCTAGTGCCAGTTCTAGTTCCAGTTCTAGTTCCAGTTCTAGTTCCAGTTCTAGTTCCAGTTCTAGTTCCAGTTCTAGTTCCAGTTCTAGTTCCAGTTCTAGTTCCAGTTCTAGTTCCAGTTCCAGTTCTAGTTCCAGTTCTAGTTCCAGTTCTAGTTCCAGTTCTAGTTCCAGTTCTAGTTCCAGTTTTAGTTCCAGTTCTAGTTCCAGTTCTAGTTCCAGTTCTAGTTCCAGTTACAGTTCCTGTTCTAGTTACATTTCTACTTCCACTTCTAGTTCCACTTCTACTTCCAGTTTTAGTTTCAGTTCTAGTTCCAGTTCCAGTTCTAGTTCCATTTCTAGTTTCACTTCTAGTTCCAGTTTTAATTCCAGTTCTAGTTCCAGTTCCAGTTCTAGTTCCAGTTCTAGTTCTAGTTCTAGTTCTAGTTCTAGTTCCAGTTCCAGTTCCAGTTCTAGTTCCAGTTCTAGTTCTAGTTCTAGTTCTAGTTCTAGTTCTAGTTCTAGTTCTAGTTCTAGTTCTAGTTCTAGTTCTAGTTCTAGTTCTAGTTCTAGTTCTAGTTCTAGTTCTAGTTCTAGTTCTAGTTCTAGTTCTAGTTCTAGTTCTAGTTCTAGTTCTAGTTCTAGTTCTAGTTCTAGTTCTAGTTCTAGTTCTAGTTCTAGTTCTAGTTCTAGTTCTAGTTCTAGTTCTAGTTCTAGTTCTAGTTCTAGTTCTAGTTCTAGTTCTAGTTCTAGTTCTAGTTCTAGTTCTAGTTCTAGTTCTAGTTCTAGTTCTAGTTCTAGTTCTAGTTCTAGTTCTAGTTCTAGTTCTAGTTCTAGTTCTAGTTCTAGTTCTAGTTCTAGTTCTAGTTCTAGTTCTAGTTCTAGTTCTAGTTCTAGTTCTAGTTCTAGTTCTAGTTCTAGTTCTAGTTCTAGTTCTAGTTCTAGTTCTAGTTCTAGTTCTAGTTCTAGTTCTAGTTCTAGTTCTAGTTCTAGTTCTAGTTCTAGTTCTAGTTCTAGTTCTAGTTCTAGTTCTAGTTCTAGTTCTAGTTCTAGTTCTAGCTCTAGTTCTAGTTCTAGTTCTAGTTCTAGTTCTAATTCTAGTTCTAGTTCTAGTTCTAGTTCTAGTTCTATTCTAGTTCTAGTTCTAGTTCCAGTTCTAGTTTCAGTTCTAATTCCAGTTGCAATTCTAGTTCTAGTTCCAGTTTCATTCACGTGAAATAACTTTAATTATTGAATTTAATGTATGAGATGACTTTGTACCTCAGAACCAACGACATATTGTATCATACATATGTAAATTGCCATACGTGGCGGTTAAGTGATTAAGTTTATAATTCCATACATACATTTTACTTCCGTAAATATTAATGTTACTCATACGTACAGTAGATTGAATTTTACGTAAATTAGAAAAAGAAAACCTATTCAAAAATATTATCATTTATTTATTATTATTAGACTCCATTTCTTAGAAATTTCATAATAAAAATAATTGTAAATAATATTTCAGTTGCAAGGAGAGAAAATAGAAAAAAATCAATATCTGCATTCAAATTTATGCGAAATCGAAAATTTGAAACCATATGCGACAAATTGGAACATTGCGATATGGAGAAAGTGAGACACAAAAAGAAGTCGAGAGTAGGGAAAAACAAATACGAAATATTTTTAATTTCATATTATTTTATACATACATAGAATGAATTTGAATTTAATAATTTTAACAGAATTTCAAGCATTGCGTTTATTTGTACTCGTGTAGTGCAGCTTTGCGGCTTATCAATTTCCATTTGACTTGACGTGTTTGTTGATGAATTCGCAATTGAGATGCAATCGATAGATGGATCTGTTCGTAGCAGGCAGCAACATTTACACTATCGTCGTCAGCCGAACACACATCATCACTAACACCAACACCACCACTATAATCAACACCACCACCACTAAGAGAGACGGCCGAAATCATTTAATATTTCAATCATCATTATCGAAACCGTCTGTCCCACACATATGTAGGTAGACACTCGTACATACCGCACTCAAATGGCAACCTACTTCCTGCTCTGCCATTATGCCAGTTATCAGCATAAGTACTACTAAATCGCCAGCACTAGCAGCATATGCAGCGCATCATCATCGTCATCATTTGCCATCGACTATCATCATCAATAATTGACCACCTAAATTAACCATCAATCAGCGGCTATGACAGTGTAGTGTATCCATCAAAATAAGAGTACATATGAACGCCAAGTTGCGCATTTATTAGCGGCTACTCTTAATGCCAACATTGAATAGCTGCTATTGGAAAGGAAACAAACAATGATAGCGCTCTTCAAGTTATGAAACAGTTTAGGTATGTTTCCATGTGTGTTGTGTGTGTGTACGTGATCGGTTGCTAATATCTCGTATAAAATGCAACTGTCAGTATACTAACTTTTGAATATTTAATAATGATTACATTAGGATTAACTACACAGTATGCAGAGCGCTTCCTATACATGTGTCCTTATGTATGTATTAGTGTCTGCACGTTGCTGCTGCTGCTCATTTCCATTTCAATCCATTGTTATCGTCATGTTGTATTATAATATCACAAATTTGAATTGGAAATTCAAAATGCTGCATCATGTTGCGTATTGATGATTTCTAATTGAGGAAGCTGGTGCATTTTTTGCTCATAAAGATTTGGCATATTTAAATGAGTGTGTGACTGTTGGGAAATGGGAAGTTAATTTTTCGAAGCTCTCATTTTAAATGGCATTTCTGCTTATTGACTACGTTATTATTTTTAAGGAATTATTTTATGTAGCGAATTATTTTATAGCTCCAGTTCAACAAATATTTCATAGCCAAATTGGAAAAGTTATGCTTTTTATATTGTACAATATATAAACGAAAAATTCAATCAAAGTTGTTGCAGGCTATGTCTAAAGTTGGGCCTGAATGATTTTGGGAATGCTGGGCGATCTGTTAACCCACATATGCCCAATTCTCTATTTTGTAACACACAACGAAAAGTTTTTATTGTAATTGAATATTTGCTCATTTAATCATAGTCTATGAGATGAGATGTCTTACATTTAGGTCTTTGGGCTTATTTGGATTAAAAAGGCATTAAACATTTCAACATTCAATATCAGTGTCACTTTCAGTATTATGTACTTAAATACTAGAATACTCAAATGCTTAGATAGAAGCTAAGATCTGTCATCATGTTAGGTTGGGTTTCTTCACATTTCTTTCACTTACATTATCTTTGAGAGTCTCCTCCTTTATTTCCAGGCATAACTTGGAAGAGGAAGATCGTAACGGATTGAATTAATTTCGAGTTCATGTGCCAATGCTTTATTTCTTGTATTTTTATGGAGAAAAACGATTTTACGTTATTATGCCGATGGCGTTATGCTGATGAACGAACTAAACTCTACCAACTAGTAGTTGTAGTTGTGTATTAAATACACAACTACATACACATGGATGTGATGGATGTGAAGAAGGCCAAGAATCTGACCTATGAGTGCAGGGCAGTTCCTGAAGCACTCAGGCTATGTAGCATATTGTACTTAAACTGCATACTACTGTGGGCAAAAAGTAGTAAGACTTTTTAATTTAAATTTCGCGCGGAAACCCATTCATCAAAATATTATTTTTTTAAGGTTGGTATGACTGTCGGTGACATCTGTGCCAAATGTCACATCAAAATAATCATTAGTGTTTAGTATACGCTTGTCTTTCTGAAGTACAAAAAGTGCATTCGGCGATTTTCACAATGAGTGAAATTATTCAACAAAGAAGTTCCATTAAATTTTGTGTGCGGAATCAAATTTCTGGTGCCGAAACGTTCAAAATGTTGCAAAAGGCCTTCGGTGGTAATTGTATGTCGCGAGCAAGTGTTTTTGATTGGTACAAATTGTTCAAAGATGGTCGAGAACGCGTTGACGACGAACCACGTCCAGGACGGCCATCAACATACACTGATGATCAACACATCTGGTCAATAAAATCAAGGAATTGGTGCTCGAGAATCGACGATTAACAGTCAGAGACCTTACTGGCATCGTTGGAATATCGGAAGGATCAGTGAAAACCATTTTAAAACATCATTTGGGCCTAAGAAGAGTGAATGCACGATTGGTTCCAAAATCACTGCATTGGTTTTACGAGACCATTTTGCCAAAAATTCGACTGATATCGTTCCGCAACCACCCTACCACCCTATTCGCCTGACTTAGCACCGTGTGACTTTTGGCTATTTTCTAAACTCAAAAAACCGCTTCGTGGACACCGTTTTGAGTCAATTGAAGACATTAAACATGAATCGCTAAGCGCATTGAAGGCTATTCCGGAAATTGACTTTAACAACTGTTTCGAGAATTGGAAAAAACGTTGGCACAAGTGTATTGTGGCCGGGGGGGATTACTTTGAAGGGGACGAAATAGATTTGGAAGAATGAATAAAAAAATTTTAAATTATGAACAAAGTCTTACTAACTTTTGTCCACAGTAGTACACATACTTTTTCCATTATTATCGAATGTTAGTAATACATGAAAATAAATTATGAATGTTGGTGTCTGGAACAAGGAGAGAGCGGTACGAAAATTTCACCGCAATGCGTTTGGCATGCGAAATCGTGGCCGATCGTACAATTTCCACATTTTTAAATTCGCACTACGCTAATGTAAATATTTCCTCGAAATCTGACAAGAGATTCCAGTTCCAATTGCAAAAGGGACATGAACTAAGAAGAAGAGAGAACAAAAAGTATGAACTTTGAATAAATAACAAATATCTTATTAAATACCATATAGTAAGTAATAAAATATGTTCCAATCAATATTTTCTTCTTCGTAATTTTGAAACTCAGTGGTGTTTCAAGCTCACTTGATTTTCCAAGTTCCAAGTCTCGCGTAAGGTCGTTCGTTCATATATGCAATGCGATTCCAATGCAACAGCAATTCGATATCGCACTCGTATCTAACACTAGCAAACTAATGAGAGCTCGTCCATTTACACAATTGCAATGCAACTGCAGCATAACATTCGTCAAAGTGTTGCGTGAATGTTGGCAGCGTCTGTTTTGTGAGCGATCATGTTATGTATTGCACACAAAGACCTGTACCAAAGTAGTGACAGTTCAACAAAAACTTATACCTTTGATATTCGAATTATTAAATATGAGCTAGTAGGAAAATTTTTCTAAATTAATTGAAGCCGTCAAAATATATTAATGCACCCACAACTCCCTTTTAATTTTTAAGAAAATATTTTTTATAATAAAATTTGGTCAGTAGAAAACTATTATCCGATGTAATTGATAACTTTTTGCAAATTACTTGCGTTAGTGGACGAATAAAAATTTCGATAACTTCAATGCAACCAGTTTCATACAAAATGTGTTGCAATCGGTTTGCGTTAATGGACGAATGGCGCCTAAGTCTAACATTTTGACGTTTAAAAAGAAAAGCGAAATAAGCAGAAGCGAAATTTATAATATATAATAATTTATATAAATTTATAATTCATAAATTTATCATATAAACTTATGAATTTCGCCCTGCAATTGTAGAGAGAAAGTTTTAGTGTAATAAATAGAATAAGCCTCTCCTCAAAAGAGAGGCAAGTAGGCGATTATGTATGTGTGTATCGAGAGTATGTATAAGTACCCTCAAGGAAATGGAATGCTTTTAAAGCAGCTCCAGAAGCCTTCCGAAACAGCGCGGAATGCTTAACTCACGATATCACTGGGAGTAAGGCTCACTTACCGCAATGTGAAGCAGCTACGAGGACGTTTTACTCTTAAATGCCTTGGAAAGATAAAGAGAAGCCACCATTTTTTAATCAAAGTACAAGCATTTCGCATTTCTTATTTGTTATTCTTAACAATATTTTTCTAATTGAAAATTCAGATCTTATCCAAAAACAAAAGAAACTCAAATAAGGCATCAACGGTAGATTTTAAATAACTAAATAAAAAAAAAAATATTTCAAACATTACACTAACTTCCTTATAGCTACTACAAAAAAAAAAAACAAAAATGTGGAAGTAATGCAATAATATTTTGTTAAAAACTTCCCGAAACCTTCATAAATTAGTCTTGTAGAAGTAGTACCACCGACAAAGCTTCTTTAAACCTTCGTAATACATAAGATGAGGACGCGTTCTATACAACTTACATCGGAAGACTCTTCTCGTTGTTTAGGTCTGGAGCCATAATTCTTATGTTCATTAGGATTAAGGTAATATTTTGTAATCCTGGCAACCCTTACCAGCTCGATTTTCCTTTCGTTAAGTTTGGAGAGAATAGCGGGGATATTTCGGCAATCTTTAGACATTTTACCAAAATGTTTAAAGAATTTTATTACTACTAATCGAGAAGCCGAGAACTACAGACGTCCATAGCAGCAATCAACATAACATTTCGAAGACCTGTTACCCGTTACCGCACTCAAAGCGGTGTCGGGTAGGAAAAGGAAAATCGAAGTGAAAAAGGTACGCCCCAATTATATTTTTAAAAATTAAATATTGTTAGATAGTTTACTGCTGTGTTTCTTTTTTCCTACACGACTATTTTCAACTTCCCTTGAGATACCTCCTCGTCCGGAGACGCAAAGGCCTCACCCCTTTACATGGTCCTTCGAGCCGGATGTATTATCAACAACGGACATAACTAAAATCATGAAAGAAGCTTCTAAAGGTGATAAAACTTAATTTTCAATGAAATAAAAAAGATTGTTGAAAAAATGGCAGTTTCGATAATTTCACGATAATAATAGCGCGAATGCTTCTAGATAAACCAAGAGAATTTATCACCAGAATTTAATGAAAAACAATAAGAAATGAGAAAAAGTCATGGATATTTTCATTATTTGTACTTTCTTTTTTTTATCTTTATTTACACATTCATCTCACAGGGTGTACTGAATACACTTGGATATTACAGTCTTTTAGTCCCCATTTAGGTAAGTAAAAGGGGTTGCGGGCGTCAAATTCAAAAGAGAAGAAAGCCAATCTTGACATTCAAGTTATAAATGGTGTAAATGGGTTCTTAATTTTAGGCTATAAGAGATCGGAAATGGTAGTGCTGTTAATTTTGTAAGTTCAACAAAAGTGAGTTTTGTGTTTAATATTTGAAAACAAAAAAATTTCGAATATTTTCAGAGTTTAGTGATCTCTTGAATTCCAAATTTATATTAAGATCTTCGCCCGAAAATATAAAATTACTACGTTCTAAGGATACGAAAAGTGTTTAATTATTTCATTTATCCTATACCTATGAAACTAAATCCACAATCCCATAAATCCTGCCTAAAACAAGTGTAAACAGTATTAAGTATTAAATCTTTTCATTACCACTCCCAAAGAAAAGAAGAAATGTTGCTAATTGCTATTTTGAGCATTTCGACACAGAAAACAAAATCAAATAAAGTAAAGCAAATGAAAAGTGAAAGTAAAAGTAGAAGAAGAAGAAGATGATAAGTGCTAGCAATAATATTTGAAAATGAAAATCAACAACATAATAAGAAAAATCAACAAATGAATTTGAAAGCAACAGCAACTACAACAACAAGGAAAACAAAAAGACAAAAACAAAAAGTTATTGTCAATGGTAATATCTCGTAACTATGTATGTATGAATGTAGTGTGGATGAAGCAGTGGTAGTAAATAGAGTTTTCTAGGGAAATACGAGTATATGTGTATTTGTTTAGAATGAAAGATAAAAATAAGCAAAGATTTATTTTTGTGGTATTCCATGTACAATGAATGTGCAGTAAATACAATGCTTTCTTGGCATTCATTTTGAAAAGTGCTACGTAGAGAGAGAGAGAGAGAGAGAGAGAGAGAGAGAGTACTTTTTGTAAAAGGGTTAACCAACAAAAAGAGAGAGAGAGAGAGAGCGCGCAAGGGAGAGTGAGTGTGTGCGGAGTGTGAGTGAGCTTTATGGTAGTTTCTACTTGGTGCAAAGACAAATACCTAGCCAAACCGAAGGGGAGATGCAGCTCAACAGAGTGCACACACACACACACACACACACACACACACACACACACACACACACACACACACACACAACACACACAATGTAAGGTAAACAATAGTAAAATGAATTTAAATTGAAATTTCGAAAAATTGCACAACAATAATGAAAATGTATTTTCAAATCAAACCAAGATTTTTTTTAATAGTTAAGTATTACAACTACATTGATATGAAATATATGTATGTACTCGTATGTACATATGTATGTATTTCTCTTCATCTGTACAACGCTACAACGAGTACATGGATGGAGGATTCTTTCTTCTGCTCATATTGAGAATTTGAATTTGTAGTTTTTAAATAAACTTATTTACATATACATATGTATATATATATATATATATCTTACCTAGTATTACTTTAAAAATTAAATTTGAGATTTGGTTACATAGAAAAAAGCAATTTCATAGATTTTCTAATATTGCACCTACAAAAGAAAATTTATTCATCTTTATTAGAAATCATGAAAACGAAAATAGAAAATATTGAATTTATTTTTAGATTAGACAAAATGAAAAATGATACAGAATTCTGTACGCACATAGGTGCATATGAATCTGGCATACTCGTATGTTTATAATTCAGAGTAAAAATTTTTATTTACATCTATCTTCATATATCAAAAAGCTGAATCCAGAAATACGAAATAATATTTATTTATTTATTTATGTATATTATCAACAGCAAATTTATCATCACTGCATGCAAAATTCGTTGTGTGCGTTATGATTATGGAAGAAATCATAAATTTTGATGTCAAGTCGAGTCTAAATAGAATATGTAATTCTGGATCATAAATATGTTTATATTTTTGTGAAAAGGGTTGTAGTAACCTTTGAAAGGAGTATCCTAGTTTTTCTCTTTTTAAATAACTGTCAACTGAGTGTGATCAAAAAAATACATATGTACATATGTAGCTGGGAAGTAGCATTTTGGATATGTTTGGGTTGTTCACAAGGTGCTCATAAAAAGATGTACGACTTAATATCAATACGACAAAATAAGACACATTGTGAACACACCAATTGTTATATACTTACTATATATATGTACGTAGACTATAGGCCTTAACTAGAATACTTAGTTCTCAATTGTTCTTGTTGTTGGTATTTTTGGGCAACATTACAGTTAGTAAATCGTTTCTATATACACAAAAGTTTAGGTGTTCTCTTAAATTTAACTTGCTTTTTGTATGATTTTTAGTTTATAACATTATAAATGAACTAAATCGATCGGCAAATGATCTAAGCATCTTCTACCTGTTTGAAGGAACAAAATTTGAAATATTACTTCACTTTTAATGGCACAACAGCCCAAGGAGGGCCTAGGCAGAGCTTTTCGCATCCACTCATGTTGTGCGTGTTGTATTTGTACATGAATGGAAGGGATCTACAGTTTAATGCCGAAACCGAACGGCGAAGTGAAAAGCTCTTCATAGCAATTTTTTTATTGTAGGTTTGCCATTGCCTGTCAAAAGGCGGTGCCATGTAGAAAATTTACGTTTTTACATTATTTTTGTATTGTTTTTTTTCTTTTTTTTTTTTGCCGAGATTCGAACCCCGGACACTCTGCGTAGCATCCCAACGCATTATCACAGCGACCAATTTGAAATATATTTCTTCCAAATAAACTGGCAATAACTTACCGCAATCACTCATTAGTTCGTAAGAGAAGAAATGGATTGAGTTTGCGCCTACAAAACTAAGGAGTAACATTTAATTTATTCATAGTCGTTATATTTCTTAAATTTTACGTTATAACATACCTCGATGTCGTGTAGTACACATTTTTAGGTCAATTATCGTAACTTTTCAGATAAATGCGCATTACAAGAAATGTTTATGGAAATGTGGCATCAGAAACCTTTCTCGATTGTTAAGCTTGGGTTATAGTAAAATCTATTGTTTTTTACACTATATTTTGCGTAAACAATATCTATACCAAAGACCTTAATAATATGTTAATAAAGATGTCTCACGCCGTACATTTATTTGTCCACATAAATATTTACGTTAATGCAGAAAGAGAAAATATTATGTAAAATGCAAAAGTGAGTACACCAAGAAAGTTAAAAATGTAGTAAAACACGAAAGAGAAAGGATTTTTGTTTGGTGCTGATTATGCTGGTGTTCGCTGTTCGACGAACACATCATATTTTTCTCTCGTGCTCGGTGTAGTGGTTACATTGGAGTTCGTTATACATTCAATCTTCAAAGTAACGGCCATTGCTAGCTACACATTTTTCCTATCTCTCTGGCAATTTGTGAATGCCTCGCCAAAAAACTGTTCGTTTTTTGAGTCAAACTAGCCATTTTTGGACATTTTCGTATGAATCGAAGTGCTGCTCAGCAAGTGCGTGCCACATTGATGAAAATAAGTGGTAGTCAGATGAAGCCAAGTCTGGTGAATAAGCCGAATGGTGGAGGACTTCCCAGATGTACGAATCTATCAATTCCCGTGTCTGTTTTATTTGATGTGATGGTGCATTGTAATCAAGAAAAATCACTTTGTGTTGCCTAGCTTATATTCTAGACGTTTTTGGCACCAAGTACGGTTCAAATCGGCCAATTGTTGTTGGTTGCGTTGACCAATAACTGTTTCATCTGGTTTCAGAAGGTCAAACCAGATAACACCTCGCTGATCCCAGAAAACACAGAGCATTGTCTTCTTTCCGAAGCGATTTGGCTTTGCTGTCGATTTGGCCGGTGTACCGGATTTAACATATGTTCTTTTAAGTTTGGGATTCTGGAAATAGATCCATTTTTCATCGCCAGCAACAATTCGATGAAGATATGACTTACTTTTGTACCTGGTGAACAGCATTTCACAAGTGGGATTTCGATTCTAGCTGTCTTGCAGTTCATTCATGTGGCACCGATCTTCCCAATTTCAAAATCAATTCCATGGCTTTTAAACTTTGAGAAATGCATTTTTGGGTCACATTTAATAGTTCTGCAAGTTGTTCTTGCGTTTGACCATCATTCTCACGATGAAGCTTGCAATTCGGCATCTTCAAACTTTTTGGGTGCTCTTTCACGTACTTCGTTTCTTGCATCAAAATCGCCACTTTAAAACTTATTGAACCACTCGTTGCACTATGTTTTGCCTAGAGCGTGCTGACCGTAAGCTCCCACAAGCATTCGATGAGATTCCAAAGCAGATTTCTTCAATTTGTAACCGAAAATCAATGCTGTCCGCCTACCGCAGTTTGTAGGCACAAATTTCGACATTTTTACGAGCGAAAAAAAATATGTTGTTGTATGAAACTTGATCGTTTATGAACTGAATATTGTTGACAGAACTAAATGCGAAGAAATGGCAGCAATGATTTGGTTTGACAGAGCGTACTATATAGTTGTACCTAGCGACACAGAGATGATATTACCGGTTTCATACTTGTACACACGTATGCAAAATTGAGTTAATTTTTTTGAGCGGCCAAAAAATGCCTTGAGTTTTGTATGCAAGCAAAAACGAGTCCAGTTTTCGACACGGCCAATAATTACTCTACTTTTCATGTCGGACAAAAACGAATCGCTTTTTCTGGGCGGGCAAAAATTACTCTAGTTTTCTTTGCGGGCAAATCTCTAACTCGATTTTGCCTGCAACCTCAAGCGATTCATTTTTGTGGGCAAAAATTTGCAATCCACTTTTGCTCGCAGCTTGTGAATAGCAAGTTTTTTTCTCTCAGCGTGTCGTTTAGTGTTTACATATCTTGTGAAAAAAATCATAACTGTATCTTATGAGCTCTTAATGCGAAAAGAGTATTTGCCGTTATCAATTGTAGGGAGTGAGAGGTAAAAAAAAAATCTTCAACTGCGTTTTTCTCGAAAATAATGTTTTTGCGTTATAACAGTTGTTTAAGCCACCCTAATGCACATTTTCTTTCCTTTTCTTTTTGTTCTATTCTTTTCTTTCTACCATATTTCTCTTCTTAGTTATTCTCTCGATCATTTCACAACGTTCGGTTGGGCTCTTCAATTTTAATTATAAACTTAAAAGTTCCTATTTTCCTTACAATAAAATAATATTGTAAATAATAAACACGATTTCCTTGTGTTCTAATTGTAATCCTTCAATTAAATAACACACGCCGTAGTTATTCCTGGTTCTTCGAGTCATACACTGATCATTCGCTTTAACGCACCACAAGAAAGTGGCATAATCGGAACAAAATCACACACAACCTCCTTACTTACTTACCTAAGTAAGTACAAGTTACTTTTAATAGCACAACAGCCCATAGAGGGCCTCGGCCGAGCTTTTTGCATCCACTCGTGTTGTGCGTGTTATATTTGCACATGAATGGAATGGAATTGTTATAATTTGCAGAGAAGGCTGCGAATATTTTTTGGTTTAAAAGTAGATATTATTCTCTTTATAAAACTACGAAAGTATACTTTATATTAAATGGTCTTAACATTATCATCTTCACTCTCCATCTGGATAAAATTGATAAAGTTAGTTTGTATACCATTTACTGCTGCCATTGCGCACAAAATAGTATAATCGAAAACTGCATTTCGACCAAAAGCCACTTAGCAACGAGCTCAATGTAACCACCCGACCGAGCACGAGAGATAACTGTGATGTGTTCGCGGAACAGCGAACACCAACATAACCACGGCCGTAGAGAAAATGGTATAGATTCTAAGTTGATTAATGTTCATTGGATATTGTCAACTGTCGATTTCATTGGGCACGTATTCATTACATGTTCTTAAGATTTAATATTCAGCTGCTTGACTTTTTCAATTTCGTCAAATTTTGTTTGCTAAGCGATTGCAAGTTTGTAGTTTGTACAATGTATTCTAAAAAATACAAATTTACAATCTATTTTTTCCCACAAATCTTGCTCATAATTTCTCTTTTCCCCACATAGCAAATGAGTCAAATGAGCTCTGGAGACACTGTCGACTAAGTTGATTTCTGCTGACAAAAGCGGCCGACACTACTTCGAACCTATTCTATTCGTTCCAATGATTTTCGATCCTTTAAGAGTGTATTCTACCATAAGTACATAACCTTGCAAGAAGTTTGCAACAAGTTCCACATTCCTTCGCATCCAAAATTCTTGAGTACTAGTACTATATTGAGTACCAGAAACCAAATCAAATATTATTAGCAATAGAAATCGCAATTGCTTATAAATAAAATAAAATAAACCACATTTGATTGTTGTAATTTGTAATAAATTGGCAAGATTGGCAAATTTTTAACGATTGCAACTTTGACCTTTTTACAATATTATCATTACAAAAACATCAAACATGTTAAAGCAAAATAAATCGCACAAGCACGAACAACAGTCATTCCACAGAAAAGTACAAAATAAAAAAATTAAATAAAATATAAATATAAATATATAAAAAATATCAATGAAATAAAAGAATGGGAATGCGTGCAGGAAGTTATGCAGCAGGAAACATCGCGTTATCTACGTTGTACGTGCCTCATATTTTACCCTTGATATGTGTGTACATATACATATCTATGCCCAAATATATATACACCCGATATGGTTTACTGCGTAGAAAATTGCTCAAAATAATTTTTAATCCAAATGGAATCTTCGGAAAAAAAATACGTAAAAAAGACAATATTTGAAAAAATAAAAATCAAATTGAACGTTAAAAGTTACCACACCCTGCATACCCCACTCCCTACGCCTGTGATCTGCTAAGAAGAAAATGCAATAAAACACAAGTGGAGAGTAGGTGGGGAAAAGGCAACAGCAGCAGCAGAACCAACGATAGCATGTAATATTTATGAAAAATGTTCTGTTCGTTTTGAAATCACAGCTGAAAACGCATGTCATACCCACTACATGCTACACACACATACATATATATGGTATATGGTTACCCCATGCCAACATGCTACATGTATGTATGTATGTATGTATGTATTTATGTATGTAGTGGTAAACGTACAAATTCAATTCGATTTAATTTTATACACAAACTTTAAATATTCCGCGTATCAGCATTTTTCGCCGTTTATTTTTCTCTCGGTGGTTTTTGTGTATGTATGAAAGTGTGTATTTCTCATATGTACTCACTTTCCTTTTTTCTTTACGCTCTTCTGGATTCTCCCTTGGCTCTTTCCTCATAAATTCCATTTCAATTTTCTTTTGCTTTTCGCCTATAAATGCTGCGCCGTAAAGCATGCAACGTTAACTGTTATAGCAATTGTGAAATTAGATTGTGCACACACACACACACACACACACACACACACACACACACACACACACACACACACACACCCACACACACACACACACACACACACCCACACCCACACAGATTTCAGTACACATCCGTTTCCGGGTGCAAAGTCGTAGCTTTACAAGATATACTCGTATATAATTTCTCGCATTTTGAATTTTTTATTTTTGGTTTCTTTTTTCTTTTGCATTTTTTCACTCTTGACACATAAATTTCGCGTATTTTGCATACACGTACGCAGACCAAAATCAAGCAAAAAGTTATTGATATATGGGCAGAAATCACTGGCGGCAAACGCAAATATTGAATTGGGAAACATCTTCGCACAGACACAGTCACACAAATGCATTCAATAGTGAAAGGTGTTTCGTTGTAGCTGGTGGAAAATTTTCAATTTCGTACTACAATTTTATTACTTCTCCAATAATTAAATTTTTTCCAACTGGCATTAATCAATTTTTTTTTAGAATTATCTGAATTTCTGAGGTTAAGCTTCATAAAACTGTGATCAAACTTTAAGCTACTTACACATTTTTTTTTTTTGCAAATTTTCTCTTATATTTTTGATAAATAAATATGCTTATGTGCATATTTTTTGAGAAATGTTGTATCTCATGCATACATAAACTATAATATAATTAAAATTAGGGTAGTGCGAAAAATTTGCTTTCACAATTGCGCATAATTCGCCTAAGTTTCAATGTTTGCATTCACAATTTTTTTAGGCGTATAATTTCTGTAAGTAATTTTACAATGTTCGAAGAAATACGATAATAAAAGTTGGCATCACTGAAATTTAATTTGTTTTTTTTTAAGTTTTCCTTATTTTTGATTTGTTGTCCTTTTTTTAAGAAAACAAGTTATACGCTTTCCATTCGTATTCGTAAATTTAGGTCTTTTTTCTTCGTATTCGCATTCGCTTTTTCATTTTTCACACATGCCTACTTTTTCTGAAGCTTCAAGCTCAAAGTTTTTTTTCCAGAAGATATCACCGATTTTGCTTGTGAATTTATTTCTCAAAAAAAAAAAAAATATATAAATTTGTGGGAAAATGGTTGTGTTTCATAAAGTTTTCAGTTTTCAGTTATGAAGAATTGTGCGATCTTCAAGGTCACAGCTTTCTCATTACCGAAAAGATGCTGATTTTGCTCATTTGCATATTTTTCATATTGTTGGAAAATGAATGTTATAACGATTTTTGTATTTGAAACTAAGTTCTAAAGAAACGCGTTGAGCTTTAAGTTCCAAGATCTTTAAAGGAAATCAATAGTTTTGATCGCTTATACAAACGATGATCGGTCTTGGCCGCATCGATAAAACTACGGCAGTCGCTTCTGAAATGCGCGCACTGGCACCAGTTAGTAAGGCCAAGTGCAGTCAGGTTGCCCAGCACCTTGTCTTTCCAACGGAGATTAGGACGTCCCCTTCTGCGTGTTCCTCCACCGTGGTTCGAATAAAACACCCTTCTAGCCGGAGCGATTTCTTCCATTTGCTCAACATGACCCAGCCAGCGAAGCCGCTGGAGTTTTATGCGCTTGACTATGTCATTGTCGGCGTACAGCTCATACAGTTCATCGTTCCATCTTATTCGATACACGTCGTCCACGCATACTGGACCGTAGATCTTACGAAGTATCTTCCTCTCGAACCCTCCTAACAGCTTCTCATCATTGATGAGAATCATCTCATGGCCTCGCCTCGGCCCCATATGTTAGGACGGGAAGGATTAGGGACTTATAGAGCGTTATTTTCGTCGGAGAGGGCCCTGCTTCTCACCTGTTGGCAAGAGTTAATCTCCGCTTGATCTCAAGGCTGACATTATTGTTGGTGTTTATGCTGGATCCTAGGTAAACGAAATCCTTAACTACTTGAAAAGTATAATTGTCAACAGTAACATTTTGTCCAAGAGGCCGAGACTCTTTGTTTGTTCACTCGACGAGACTCTCTTTCCAGGTCGGAGAATGCTGCACTGACTGCTCGCGCGTTGCTTATTTTTTCCTACTCAATATCGCCATGAGTTCTTATTTTCTCATATATTTGTTTTTGCATCTATGTTCTATAGAATCGTACTCGTACTGTATGCTTAAAGCTTTTATTTTTGAAGATGCTCATTTTTATTAAAATTTTTAGACCCGAACTAATAACGTACATATTTATAATAGTACTAGAGTCTTCGGTTCAAAATTCAATACATACTTTGAAGAATTATTGTATAGTATGTTTAAAATTGGTTTTTTTAAGAAGCGTGGTCGAACTTTAAGCTCAAAATTCTTTCTCCTATTCTTTCTCTTTTATATCTGAGAAAATTGCTTTGCCAATGAACGACTTCGGACTTCGTTCCTTCTGGTGCTGGTCATTTATACCGTGGACCATTTCATCGCATTTTGCTTTTCACTGCATTATTACTTAGTTACTTTTAATGGCACAAAAGCCCATGGAGGGCCTAGGCCAGTTTAATGCCGAATCCGAACGGCGAAGTGAAAAGCTTTTCATAGCAAGTTTTACTCTTGTAGGTTTGCCATTGGCTGTCAAGAGGTGGTGCCGTGTAGAAAAATTATTTTTCTACTTTTTGATTTTGCCTGTGACGAGATTCGAACCCCGGACACTCTGCGCAGCAGTCCAACGCACTGCCACTGCGCCACAGCGACCACTAAGACCACTGCATTACTATTCCAGTGTTATTCTTTAAGCTCTCTTTGAACCGGTTATTAAAATATTTGAATTTATTGAAAAACTCTCCACACAAAATCATGTTAACCTCTGCCTGTCCACTCCTTGTCTCAGGTTAAAGCTATTTTTACCTACTTTAATCACGGATAGCGAAAAACTTGTCACTCTCCACGTTATTTTTCACCTTAAGGCTAATGACTTCTCTGCTCGGGAACTGCTGCTGCTGGTGCTCCCTGCAGAAATTCAGCTTTGTTCCGTTGACGTTGAGGCAAAACAAAATCAGAAATAGAATACAAGAAAAGGTACAAAAACAAATGTGCACAAAAAAAGGGTTAAAGCTTCGTAAATCCTTCTGATCTTCTCTAGCTGACTGGCTGAAAAATGAAAAGCAAAAAACGCGCAGTGAAGCAACAGAAAAGAGACAATAATAACTTAATTAATTTTAGCACGTGTCAAAAAATTGCGCGTGGTTCACGCTTCTTCGGCTTTTCTATTTTTTTCAGCTTAAGTTCAAGACAAACAAATGAAAACGTGTTAAAAATTAAATTAATGTCATCATCTCATCGTAAGACAAGACAGACTAAAGAACAGAAGCCCTTGTGTGAACGTCGTGAATATGAAATTGTAACCACTTTTGCGAGCGAAGAAGAAGGAGCACTTGAAGATAGGAGAGCAGGGTACAACATGTACTTCGATACTCGTAGACACGTATAATATATCATAATAAAAAACCAACGTGTTTATTACTTGTAATCAAGAGGAGTCTACAGGAGTCTGGTGAGAAGTGTATTAAAAAAAAAGAAGCAAAAAACAAGAGCGCAAATAAAAATGACACAGGTTGAACGATGACAGCCAGGAAGAAAGTTTGTTAAATCTTAGGCAAAACTTTGAATGTTTACATTTTTTTCACTAGTTCTCACAATCTGTGATATTAGCATTCATCACTGATCATAATATTACAAATTATTGATTAATGTTCTCCGAAATTTGTTGCGTCATTAAGGATTCAAACTCTTTTGTTAAGGCCACTAAGATACTTATCGGATGAAAATCTTCGGGGACGACAGGAGCAAACTTTTTGGCTAACGTGCTAACAGTGCTAATTTTCCACATATGCACTCGGAAAGCATGGTACAGTGGCTCACATTGTGAGTGATAGGGTCGAGTATAAAAGGAATAATGATTTTCAAGAATTTTTGTGAGACGCCATCAGCTCCATCAGCATCTGATTTCATATTCAACCCACACGATAGAACTTCTGATTCTGCCGAGATGTTACTAAAAGCAAATGAAGTAAACAAATGTTTGAGAATGTCAGTATTCTATGGGCAATCTGCTGTGGCTTTTTTGTGAATTTCTAATTTGTTAATATTCTTCTATAGTTTTTTGCTGGGAAGGAAAATGTTCAATGTGAAAGTACAGTAATGTTCTTTACCTTGACGGGTTGCAAGGGTGGCATAATTATGCGTTGCTTTATATGATGACCCATTCAATTAAGTAGAAATTATTTTCCAAAAATCATGTAGCATGTATTATTTTTAGTATTAAGAGAAACTCGAGTTTCTCATTAACAGACGCCATAAACTTATTAAATGTGAAAAGCTCGGGCTGGGCCCTCGTTGCGCTATTAAAGTAGAAGAAAAATATATACTTACTTCCTTACTTACTTAACTGGCACTACAGCCGATGATCGGTCTTGGCCGCCTGGATAAAGCTCCGCCAGTCACTTCTGCTATGCGCGCGTGGGCGCCAGTTGATAAGGCCAATTGCAGTGAGGTTGCCCAGCACCTTGTCTTTCCAACTGAGATTAGGACGTCCCCTTCTGCGTGTTCCTCCACCGTGGTTCGAATAAAACACCCTTCTAGCCGGAGCGCTTTCTTCCATTCGCTCAACATGACCCAGCCAGCGAAGCCGCTGGAGTTTTATACGCTTGACTATGTCAGTGTCGGCGTACAGCTCATACAGCTCATCGTTCCATCTTATTCGTTACACGTCGTCCACGCATACTGGACCGTAGATCTTACGAAGCATCTTCCTCTCTAACTCTCCTAACAGCCTCTCATCATTGATGGTCAATGTCCACGTCTCTGTGACATACATTAGGACGGGAAGGATAAGGACGTTATTACAGAGCGTTATTTTCGTCGGTCGAGAGAGGGCTCTACTTCTCAATTGCATACTGAGCCCCTGAGCCCTTCGTAACACCTGTCGGCAGGAGTGACCCTCCGCTTTATATCAAGAAAAAGATATACCAGATGGAATTCCACGGGATAGAATTAAGGTCCGTTAAAAGTGGGTTCACGGTACGAGTCATTTTTCGTAGCAACACTACAACACATATTTACATGAAAGTTACTGAATATTATTAATCATGATCAAATAGAAAAGTTATTTGGTCCAAAGGTGGTACCGACTTGATATCGGAGACAATAGGAACACCAAGTAGACTAGGACTTTCAGTATTTGCAAAATTAGTGGTATTAAAAGAATACGTAAGGATAGCTCATAGAAGACATTTTCGAGTGGAGAGACATCTGTTAGGGTGGAGAATCTATTGCTAAATTCATTTCTTTTGAATAAAAGGAGACGCCTTCCTCCCACCCAGCCGAACAAGGTTGCTCTCATCTATACATTGGTACCGTAGTAGAGCGGTCTTATCCATATCGGCATTATTGAAGTGATCAAACTGTATGTACAATAATTTCAATTGTATGTTTTTATCCTCTAGTGACATGAGTGGGTACATTGACATTCAGTTTGCTTAAAAGAACAATAGTATTTATATTGGTCGCCTTGGCTTAGTTGGTAGTGAGTTGGCCTGCTACACAGTGTCCGGAGTTCAAATCTCAGTACAGTTAAATCAAAAACCAATGTTTCTACACAGCTCCATCTTTTTTCAGGCAATGGTAAAATTCGCCGTTCGGATTTGGTATGAAACTGTAGGTCCCGTCCATTCATGTATGTACAAATGTAACACACACAACATGAATGAATACGAATAGCTAGACCTAGGCCCTGCTGTGCCATCAAAAGAAAAAGAAAAGAAGTGACATCAATATTTTCAAAAGTAAAACTTTATAGTGTTGAATAACATTTGGCAAACAGTACAAAAGGAATTGGGACAAGATGGCTCCTCTGAGGAACAGCGGAAGTAACAGGAAAAGATTTATGGTAGATTTAAAACCGTTGAACAAAACACTTTGCGTACGATTTGTACGGTATGAAGTAATCTTGTTAAGTAAAAGTAATAGGAAACCCATGTTTCGCAATTTTAGTAAAAGCAGCTTGTGATTTACCACGCCAAAAGCCTTACTCTGTTTACACGACCTCAGTTTGTAATCCGCCACTGAAGCCTTCAATCACACTTGAAGTAAATTCGAAAAGGTTAGTTAGTGGCTATCGATTTTCCGGTTAAAAACCCATTTTGGGATGGTGAAATATATTTGTAAAGACTAAAAGAGATTTGAAAACAAATAATTTGCTCGAAAAGTTTATGGTTTTTGAAGATAAAAACCCTTCCAAACATCAGTGAAACAACCTCAATGTAAAGAATACTTAGATAGTAGGTGTTATTGGTACCATAAGTTCATGACAACCATCTTTGAGAATACATTCCGGAATGTTGTCGGGACCGGAGTTACATAACACAGGTTTAAGGGTTTCTCATATATTGACGTACAAGTGTTTCATCAAGAAATGGATATAAAATATCCACAGCAGATAGAGAACAAATAGGGTATTTTTGAATATGTTGAGATAAAGAAGTCTGAGAAAAGGTTACAAATTGTTTCTTCCTCCTCTGATTCAGCTACATTGAAAGTCATCCCCGATGGACATCCAGAATTTTTACGCTTTAAACTTACAAAATCCCAGAGGATTGTAGGGTCTTGCTTTGCCGTATTGTAAGAGGTTTTACATAGTGTTTGATACCTGTACCGAAGTTTTGCGAATTTAGGGAAATCTGTCAAGATATTGTATTTCTTATACATTTAATAATAATTGGTTTATGAGCTTGCGAAGATCACCATTAAACAAATTCGAAAATTTTGGCATATTCAACTTACATAGTAGTGTCATTCAAGTAAGTAGGAATGAATGAATGAAAGATGCTTGATGCCAATCAATTTACAAAATAATGCAAAGGCTAAATTAAAGGTCGATGGTCAATGCAGTTGCAGCTCATTCGGGACTGGTTCCAACATACAGAGATGGAGGGTAAGCATGTATTATCATAGATTTCCGCTTACTAAAATTGAATATCACCACTTGTGGATTGTAACACAAGCTTTGCTTCATGTAAAATACTTTGTAAAATTGAGGGCAAAACCTCTACCTCTTTTGTGAGCCCTATTATTTCTTAGACCACTACAATGATTAAAGTTATACAGAGCGCCATTTGCATTATAGTCAATCCTCGAAAATATATCTATGTAATATAATCCAATTTATCTGCACTTAAGTTTCTAGCATTAAAATACACAGTTTTAAGGCCATTGTGCTGCTGGCATAAAATATTAATTAACATTTTATTAACATTAGCACCAGTTGAAGAAAATAGAACCCGTCAATACAAATTCAATTTTGTGTGGTCGCTGTAGCATAGCGGTCGTGCGTTGGACTGTTACGCAGAGTGTCAGGGGTTCGAATTTCGGCACAGGGAAAATAATAAGATTAAATAAAATTTAAAAAAAATGTAACAACAACAAAATTAACGGCACTACCTCTTGGCAGGCAATGGCAAACCTACAAGAGTAAAAATTGGCTATGAAAAGCTTTTCACTTCGCCGTTCGGATTCAGCATTAAACTGTAGGTCCTTTCCATTCATGTACAAATACAACACGCACAACATGAGTGGATGCGAAAAGCTTGGCCTTTGGCGCTACATGCGGTCCTAGTCGCCACTAATAAACTGAAGTTCATTGTGGTAAAGGCATAACACTTGCCACAATGGCCGTCTATCTCTGTATCGGTGTCCTGTGTGATCACGTTCACTCTCTAATTCTCCCTCCTTCTTCCTCTCACCTATCAATCTTCCTTCGATTCAACACAATGCTCTGCATTCATAAGGGTACACCCTCTATGTTGAATATAACAATAAAAAAAAGAAAAAAAGTACAAATTAAGTATATAAGTACGATAAAACCACTTTTACAACAATAAAACACAGTTCCATAGAACTTAATACTAAAATTAATACCAATATCAAGGTATTATAAATACTAATAAAAATTACACTCCGATACAATTTGATGTTCATAATTTTCAACAATATTAATAAGATCATCTCAGTTCTTATTCGTAAATACATTAGCACCTTTTTGTAAACTTACAAACAAAGTACCGCGTAAGTTATAGACGATGAATCTTTTGATCTTCCTCTTGAGTGAAACTGAAGTTTGAATATAGTTTCTGCTTTCGATGGTTGTAGACTTTCATGCAGAAAAACCTTGCCGTTCATATGAAAGCCCACAGTTTTGCGATTATATCTTCTGCGATGGTTGGCAAATGCTTTGAACGCAGGACCTCTATCATATGGCGTGTAGAACTGAATTATAATCCCAGTGTTTGTTTGGGTTATTTGTTGTTAGTGTAACCTTAAACATATCACACTCTAGAGGTGACATAAGATCGTTGGAAAAGCAAAGAGCGTTGAGAATATAGAAAGATATAGATTTTCATTACCAGTAGAAGGGAAACCAAAAAAGAACTGCATCAGATGATATGTAACTGAAGTTTGAATATAGTTTCTGCCTTCGATGGTTGTAGACTTGCATGCAAAAAACTTTCATGTAGACTTCCCAGCAGAAGGGAAACCAAAAAAGAACTGCGTCACGAAACTGGGCACCTAGATATACTTTTCCTTGGTGCTCTTAATTTCAGATTTTAAAAGCTAAAGAATTTGTAATTCGGAGCTAAGTGTTTAATTTGTTGTTCGAATTTCCTTCGCACTTTACCCAGTATTTTTTCTTCGACAGATTCCAGCTCAGAAGAGAAATGAGTAGAGAGGCGGTCGCTCTTTCGTTTTGTGTTATCTTTCAAACGGCTCTCCATCCGCTTTGTTGTTTGGGAGAGGTATTTTCGCTTGCTTGCTGCAGAGCGAGTATTCGATAAAGTAAGGCGAAAATTAAGCACAAAAGGAAACTCGAGAATACAAAAAAATATTAAGACTTTAAGATTTATATATTTTTGATTGATTTATACATCTGCTGCTGGAATTGTGTGTTTAAACGAGAGCCAATTCAATTAGGTTAAGTTTACGCTTTTAATTTCGTTTATTTAAAATATAATTGATGTTGAAATGTGATAAAAACTTGGAGCCAAAAATGTGTACGACCGTTTACAAGTTTACAATTGATTACTTTATTTTTTGAGCATTTTTGTAATTTAAAAAAAAAAAATTAATTGTAATTTTCTGTTCAAAGACTAAGGTTTCACCGAGGGGATGGATAAACAAAACAAAAATTGTGATTTTATGATATTTATTAAAAAAAATATGAAGCAAACGAAAATAATGTGCTTTTCCAAAGTTCACTTTTATCTTACGTCCCATGACATATTTCGTCCTTTACCATTTCAAAAGGGTTGATACATAAATGTGAGCTTTACCAGAATGAGAAACAGACGAAGAGAGAGAGATAAATCTCATTATTTTTTCACAATACTTAATAATATTATTTAAATCTTGTTTACTTCTTTGACTTTCCTGTACTCAATTGTTAATCAAAGCGGAAAGAGGCCAACGAAGGTTAGTAATAAAAAAAATAGTGGTAAGAGAAAAACATTTTTCAAGGATTGCCACTCAAGCCCATTTATGTATGTACACTAATGGGAAACAAAGATGTGTCAAAAAATTGTAATAAAATCTCAGCGATAGAGAAGTTATGTCTATAGAGTTTGGTGATTAGGCTTTTGTTACTTTTATTACTACTTATTATTAACGAAATTGCAAGTGATTTCATCACCGACAAAATCAAAATCAACGTGATTGACTTGCCCAAAACAATAAATAAATATAGTAAACACACAAAATATTGTACGAACACTTCTGTGTATCAAAGGATATTATTACCCAAGGCCACAATTATTTTTTTCTTCTACATTTTTCCCCAACGTACTTACACCCATTTGCAACCTCCAACATACAGAAATAAATTAAAAACTACCTGAAAACTAATAAACTGTAGGTCCCTTCCATTCATGTACAAATATAACACGCACAACATGAGTGGATGCGAAAAGCTCGGCCTAGGCCCTCCATGGGCTGTTGTGCCATTAAAAGTAAAGAAAACTAATTTAATTCCATTTAATATGGCAACCCCCTTAATGGTTGGTTTTGGTGGTACGATTGGGTAGAATGTTTAAATAGGGAAGTTAATTAATTAATGGGGGTCGGTCTTACCCGTTTCAGACAAGGTGACTCCCTATCGTGCGACTTCTCTAACCTTATGCTGGAGAAAATAATTCGAGGACAAAGCGAAATACCTTGTGTCAACAAACAAAGAGTCACGGCGTCTTGGATAAAATGTCACTGTTGACAACTATACTTTTGAAGTCGTCAAGGATTTCGTCTATCTAGGATCCAGCATAAACACCAACAATAATGTCAGCCTTGAGATCAAGCGGAGACTAACTCTTGCCAACAGGTGTTACTACGGGCTCAGTAGGCAATTGAGAAGTAGAGCCTCTCTCGGCCGGCGAAAATAACGCTCTGTAATAACGGCCTCATCCTTCCCGTCCTAATGTATGGCACAAAGACGTGGACATTGACCATCAATAATGAGAGGCTGTTAGCAGTGTCCGAGAGGAAGATACTCCGTAAGATCTACTATCCAGTATGTGTGGACGACGTGTAACGAATAAGATGGAACGATGAGCTGTATGAGCTGTACGCCGACACTGACATAGTTAAGCGTATAAAACTCCAACGGCTTCGCTGGCTGGGTCATGTTGAGCGAATGGAAGAAAGCGCTCCGGCTAGAAGGGTGTTTTATTCGAACCACGGTGGAGGAACACGCAGAAGGGGACGTCATAATCTCCGTTGGAAAGACCAGGTGCAGGGCAACCTGACTGCATTTGGCCTTATCAACTGGCGCCAGCGCGCGTATATCAGAAGTGACTGGCGAAGCTTTGTAGAGGCGGCCAAGACCGATCATCGGTTGTAGTGCCAGCTAAGCTAAGGGTCGGTCTTACCATATATTTTACCCCTCTAGCTTTACCCTGGGATCACCCCATAAGGGTTGGGGCCCCCATCCCCAAACGTATGTTCAGGGAGAGTGAAAAATAATGGAGGTCGGTCTTACATTTCAACCGTCTGGCTTCTGGGAGCGATTTCTAACCGGCTGGTCGATTTTCATAAAAATGTCAAATTTGTATGGGATAGTGAAAATTAATGTGAGTCGGTCTTACATTTTTACCCTCTATAGGATCACCCTCGAAGCATGGGTAGCGTAAGGCCCCCCTAAGAGTGAGGGATGAAAGTTAATAGGAAACGGTCGTTCGTTTTAGCAAAATTAAAGGCTTAAAGTCGTGCTCTATTCTATAGCTAATACTTATGTAAATACATACACATGCAAGTAAATATATAAAACTATCAAATATATGTACATTGAAAGAAAGTGAAATGGCTTAAGAAAGAGAGACAAGTTACAAGTTTTTGTACAAGATGGAAAGAGAAGGGAAGATGAGAATGAGAGAATGGCGTACCAACGAGATTGGAATTTAATATGGAAAATATCATTGCAAGAAAAATGAAGGGGGAAAAATTCAGAAAATCCTTTTAAGTACTATAACCATTTGTATTTATAATAATGCTTTGACTACTATTTTTTACTGCAGCCAGCTATTTTCTGTTTGTTTGTTGATATAATGTTCTTGTTTTTCTGCTTTTTCTTTGTCTGCTTTTCTTTTTGATGCAGCATATATACATATTTATGTAACTCTGAAGTAAACTTTTTTGCTCCACTACTGTCAGCAAACAAAAGAAAGCAGCAACGAATTCCTTTTTCCGTTTCGTAACAACTAACAGAAGAACTTTAACAAAAGCAAAATGTTATCCTTTAGGAAAACTGAAAACAATTTACTATGTATATGTAGAAAATTACATTCCTCGTGCACTTATTCAATTGTTATGCATTTGCATGCAAAACATTATAAATATTTGTACATACAGTAATTTCAACAAGAAAGCAATCGGCTTAAGTCACTCTTTCCAATTGCTACACAAGCGACTGCGATGTTTTGGGTCGTTGTCCTCTTGAAGAACCCAATCTCGGCTTCCTGCCCCAAATCACATATCCGTTGATGGCAAAAGTCCACGACGGTTGGCATCCAAATTCCTCGTGAACATGATTAATTTGCCAAATCCTTGTTTTGTGAAGCATCCCCAAACATGAACCTTTCCTGGATGTTTCACTGATTTGTTTAGTGGACCAAGCACGCTTAATAGTGTTTGTCATCGAAAAGGAGGATTCGTCTGTGAACACCACTTGGCTCCAATCGACATCCACATGTTCAGTTGCCCACTCTTGGCGTTTTTTTTATTAGCTTTACAGTTAGTAAGGGTTTTACCGACGTTGCTCGAAATTGGATCTGAAACTCCCTCAAACGGTTTCTTATTGTATTCAGAGAGACATTTATGCCCTTTCGAGCCAATTTTTGTTTAGCTGCTGTCAAGGATATGGCTGGATTAGCTTCGAAAATCCTCTTTATAACCAAGTCCTCCTGTTTCGAGGTAGCTCTGCAAGTGCCGCGATTTGGCAAGTTGCCCACATTTTTGTGCACCAAAAAGTGTTGGTTCCAATGCTGGACAAATGCCTTCGACTTTTTTAAGCACTTCGAAGCACTCAAGTGGGACATCTTGGGACCTTTTGGACGGGAACAAAGAAAGACTGCTTCAAAACGTTTCGCGTATACGGAACTATTTCTTAAATATGCTCTTTAGACGAAAGCGTATAATGGACTGTTTCTACAATTACATTGCGAAATTTACAATGAAATTAAGTTTTTTGAAAATCAAGGCCTACTTGATATTCACATTTTTTCATGCGAAAAAGCCGATTGCTTTCTTCTTGAAAGTACTGTACAACAAAGTCGAAAGAGAGGTTTTCATACATACTTGTATTAGCGTTTGTGTGTGTGTGTGTGTGTGTTCGTGCAATATCCAGAGAGAACCGTTGCCACTGTAAGACTGGATCCAGAGATTAAAGATATGAATCGAATATTTTCGACCCTCAAACATTTTTTATAAATGTAAATATTGAAAAATGAGAAGGGAGACCCGTTTACTTCTTCGCTTCTATTGCAATATTGAATCATTGCCCCAGTGAAGAATACTTAATACTGTTACATTAGTTATCGCTCGTTTGCTGCAAGACTGTCATAAATCGAAAAATAAAATTTGCAAATGAAGTACACAGAAATAACTGCTTTTAACTAATTTAGTGCTTTATGTTGTGTAAAAGATTCATACCTGTATCTCATGAACTCTTAACGAGAGAAGAGAAATTGTCGTTAATTGTCAGTTGTATCCAGTGACAGTTAAATTTTCTTATTTCAGCCCTGTCGGGGTATTGGTTAAAGTTTTCAACTAGTAATAATCGCACCTCAGTAGAACTTCATTGGTTAATTGAAAATTTTGAGTACTTTTTTCTCGAAATTTATGGTTTTTGAGTTATGACAGTCTTAGTCTTGCAACAGACGAGCGATATCTACATATGTAGTATATATGTAATGAAATTTGTATATACTATATGTATTTTACTACACATATTTTCACACAATCTTTTTCCTTAAATTTTCCCCTTTATTGTCATTTTGCGTGTTTCTAACAAATTCCATGTGAAGGAAAGTCATTTTGTGTTTGCTTGTTCTCGCTTTTGGATTTTCTGCTCGTTTGATTTGAGTATGAAATGTTAATTGAATATGGTAAAAAATGTGACTTAGATAATTTGAGGTAAAATGTACCGCTTCTATCATGCTTCAAACAGAGTTTCGTGCATTGTTTGCATATTTGAAAAACATTTTCAACTACGAGAATGGAAAAAGTCGCTCCCGTCTTAGCTTTCATTTTATATTAAGGGGGATGAGTTTCACTTACCGCGTAATTTTCCACAATTCTTCTACGAGAACGTTTCTATCTAATACGTGCAACCACTCATAGGTTCATTGATGTCAGATTGTGTGGAAATTTACTTAATTACCCACTCGTAAATCCCCTTGTTATGTATTTCATGGAATAAGATATGTATTAGCGGATTTGAATAAATGATAAATGCAGCACTTGCCAGCTGAGCTGTGCAAAAATGCGATCCACTAGCAGTAGCGAAGGAAATCAAACTTCGTCAATGGAATCCCCAAATGCAGTAGAAAATTAATACGAGCAAGAATCACTAGTGCTGGTCTCCTGCTAAGTAAAGAGAGAGGAAAAGAGATACCCGTTTGAAAATATGGGGTCACAAGAGAAGTATTTTTTGTTTTTTGGCACCTCAATGATTACGTTTTGGAAGAAAAATTTGAGAAAATGTAATAAGTAAGCAAACAATTTTTTTTTAAAACTTGTCTTAACTAAATGCAGACTCAATCCTCTGGCCCATAGAATACTTTGTGTACGTGAGAGCGAAGTATACGAGTTGCACAAAGTACACGGTGTAGAAAAGCGAACCAATGCATACTTTTTCAACGGTTATTTGGTTGGTTCTGCCTCACACACTCTCAACGCACACCAAAAGTTGAGAGTTTCCCAACTTCTAGCGATACTGCCACGTAAATTTGGTTTATGAGCCGCACTTCTTACATTTACAAGTATTTCACCTTGGTGGCCTGTTGCATACTTTGCTCTCTTCCACACAACTGATTCTATAGTATGTATGGACCTGTTCCTTAAGAAATTTTCAGCATAAATATAATGGAAAGCAGCTAGTGGCAGAGTTCCATCAGCAATCTATTTATTTTAACTGCTTAATAATAACCGAGATTTGAACCCCGTCCAGCGAGCATGTTGATTATCAACCCTAGTTTCTATAACAATAGTTCAGAAAACTGGTAGCTAGTTGAAAAGGTAATGTGGAGGACTATTATACAAAAATTTTGAAAAATTATTACTACAAACAATATATTTCAAGGATATGTGATCCTTCGAAAATAGTTGGTTATCTCTGAAGGTTCCGTTTTATTTTTATTTAATTTTAAGAATTATGTAGGCTTGCTAATATCGGTGAAACACTGAAAGTTTCCAGCATTTTTTTAATTTTTTTACTTGAATAAAATCGTATGAAAATATTAACGACTTCCAACTTTTTATTTGGGATATGAACACTATATAAGTAAAGGGTGTTTTTTCAGAAGTGTGGTTTTCAATCTGGCAATACCTCTTTCGGAGTTGGTCTTTTTGACAGCTGTCTCTTGACTTATGCTCAGTTTGGTTTGCCATTTCAAGAATTGAAGACGAACGACCATCAAGCGCATCGCAGTTTCGGTGAATGGGCCCAACACAAGATGGCCACCGATCCTGATTTTCACGAGATAACTTTTTTCAGCGATGAAGCTCATTTTTGGTTGAATGGGTACGTTAATAAGCAAAATTGTGGCATTTGGAGTGATCATAATCCACAAGCCATTGTTGAGACGCCGTTACATCTTCAAAAAGTCACTGTTTGGTGTGCTCTATAAGCAGAGGGAATCATTGGTCCATATTTCTTCATGGATAAAGCCGGTCATAATGTTACAGTCAATGGGGAACGTTATAGAGCCATGAAGAATGACTTTTTCGTGCCTGAATTGGAGGATGTTGATGTGAACAGCCTTTGGTTCCAACAAGACGGCGCTGCATTGTGATGGACGCCATAAAATTGTTCAAACTGAAGATTTTTATATACACACATTTGTTCAGAATTATTTATATCGTGTCTGAAGGGGGCGGGAAAAAAACAAAAAACTTTGTGTTAGTCCTAATGTATGCTGGGTGAAAGTGTTAAGTCGAGTTACTCCGAAGAACTGTAAATTCTTATATACTCAATAGTATGTATAACAAATTAATTTGATATAGCGGAACCTAAGAAGAATCGTGAGAATCAAAACTTTTTCTTTTTGCTGAGAACATCAAACCGAAAGGTACATATACACCATAATAGCTCAGTGGATTTTTCTGAAGAGTCAAACCACGTGGTTAGTTAAATTCATTAATTGTGCTCAGGATTAAACATCAGAAATAGGAGGTATAGTAATTATTGGTGAGCATAGTTTAGAGTACAAAAATTATTTAATTTTAGATAGTATTTTGCGGATCTTGAAATAAAATTTTGTGGATCTGGGTCATTGGTGGACAATATCCGCACAAGCAAGTACAGCGGAGCACCACCACAGTGTGAACTCCACTCTACGTGGAGGCATGCGTGCAGTGCGTGCGTCTTCGCTTGTATCAGCTTAAAGCATACATTTTCGCACATTTGGGTTTTAGTCTACAAAAGCAGAAACCACACATACACCTTTACCCGGACCTATTCCCGCATTATCATCACGTGCAATATACATAACTAGTACTAGACTATGGGGTCTTCCAACACGGTTGCCTGAGTCTTAAGGTTCATGACGTGATTGCACGCATACCAATAATAGTCCCACATTTTTAAGTTTAAAGTTTAAAAATTCATAAATAAGTTAAAGAAGAAAAAGAAAAGACAAAAGAAATAAATGTAAATAATTTCTAGTATTTTCCATAAAAATTTGCATTAAATCAAAATGTGTAAAAGAATAAGTAATTAATCAGAAAGATGCACCTAGGTTAATTGGATTTTCACCCTGTGCCACTATAAATTTAATTGAACCATAATATTAAGAGTACTTATCTACACATATTTTGAAACAACATTCGTAACATCGATGGATACACGCAAAACATGTAAGTGGAAGTAAAACTATTATCTTTTCTATTAATTATATCGTAATTTTAATATTTAGTTGGTTAAATAAAAATTAATGATAAACCTTAAATAATGTTCAGAATATTTGTCGAATACCCCTAATTGCTAGTACATTTGTGGGAGGAGTTTAAGGGATCGTAACCTTAATTCTCTTTTCAAAAATGTTAAGTACTAAGTACTGTTAGTACTGCAAGTACTAAGTACTTTAAATAAGAAAAAACTACAACAACACATAGATAATGAATAAAGAGTAGTTAAGCAAATATAGCGAATTTGTTGATGGACCGTTAGTTGGATTTGGTTGGGTTGGAGAGAGTAACTCTACTCTGATGGTTGGGAAAGGGAGAGTTGCGAAGCATTAACAGCTGTGCTTCTGCATTGATCGCGTTCTAGTAGTAAGTCGATTTGCTACACTAATATCATCTACATGTGTTGACCACTTGCATCTTTCATTTTCCCCTTCTTTTTACTGGCAAAATTGTAAGTGCAGGAAAATCTTGTATATAGATAGCTCTTATGTGCAACAGCTCGACAGTTGACTGTAAGTACCCACCCCTCCGGCGAGCACAGTACCAGGTTAAAGCAAGCATGCACACTAGCTAAGTCAACCGACATAAGGCAAGGCCTATTACAGCATGCCATACAGCCAACGAAACAATCAATCAATTTATTGAAAGAAACCTTTGGTGAGCGCATTATCTCGCGTCGTGGGCCTGTGGCGTGGCCGCCAAGATCGTGCCATTTAACACCGCTGGACTACTTTTTATGGGGTTATGTGAAGTCACTTGTCTACGCAGATAATCCCGAGACGATTGACGCCTTGGAAGAGAATATTCGGCGCGTTATTACTGACATACGGCCCCAATTGCTGCAAAAAGTGTTCGAAAATTGGGCCTCTCGGCTGGAATATATTCGAACCAGCCACGGCGGCCATTAAAATCAGCATCCATACTTATTTAAATATAATTGTTCTGTTGTCTTGTTGATAAGGGAGAGTATTGCTAGTTGGTTCGAGTTTTAATTATCGTATAACGATTACAAATGCAATAAAGTATTCTTCTAGGAATTTTCAATTCATATACAGACAATTTTTAGTTTCGTAATGTTACTTATAAGTTACATAAGAAACTTAAGTAGCATTTGATAGCAATTGCATTTGTTTGTTAAATTATTGGGCTAGCTAAGATACTCTCAACCTCTTTAACAATTCATTTGCATTTCGGAAAGATTGATCATATCATATTTTGATTAGTCTCAAAATACCAAGAGCTTGTGCTTGTTATTGTAGTAACTACAGTCGAAAAAGTGGAAAAACCTCTAATGGATGCGTCCAAAGTTATCATGAGGTGAGGTTTTTTGGATGAAGAGGGCAACTGAAAAGGTGTGCCGCATCACGTAGGGCACTCATCCTGTATGCCGTTCATTTATTTCTGCTGTTGTCTACATAGGTGCTTCTTGTTTTCCTGTACAGCGTCTTCTCAGCTTTCACTACTGGTGGACGAACTTTATTAGGCTGACATGCACCAGTCATTGCGGCTTTCCTTTAAGTGTGCAATTGCTTGTTGGCAATAGTGCAGGTAGCTTAATCCAGCGTATTTAGGTTTGCTGTAGGTGGTCATCATAATCTTCCTGGTTTATACGAATCTTACGTGGAGGTTTGCGCAAAATGTTGTATGGGTCTTGTTCGGGTGCTGGTTCGTGTGGCCGGCCAGCTACAATTGTTTAGCCAGGTCGTTAACTTTCATCATTATGGTATTTTCGGGGCAGGTGTTATTCAGCTGGCATTAGGTGACAGCCAGTAGTACTGCCTGCTGCATTTCAAAATTCTTTCAGTCTTCGTCATCGTGTATCGCTAATGATACACGATAGTTGATATGCCTTACTTATATATCGCCAGGAGAGTCTAATTTCTCCCTCGTCCACCATGTACTGCCAGCTAGAAACTTCAGCACATTGTTGCGTCTGCTCAGGTTGCATCGTATGTTTGAGGCCTGCGCTGCAAAAGTATGGAGGCAGTCAAAAGTAACTTGCAATATATTGGAATATTTACTTACTTGGAGGGCCTAGGCCGAGCTTTTCAATATTTAACTGCGGAAATTATGCTACCTTTAACTTTGATATTGAGACCAAGGTCCAGTGGTTGTTGGGGATGGTATGGGGAAATGTACCATAATATTTTTCATTATTGTACTATTTTATAGTCAAATATATTACGTAAGGATGCCGTTTCTAGTAACCTCAAACTTAGTGAAATTGAAATTTGAAGTATTTTTCTTTTATCCAAAACCAATGCAAATATTTCCTTGCATGAGGAAATAGTCAAAATTAATTTCACATATCATATTAATCTCAGTATGTGTAGCACAAAGAAACAAAAGACAATGCAGAAGAAAAGCAATGCAATTACAGAGTACAGCATTTGCCAGAATAAAGTTGCATACCAAGGCAAAATGCAAGGCTTCAAGGCATACGAAATACGAAATTTGTATAATTGTATAATTCTCATTGTACGGTTTCGGTTTTTTGTACTTAGGCCTTCAATGTATAAGGTTCTCCCTCCCCGTATATTGGTAAGGGCTTCCCCCCCCCCCCCCCCATATTTTAAGTATTCGTAGTAGCTATTGATGAAGAATCTCATAATAATTTCCCTTGCCTATCTTAATTTCCTTTTAGCTTATTTGTCTCTCTCTGTCTCTTTACGCCTTAAATTTATTCAATAATATTTATTCTTCGTATTCTATTCAAGCGTATATCCCTCACCAATTCGCCTCATTTCTCACAAATATTATTTATGTCACAATTTATTTCTGGTGCAATCATTTAAATCATATATCAGACGCTCTAACACAATGATGAATTCCTGCTGTTGATGAGAAATGAGACTGTGAATGATGCTGATGATGCTGATGATGCTGATGATGATGATGATGACGATGATGATGACTAGAATGATAGCGATGATGATGATGATGATGATGATGACGATGATGATGATGATGACGATGATGATGAGTAGAATGATAGCGATGATGATGACGATGATGATGATGATGATGATGATGACGACTAGAATGACAGCGATGCTGATGACGATGATGATGATGATGATGGCAATGATGATGTCACTATTTGTTAAATTGTTATAAAACAGAACAGCAGCAGCTAAAATGCAAAAACAAAAACAACAAAAGAGTTTACAAAATTTCATCGCATATTCAGTAAAAACAAACAGACAAACAATTTCCTATTATTTTTTGCACTTTCTCCCTCTTCCCTCTAACTTTCTCTCTCTCTTTCACTCTTGCACTCGTTAGCGGCGTTCTTCTGCGCTATTTTTTGCACTACGTTTCATTTATTTCAAGGCTATAGCGCAATGCATTTCATAGTTGAATACTTGTGCATGTATGTGTGAGTATGTGTGTGTGTGTGTGTGTGTGTGTGTGTGTGTGTGTGTGTGTGTGTGTGTGTAGTATGTATTTGTATTGCGCTGCCATTGTACATTGACATAATTTTTTTGTTTTCTCTTCGCTTGTCATATTGACACACATTCTAGAAATTTATACCCTCGCGCTATGCAATCGGTATGTACTCGGTCATTTTCATGATGACGACATTTTTGTTTTAAGCGACAGAACGTGAAATTGCGCAAACAATATAACAAATAGTTTTAGATAATCGAAAATGAATTTTTAAAATTAATTGAAATTGCTTGTGTGTTTGAATTTCTGTGTCAATGCGAACTCGACCTCGAAATACTCTATTATTTTATTTTCTATGTGCAATATGTTGGGAATAGAAAAGGCACTTATGCGCGAAGCGAGTCAGTTACCTAGTTCCAGGTTAGATGAATGTACCTGCAATTGTTTGTCACTCATACCACACGTAGTACACGTTTCACTTGCGTATCTGCTTGTAGTTGCACTATGTCAACAATGCACTGCCAATAGCTATTTTTGGCCGAACTTTGACAACTTTTTCTCTGAAGTTTCACATGGCAACGCTGTCATTCCTGTACGTTTGTGTTCTCTTCTGTAGTAGTACCATTTCAACATGAATGCGCTGGTCGATTCAACAACGCCTCAAAATTGTTAAAATTTGTTTATATAAATTTGTGTTCTCTACGCTAAGCTTATCGTGAGTTACGAGAAATTAGGAAAGTGTTTCGATTACTGATCGATCTGTGCATATATGAAACCGAAGCGAATATTATAGCTTCGAATATAGCTACTGTTAAAGAGAGTGCTCGTGAAGGCTCAATCCGCTCGTTTCCTCACCGCTCACAATAAATAAGCTTTCGTTAACTTGGTTAATTTTTGCGTTAAGACTTAAGCCTTCATCCTTATCTTCAATTTTGAACCTTTAATCTATTGAAAATAGGATTCAACACGTAAAATCCCTGATTGAGTTCCTCAGCAGTTGAGGCAGGAATCTAGAATTTTCCAGGAAAATCATCTTCAGCGACGAAGCACAATTTTGGGTGGACAGCTTCGTCAACAAGCAAAAGCTTTAAAATTTGTGCTAAAAACAATATACACAAAGAGCAAAGGTCTCCATTACATCCTATGAGACTCACTGTTTGGTGTAGATTTACGTCAGGCTGCAGTATTATCTTTCAAAACCAGAGTTACCACACGGTGGCTGTCAACGGCGCACTGCATTGGGTCATGATAACAGACATTTCTCTTTGCCTAATTGTATGACGAAATGAACCTCGACGAGGGAGTCATACACACCTTAACCTCTCGAATCGAGTACTCAAAACGAAACTATGAAAGCCATTTCAACGGTGTAATTTTTAAAACAGAATGGTATTGATTGTATTTTAAACTACTCATAAATATATTTTCAAAACGTTTAAGGTATCCATATTTTAGGTTTCTGCACTGAATAGAGAAATACTGACAATTCCAGGCTGATAGTTAAGCAAAGAAGGCAGAGGCCGCAAAATCCTTGGGGGCTTTAATTCACAGAAGTTGATTTATGTCTCGTGCTAAGCAAAAACAAACTCTAAATCATAACAGGAGTGCTACAATTTCTCTTTACCGTATCGGTACAATAGACCTAAAGGCTTGATTATGATTACGTAGCGCAATGTAACATAGTGTAACGTAAACAATTGATTGAAAATAGAATTCTGTCATGCGTTACGATTACGATAATCACTTGTGAGCACTGCTATTGTAGCGTTACGTTAGGCTACGTAATCAAGCCTTAATTAACTGATCGCAGTACAACTTACCATACCCATTAACATTTCTCCATCTATCAGATACTTCATAAGAAGAAGACCGAATTTAAGACCGAAACGGAAATTGTGCAGCCAAATCCTATACTTATATATTTTCAAAACGAGCCAAGGTGTCCATATGTTAGGATTCTGCACTGAATAGAGAAATACTGCCAATTCCAGGCTGATAGTACGTACTCTCGAACAAAATAGCACTCTCTTTATAGAAGTTTGCGTGCGTATCGAGAGGCTGCTAGTGTGCGATCGTGAGATGGAGAAGGTGTAGAAAAAAACGTAGAGCGAAAGACCTAAGTATATTTCACTTCTTTAGTGCTAAACGGCTAGACGTTTTTTGAATTATCCAAATTTCTATGAGGAGTATAGGGTAACAACAAGTAGGCCGCTTTTCCTTCGACATACCTACTGCTAAATGTTTCAGTTGAAGCCATTTTTTAACTGGGTATGCTTCGTGAACGCTATTGACTTCGGGGGTATTGAATAATTTTAATTAGGGGTAGTAGGGGTAACACCAATAAGCTTGCAGTTGCATTTTTTTTTAGTGATTTTGTTTAAACTGTTGTTGATCCCTACTGCTCTACGATCACTTTGAGAGCAGTAGGGTAGTATGTAGTTTGAGAACTACTGGTGTCAATGGTTTCATTTGCATTTTTAATGCCAACTAGTGCGTAGCTTAAATGTTTGTTGGCCATAGTATTCTCAGTAAGTATGTCTTCGAAATTCTTAGGCAGTGGCTGCTTGATATTTTTCTCACTGATTTACTCATGCTCAGTGCAGCCTTTAATTTTGTGAGTGTTACAGTTGCAGCCAGTCCAATCGGTTCCGCAAGTATTTTCTTAAAGATATTTGCATAGTAAACTTTCCCATGGTACTTGAGACGAAAAAGGGATGCCATCTACCTGCAGAGAGCTTAACCAAGAAGAAAGAAGTGTTCACATGATTGAATTGGATTGATTTAGCAATTGTTATTTTACTCAAATTCGTCCTTCTTGTTCGTGTAATGGATTGCAGTCTGAACTGTGTTGGTATTAGTCCCGATCCGCCTGTGAGAGGAGGGTATGCTGGAAATCACTGCATTAAAAAAACAGTATTTCTGATTTTCTTTATAATAAAAGTAAACAAAATCGAAAACAGAATAGAAAACACAATGAAGAAATTGCCAATCAAAACGGGCTACAAAGAAATATGTAAAAATTCTCAATTGTAGTAAAATTTCCTAAACTAAAATCCCTAAATCTTATTAAAAAGAGCTTACAACCCAGCAACAGTTTATTGCTTTGTAAAGCACAATAAAATATTTATAAATGAACACCCTTGTCGTTTCAGTGCATTTCCTCTGAGGTCCTAGATATTTTTGTAAAAGAAAATACTCACTCTATTTATTTAATACCTAGATGCTATAAATAATAGCATTTATTCTCAACTATGGACATGGTTATTTACAACAGAAATTTTACTTACTACAACCAGGAAATATAATAAATTCTCGTTTAGAAATATTTACGTACAAAACAAGAAAAAACCACAAACAGCCTCAAAGTGCAGACAATTTGTTAGACAGTTCTACAGATTACACTCCGCATCTGCACTTGCATAAAATATGCAACAATAAACTTCATAACTTTACATAAATAAGTACGATAAACAAATGCCAATAAATTTATTACCTGAAAATTTTATTGCTGCAACTTTTTCGTAGTTAACTTTTTCGTAGATATAGTACATTCATTTTCATATTGTCAATTGTAAAATTTTATACAAATTTTATAAAAAAAAATAAAAATATAAACAGAAACAGAAACATTGAAAATAAAACATCTACAACAACTATGGGAATTTACTCAATTTAACTCGATGAGTTTTATATGAGACACACATACACCGTTACCTTGACAGTTTACATGATTTGCAAAACAGAGAGAAGGAGAGAGAGAAAGTGTGTGAGAACGATTCTATGCACCCTTGTGCATTTTTATATATAGTATGTATGCGCCAAAAAATATGCAGCAATGTTTTATGCATTTCAATTCGTTTAGTTCGTGTGCATTGTCAATTGTATTATTATTTAGTTGCATTCTATTTTAAATGAATGTATGGAAATACTCGTATATTTGCTGCTAGAATTTTGGGATTGTTGTTTGTATTTTATGTTTTTGAAATTATTGGCGAATATTAACAACGACAACGTGGGCAAAATGACAATGACTGCAAGTGCATGTAAATTGAGTAGTGGATGTTTGTGTGAGTTTTTAGTAAAATTTTTGTATTTAGTTATACATTTTATTTTGTAATATTTTCGCATTTATTGGCTGTACAGATCGAAATTTAATATTTTCCATTTGCTGTCCAAAAAACAATATTAAAATTTTTAAATAATTCAATATTTATTGAATGTTTTTGAGTTCAAAACATCCAATTATGAACGCCTCTGCCACCCAGTTACGTGAATTGCTGAAATTTCGTTGAAAAATATATATGAAACCCAATTAGAAATTAGAAAACATTCCAGTGCAATTATGGAAAATGTTTGCTTTTCAAGCAGGGTCGGGCAATTTTGATTTTCCTATTCACATGTGAATATGCACACATTCTCTGCCTGTGCCGAAGCAATGCTGTCACACATACACTATAAACCTCTTCGAGTAGCTTACGAACCATTGACGAACAATGGAATTCGGACGAAGTTTGGGAGCAATTGTGTCAATGCAAATCATGATAGTTGACTTTCCGCATTCATGTAAGCAAGATTTCGATGCGCAATTTATAACATCAGCAGCTCTGTCGCTCTCTTAAATGCACACACAAGCCTGCATGCATTTATGTATTGGTTTGCCCGACACTGTTTCCAAGATAAAAGTGTAAAAGTGTTTTTGTGTAGTCAAATCCGCTTAAAATTACAATTAAATAGGGTTAAATATATGGACACACATACACACATACAATAATTATTCGAAAAATTCCCCACATATATGTAAGTATGTATGAACATGTATTTATAAGTATGTCTGTAAACAGTACACAAGAAGCAATAAGATTACAATAATTACAGAAATGCTGTCAGTAAAAAGAACAACAACAAGAGTAAGCAAAATAAATGTCATTCCTCCTTTACACTTGACTACATACATTTTTAACTTACAATTATTGTAGAATTCTTATTGCTGGCAATATACACGCACATATAAATTTGTGTACGCTACAATTGAAAGGGTGTTTTATTCGAACCACTGTGGAGGAACACAAAGAAGAGGACGTCCTAAGGGCAACCTGACTGCACTTGGCCTCATCAACTGGCGCCAGCGCGCGCATAGCAGAGGCAACTGGCGAAGCATTGTAGAGGCGGCCAAGACCGATCATCGGTTGTAGTGCCAGTTAAGTAAGTAAGTAAGTAAGTAAGTAAGTAAGTAAGTAAGTAAGTAAGTAAGTAAGTAAGTAAGTAAGTAAGTAAGTAAGTAAGTAAGTAAGTAAGTAAGTAAGTAAGTAAGTAAGTAAGTAAGTAAGTAAGTAAGTAAGTAAGTAAGTAAGTAAGTATAATTGAAATTTCAAGCAATAGCTGAACATTAGTGACTTCAGAGAAATGATTTAGTTACACTATCTGATCCACGACATATTTCTTCATAAATTTCTTAAGCATTCTATATAAAGGGTGGTCTATCTAACATTTGGAATTTGAACTTCTGGTTATTTACATATATCACAGAAAATTAATTCTATATTTGCGGTTAATGAAATGGGTCGATATACTCTCGAACAACGTTGGGAATCTGCTACCGTAGTGTAAGAAAGTAGTGTTCAAAATATGTTGGAAGAAAAGCTAATTGCACGCAATTTGTGGAACAATTTGTGTAAGGTGTGCGTGAAACTCGATCCTTATTGAATAAAACAACACGTTGTCGTACTCATGCAGTGCACACAACCGAAAAAATTGCTGCTGTTGCTCAGAGGAAGGAAGATGCGTTACGGTGAATGGTGTGCGCTACCGCACAATGATAGCTCATTATTTGTTAGCCTATTTTAGAAGATATGAATTTGGAGAACAGTTGGTTCGAACAGGATTGCGCACAGTGTCACACAATCAGTTCAGCAGTCGATCTTTTACTTGGGAAATTGGAAAATCGCGTTATTAGCCGTTTTGGTGATGCGCATTGGCCACCATGCAGTTGCGCTTTTACTCCGTTGGACTTTAATTTGTGGGGAGCCGTTAAAATTAAGTGTTACGCTTATCCATCCAGCAAAGATAGAGGCTTTTCAGGGCGAAATTGGTGCAGCCATCGGTCAAGTACAGCTACATGCAGCCGAACATGTACTGAAAAATTGTGCTGATCGTATGGGCCACTGCAAAGCCAGCCGAGGAAAGTCATTTGAATGAAATACTTAGTATTCCACAATTAACCGGATGGATTATACTTTCGAACAAAAATTATTTGTTTGTTACTTACATACTTACTTACTTACTTAGTTGACATTACAGCCGATGATCGGTCTTTGCCGCCTGGATAAAACTTCGCCAGTCGCCTCTGCTATACGCGCTCTGGCGCCAGTTGGTAAGTCCAAGAGCAGATAGGTCTCCCTTTAAATGGTCTTTCCAAGGGAGACTAGGACGTCCTCTTCTGCGTGTTCCTCCACCGAGTCTCTAATAAAATACCTTACCAGTCGGAGCGCCTGCTTCCATTCGCTCAACATGACCAAGGCAGCGAAGCAGCTGGATTTTTGTACGTCTGTTTGTGTCAGTATCGGCGTACAGCTCATTCACCTCGTGTGTTTTGATCAGAGAACCTCCAAGTGGCGTAATGAATATCGAGATGTTGAAATCTGGTATTACTAACTGTAATGTACCGTGCCGTGGCCTCCTTCAAAAGGCTCAAAAATCTTTCAGAAGTAGAAACGGAAGCTAGTGCACTGATTTACCGAAGTGATTCAACAAGGCCTGTATGGTGCTCTCATTAACTGAAAGTCTTCACATCTGTCATATTTTATAAAATTTAGTAATTGAAAAATCAACACTGTTCTGTGACCAGATATCATGGAAATCTCCCGGCTATAAAAGCGTTGCAAATGCATAATCATCATGTGGCACATTGATTACGTCATTATACAGAATTTGTCGATTTTAAACATTTAGCGAATTCTTTTTCGCGTAGACGAACTGCGTGCAATGCAAAATGCCACAGCTCTACCTTTTACTTAAGGCATTTTATAGCTAGTTAAAGAGAGCATATAGTGTGCTTTACCAAGTATGGGAACATAAAACTTTCAATGCTTATAACTCAAGAAAGCTTCCTTGGTAGAGTGCCTCTTGTGCGAGATATTGCATATTACTTATGCTGCCTATAGCGTCCAATGAAATAACTACAGATCATCACTTGCTACAATGAAATTTTTATTGCATGATGTTCATGGTGCATGTGAGTGAAGTATGCAATAATGAGGATTACAGTAAAATGTTTTTGTTTTTTCTCGGTTTTATATGCGCTGTAGCTTTATGTAAATGCATAAAGGGTGGCATTGCATGCTTGTGGAGCGTACACGAAATATTTGATACTTGCTTTTTTCTTTATAATATTTTAGAAATATGTACTACATGCGATTAGAGTAGGATTTGATTTTTTAAAAGACTTGATACCCACAAATTGTTTATTTGTCAGTTAATTGTTAATATAAGAAAATTCTTTAAGCAAAATGGCATTCACGGAGCTGGAGCGACAAAAAATAATGTTGCACATTTTATATGAAAATTCAAATTCATCATGGAACCAAAAAAAAAAAAAACAAAAAAAAAGTTTGCCTGGTTTGTAAGGGTCAGCTTTGTAAGGGTAAACCGAACCACTAAAAAGTATGCATAAAGAGCATCTTTCTGTTGAGTTAAAGGTTTCAGAGCGCTGTGTTCCAGTGGACAAAAAACTTGCTAGCTTAGGTACAGCCCACTTGAAGAAAAGTCTAAATGCATTTGTCTAAAATTTCCAGATATCGAAGCGAAGAAACGGAAATGGAAGACAGATTAGAAGGCTGTACAAAATTTAAATACTGCATCATGGATGAAAATTTGTTTGTCGTCTTTTTAATTTTGCCTGTGTCGAGATTCGAACCACGGACTCATGTGCGTAGCAGGCCAACGCGCTACCAACTACGCCACAAGAAATTAGTGGTAAAGTATGACATTTTTCTTGAAATTCAGAAAATTTAATTTCATATTCTTAGAAGTTATAAACACAGCATTTGAGGAGATCAAAACAATTTTATTTTGCAAATATATTCTTTTTCGGGGGATCAATTTTTCGTGCACACCCCTTACTTGCACGTAAATATGTATATTTATTTATGTATGCAAAATAATTGCAATAATTAAAAGTAATGCACAATGGCCTGATAAATTTAATTTATATTATTAATTTATGCACAATATACATACATACATACATAAATGCATATATATATACTTATCTACATACATATACGTTATTTTTTAAATGCTGGCAGTTAAAAATAAATTGCAAATAAATCTCTTCACATCACATTTCCACTGAGAGTGCAAACAACAAAAGATGTTTTTATAGTTCCCTAACTTATTTATAGTAACCAACTAGCTCAAAAACTAGTTAATTAACTAGCCCATTCCTCTTTCCATTCACGCAACCTACTGGGTTTATTTCGCTGATGTCCTATGTGGTGTAGTGGTAGTAGTGGATATGTGTTGGACTGCTACGCAGAGTGTCCGGGGTTCGAATCTCGACACAAGCAAAATCAAAAAGTAGAAAAAATAATTTCTCTACACGGCACCACCTCTTGGCAGGCAATGGCAAACCTACAAGAGTAAAAATTGCTATGAAAAGCTTTTCACTTCGCCGTTCGGATTCGGCATTAAACTGTAGGTCCCTTCCATTCATGTACAAATATAACACGCACAACATGAGTGGATGCGAAAAGTTCGGCCTAGGCCCTCCATGGGCTGTTGTGCCATTAAAAGTAAGTAAAGTAAGTTATGTGAGGTCGCTTGTCTACGCAGATAAGCCCGAGACGATTGACGACATACGGCCCCAATTGCTGCAAAAAGTGGTCGAAAATTGGGCCTCTCGGCTGGAATTTATTCGAACCAGCCGCGGCGGCCACTTGCTCAAAATCGTTTTCAACACATAATGGCAAATTCTTATCTTTATGCGTTTGATTTCTTCTTGAAAACCACACTTCTAAAAAAAACACCCTGTATTTAATTACTCGTAAGTTGAAATTTTTAAATGTATGTATGTTTGTTAAAAAAAAAAACAAATGACGTACAATGAATGTTGTAATGTTCTCAGAGAAATATTACATTGTGAGAGCAGAGTTCGAAAACGATAGACAGTTTTTTTTTGTATATATGTAAACGAGTTGATGTTTCCGTTAAAACTAAGAAATTATTGTTGCTTTTATTTGATCATGTTCACATGTATAAACCTACATGTTTTTACTTATGTACTTACATACACATATATCACCTACATACATACTGAGAAAAAAACATTTTCGTATTCAACAACTCAAATCACATTAATCTCAATTTGATACTCTCATCGTTCATCTACAACTCCATTAATTTTTACTGCATTTTACCGTTAAGAGAACTTTGCTTGGAACTATTTTTTACATTTTATTCAATGTATATGTTTCACATAGAACATTTTTATTTTAACATTTTACATGCAAAATACTACTAGTTGATATATTTTTATTGACAATATTATTGCTAAAAGGGTATCACTTGAATGCTAACAAAAAAACAGCGAAGAAAAACCAAGAAGAAAACACTTTTCAAAATACATCCCCAGCTAAAACAACAGCAGCAACAAAAACTACTGCAATGCAAATGTCATGCAAATCGTGTTTTACAGTTACAACGCAACAGCAAAAACAACAATTGAAATCATGCAACTCACTTGATTTCGACAAACGCGCTCTTTGATATATACTACAGCAATATTTTTTTCTATTTCTCTGGGCAGATTTCTTTTATTTTTGTATATGGAAAATTTTTCTATTTGCCAGATTTTTTCTCTCATGTAATTCTCATGTATGTACGACTGTGTGTGATATTTTTGTTGACCATTTGCATAGATACCTACAGACATACATATGTAGTATGTATGTATGAGTAGATATATGCTTTTGTGGATACCAAACTTTTTTTTTAGTTTTGCTGTATATTTTTTGCGGTGCTCGCATTTCAAATTCTAAAAGCATGAATGTCCTTTTTGTCACTGGATAAAACAACACTCACGCACATGCACACACACTCAGATATTTCGCATTTGACATGGGAAAACAAAGAGACAGCAAACAGCAACAACAGCAAACTTGAATACAGCAATGACAGAAGAAAAAAATACATCAACAAAGAGATAAACAATCAGAACTACTCTCTCTCTCTCTCTCTTTCGTTTTGCTTTTCTCCGCTACACCCAAACGCACACTTGTAGGTTAGGCACTTTAACCTAGAAGAGTAGTAGTGATCCTGTTATGTAGATATGGTCCACCATTTGAGTCCATCAATCAAAGCAGTTGTCATCGTTTTTCATCTCGAGCACGTTATGCAGATTTGTGGCCACTTGGTGCGAGATGTCACGTGCGGGGAGGTGGGGGAGGGTACGGGAAGTAGATAGAAAAGTGATGCAATACATTATGCCTGCTGTCTATTCTTTCTTGCTTGCTGCTTGTCTTGGTTTCTTTTAAAATTTCATTTTTTTTAACTTTTTTTTTGGACACATGTTTGCCAATGGGAGTGTAGAAAAATATGAAGGTTAAAATTTTTTTTCTTTTTTTTTTTTATATAATAAAGTCATAAATAAAATCACAGCACAACGGCCAAAATGCTCAAGAGATTTGAGGCTAAATCTTATATAACTCGAATACGCTGAACTTGGTGGCTTTTTTAGTTTTTCTTCAATATCGAAACACAATTAAAGAAAATAGGTATGAAAGACGAAAGAAGCTTTAGAAACGGTTTTGTATAAAAATCAACAACAAAAAAATTGGCGTTATAGAGGAAAAATTAAAACGCCATGATGTTCAGCGTACTCGATATATAAAGGGGGTTTCAATAGGTACATAACAAATTAATTCCTGGTGTACTACACACATGTCACATTTAATTATGGAATTCGATATCGCCGATAAAACCAGCGAGCGATTCATTGAAGCCAATTTCCCACAACTTTTTTACAATTATCGCGCCGAACGTTAGTCGATATTGTTCCTCTCACGTTGTTGGATTGTTGGCATAAACAATCGAGTTAAGTCGTTAGAGCGATGTGGCCATTCAACCGAATCATTTTTTCGAGATTACACGATTACCGAACTTCCCCTTGAATAGATCAATTGTTTGACCAGCAGTGTAGCATGTGGCACCACTAACGTAAAGTCCATCCAATTCTGGCCAAAAATAGTCTTCCAACATGGCACGATATAGCGAACTCTATAGACCGCAATATGGCGATAATTTTCGTCGACGAAAGAATACGGTTCCACCTTGGGTGTCACGGTCACTTTTTGGTGATGCAATGGAGTCTATTGAAGCACATGATGGTTTGCTGTGGTCCAATATTGCATATTTTGCATATTAGAAAAGCCATTAAGCCAAAACATAGCTTCATCGCTGAAAAATTAGCGTCACCGACTCAGAATTCACTTCGCCGTTCGGATTCGGCATACAACTGTAGGTCCCTTCCACTCATGTACAAATATAACACGTACAACATGAGTGGATGAGAAAAGCTCGGCCTAGGCCCTCCATGGACTGTCGTGCCATTAAAAGAAGAAGAAGAAACAAGACTCAGAATTTCCGTAGTAATTGTTAATAATTTCCAAATCAGATCAAAAAACGGATACATTTTTATTTAAATAAAAAATTGTTTTGTCCATATTGGAAACTCCTTCTTGTGTGGTGGTTCTTATACCACTTTCAAAACCCTTGAGCTTTTTTCTCGGTAAATCCCATTGTGCAGTGAATTAATAAAAGATTCGAGCACATTTTTCTTTGCGAATTATCACCTGTCTAATATTATCCTTTCTGACAGATAACTATCTACTACATACCCACTTACTACCCAGTAGCACAATTTCTGATTGCTCCTTAAATGATTGCTCCTTTAATAATCCAAAACTAATGAATAAAAGTCTCTTTTATCGACAACTAATCAAACTGAGAATTTTTCTCGTTGTGTTCATTTATGTTTTCTCTTTTCGGTGCGTACAACAATCAAACCATAATAGATAAAGAATTGGGTCTCCTCCTCCAGCAGGGTAAAAAATAAAGTATTTCAATTTCGATCTGTTAATAATTTAGTAATAGCTCCAGCTAAAACAGGTAAAGAACGTAATAAAAGAAGGGCAGTAATAAAAACTGATCAAACAAATAAAGGTATTCGATCAAATGTAATTCCAGTTGAACGTATATTAATTACTGTTGTGATAAAATCTACAGCGCCTAGAAGTATGCAAGAAGTATAGAAATATAAATGTAAATAAATTCTCGTCTTTTATTATAAAGAGAGAAAAAGAGAAAACGCCGAACACCAATCGTATCCCCCCTAATTATTCTATTTGGAGGTCAAGACGATTACTCTATGCCCTAGGACATGCCTTGTTAAAAGGGATTACAAATAGCAAAAGCTATAGAGCAATAGGGAGAAATCCATTCCTCGGTATTGAGCTCTCAGTATATACTCTATACTATAGGTATATCTAGTCTATATATATTCACTACACGTATACTAAGAAACGATGTCATTGTGAAAAGGAAATTTGTCATCGTTTTCGTTTTGCTGCATTGAAACTAAGTCACTGTTTGTTATTTTCTATTTCTATACGTAAGAAAATTAAGCAAAATAAGAGCATACACTCTTAAATAAACTGTTCATTAGATAATAGAGAAGGTTGTCAAGGCTGTAATTACACCATCAAACAGCACATACTCGTATATAATATGAAATAAATCGCCGACTCGTTGTTAGTCCGCTTTTACATTTGTCAACTCTTGAAAGACATTTTTGTGAGGATCATAGACCACATGAGATGAAACTGGCTCAGTAGAACTTACGATCATCTACGGAGTTATCATCGATCGCTCAGCACCGCTGTACTTAAAGATCTTGTGTGGGCCTTTGTCTCTCTTTTGCTTCTATGAAGTAGTAAAATAATTTTCTTTTCTATTATTTTGTTTGTTTTTTAGTAATATTTTATAAATACTTAGGTATATTTTATTTTTATTATTATTATAATTTTTAAAACATAAACTTTTTCTATATTTTAATGAAGGTAGAAACAACAAAAATTATCGATCTGACGAGTTGTCGAGTCAGATCGACAACTCGTCAGATCGACTTTTCGTTGTTTTGCTCTTGCACGTGTTACGAGTATATTTCTTTTTTTCCTCAGCTCCGAGAATATATCTCTTTTATTGCCTTTGAATACTAAAGGAACAATCCGAAATTTTGCAACTGAGACGGGGACCGACGTCGACGTCTCTGTTTCTATAGTATGTATCCGAGCCCCATCCATGCGCCCTACATCGACTCTCTCAGTTTCATCACTTGTGTGGTCAAACTTTCTAGACATTTCATTCAGTAAGATCAAATTATTCGCACATTGAATGAAAGGCCATTTTAGGTTGTCCCCATTTACACCTTTCAAGACTTGAACGCCCAGTTTTGTAGCGCTCCTTTGAATTTGCTTCCCGCAAAAAAACTCAAAAATTTATGTTCGAGTGCGGAAAGGTGAAAAGTCTTAATTAAGCATCCTGAACGAGTAGAGAGACGTACAAAATCTACTGAAGATACACATTTACACTGTGTTACGATTTCAGTAATCACTTGCACGCATTGCTCATAACAAAGATCGATACAGACATTAGGTACGCCACGTTGATTATGTTCAATCAATCCTTAAATTGCGGCTATCGCACTGAATTTTTACCAATATCGATGAAATTATCGTTGAATTCAGCTAACCACGTAAGGCTTAATTATGCATATGTAATCTTTCCAACCGTCACGAATCGTTCTGTGATAGGATCAGTGCGTGCAAGTGAATACCGAATTCGTAACGCATCGTAGAATTATATCTTCAATATAATGTTTACGTCAGATTAAGCTACTTATGAATAATAAAGCTATTTTATGATAAATATGAAACCATTTTAGTTTTCATATATAAAGGGTGTTTATTTTTAGAAGTGCGGTTTTCAATCTGGCAATACTTTTTTCGGCGTTGGTCTTTTTGACAGCTGTCATCTGATTTATGCTCAGTTTGGTTTGCCATTTCATAATGAATAGACTTCCACCTGAACAACGTTTGCAAATCGTGCAAATTTATTACCAAAATAATGGTTCGGTTCACGCGATTTTCACAACAAAATATTGTTCAGCCATGAAGCCCACTTTTGGTTGAATGGGTACGTTAATAAGCTAAATTTTCGCATTTGGAGTGATCATAATCCACAAGCCATTGTTGAGACTCCTTTACATCCTCAAAAAGTCACTGTTTGGTATGCTCTATGGGCAGAGGGAATCATTGGTCCACATTTCTTCAAAGATGAAGCCTGTCATAATGTTACAGTCAATGGGGAACGCTATAGAGCCATGATTAATGACTTTTTCGTGCCTGAATTAGGAGACCTTTGGTTCCAACAAGACGGCGCTACATGCCGTACAGCCAACGAAATAATCAATCAATTTATTGAAGGAAACTTCAATAAATTGATTGATTCAAATCGCGTCGTTGGCCTGTGGCGTGGCTTCCAAGATCTTGCAATTTAATATCACTGGACAATTTTTTGTGGGGTTATGTGAAGTCGCTTGTCTACGCAGATAAGCCCGAGACGATTGACACCTTGGAAGATAAATTTCGGCGCGTTATTACTGACATACGGCCCCAATTGCTGCAAAAAGTAATCGAAAATTGGGCCTCTCGGCTATAATTTATTCGAACCAGCTTTTCGTTCCCTTAATCGTTTTTAAAACATAATGGCAAATCCTTATCTTTATAATAAAGCTAAATTCTTAGCCATAACATTAAATTATATGCATTTTACTTCTTCTTGAAAACCACACTTCTAAAAAAAAAACACCCTGTACCAGTCTAGTAATTTTCAATTTCAATACACTGACCAGTTCTCTCCATTAACAATCTCCATTTTCTATTACTGAGTCAAGAGTATATGAGTACCAAAAGTTTCTTTCTCAATTATTTGGAGTAGGTACATTAAAAAGTCAGCTTTTGACTTTTACTCTTACGTGAAACTTTTTTGCGATTATAGGCGAGTGAGGGAGAAGAGGGAGGATTAGTCAGTCACCTACTGAAAGAAATTTTACTTAGGTTGATGGCGAGAGGGGGAAATGAAAGAGAATTAGTCACCTCTTGAGAGCAATTTTTTTGAGTTAGAAAATAGAAAGAGAGAGGATTATTTACCTCTGGAAAGTAATTTTCTGAGATTGTTTGTCGTGAGGTAAAATGAGAGAGGACTAGCACTATTTTTGGCTTCCTCTCCACTGCAAGCTGAAAAATTGCTTTCAAGAGTTAACAAATTTAAAAGCGGAAAAATATAATTGCGTTAATGTGTTGTTGCTATTAAATTCCCATACTTTCCTCATGCGCTCTTACCTTCATCATTGCCTTGATTTCCAACTGGGCCTCCCTTCATACATACATAAATTATGTAAAACTTAGTTTTATTTGCGCCTTTCATTTAGACAGCAGTAAAGTTTCTAAAGAGAGCGCACGTGTGTGTATTTGCGACCATATTTGCGAACACGTTAAATAAAAACTAAAGGGAATCACTAAAAGTTGATTACCATTTTGCTAAACATACCATATACACACTTGGACAAAATAATAGGTGTGAATAAATTTTTTTCGAAAAAAGCTTGGCTTTCATATATTTTTTATTATCCTTGAAAAAAATAAATTAGTTTTCAACATAAACTTGCTTAAGCGTCATAACAAAACATAAAAGGTTTTAAAAACTCTAAAAAATAACTTAAATTTTGGTTAATTCATAAAATACACAGATTTTCGATTGGACAGAATAATAGGTGTGCACAAAAAACTTGGGAATAAATATTGAAATTTTGCTAGTTATGGTCCCGTATTTTACTGAATTAGTAATAACTCATTAATACCCAGAATATCCACCATTATTCTTGATGGCTTTTTCGATTCTTCTGGGCATTGACGATATCAACTTATGACAAGTTTCTACCGGAATGTTGTACCAAATTTTTGGAATATTTTCCCACAAATGCGTTTTGTTTTGACGTTTAAGTTCTCCCCAGAGGTTCTCAATAGGATTTAGATCTGGGGATTGACTTGGCCACTCAAGGACGTCTACATTATGCTCTTGGAACCATGCTTTGACAACTCGCGATGAATGTTTAGGATCATTGTCCTGCTGAAATTTCCACAAAAACGGCATATTATCCTCGGCATATGGTAACATTACCGTTTCCAACAAATCCTTATAAACGAATCTATTCATAACGCCATTAATTTGATGTATCGGACCAATACCTTGCCAAGAAAAACAGCCCCATACCATTGAGCTTCACTGTTTTCTTTGTGAACTGGATCGAATTCTTTGCCTTTAGGGCGACGAACGTTTTTTTCCGCATCGTTTTCAAACAAATTTATTTTTGTTTCATCGCTCCAGAGAATATTTCGCCATTTATTTTCTCCCTGTGAACCGCACCAGGTTTTATGAACTAATGGAAAATTTTTCCTCTTCTTCAAATTTGCAGTTCTAACCAGAGGAACTTTGCGAGCAATCCTACCGGCTACCGGGTAGATTTGCGCTTACTAATCGTCTTGGAACGGTTCGTGATGATACAACATTCCCAATTTCGCTTGCAATTGTTCTGGGCAACTTGAACGGGTCGCGTTTAGCTAATGTAACGATACGATTGTCGGTCACTAATTAAGTTTATTTAGGTGCTCCACGCGTTTCAATAGCTCTTTCTGCATTTGTAACGCAATTCTGAGACCGTCCCATCGATCTGGCAATGAATTTGTAGGTTTTTCCTTTGTCTCGGAGCTGACGAACAACTCTTCTCTCCTCTGTACTGCAATGAACTCCACGACCCATCTAATATTTTCAAAAATTATAATTAATCCTTTAATTAGTTCACTTTCATCGAAATCTTACCTTCTGGAAGTAAATAACGCTTTAAAATTATTCACTTTTGATTTTTACCAAAACACACCTATTTTATTGTCCAGATCAATTTGAAGGTTGAACAAATATACAAACCGAAATATTTATCGAGAACTTTCGTTGCGGGGATTCCCCCATTTCATTCCAAAACAGTGCCACCAAACTTCCGAATGTGCCTTTTGATTGTAGACCATACCAATTAATTTTATTCGTTCATTTTAACAAATTTTAGGTTCACACCTATTATTTTGTCCAGATGTGTATGTGTGTAGTTTTTACCCGATATCTTCATCTATGCATGCATGTATGTACTCGTACGTACATATGTATAGGGAAGCTTAACGCCCATTTTACTAGGTTAACATAGTACATATTAACGATTGGTATAAAATTTACGAGTAGGTTACACATTTACTCGTGCTGTATTTTAACATAAATATGCAGATAGTGAAAAAGAAATTTATAAGAAAATAAACACACACAAATGCATACTTACGTGTGTCACGTGCGTGTGTGTAACTAAATGTATGCTTAAATTATTTAATACATGTGTGTATATGTGTTGGCGTTTTGGGCCAGTTTTGTGCTTTATGTTCGTATGTGTGCGTGAAGTTATAAAAATGTTGAAAATAAAAGACGCCAACAGCAAAAGTTACTGTTTCGGTTGACCTGGACTCCCTTTTTTGCTCTCTTGCTCTCTCTCTCTCTCTCTCTTTCTGTAGCTTAATGTTGCATATGAATAAATGTGACCAATTTTCTGTTTTCTGATAAATTTTATTACTTTAAGTAGCTTATTTATGTATGAGTGAATTATTTATGTATGCATGTGTGTACCTATGTGTAAATGTGGAAGGCCCATAAATCTGTAGCTAAAAGTGAGCGTGCTGAGTTGTTGCTAAATGTCAGTATACGTTCCATAGTAGAAGTTGTAAAAATTAAGACTGTTACTTGTCCTTTTTTAACTACTTACATATTTATATAATATTTATATGTACTTATGTATGTATTATTTCATTTTGTCATATGATTTGCTAACATTTGTAATCAAGTTGGGTGTTAGCATAGACTCTAAATTAAGTTTTAACTTCCATATCAAATCGTGTCTGAACAAAGTTAAAAGTTCTTTAGCGTTTATTAAACGCTAGTCAAAAGAATTTAACGACACTTATACAACAAAACGTCTTTCACCTCACTTGTTGGATCCATCCTTGAGTACGCATCTCCTGTCTAGGATCCTCAATATAATTGCTACGTAAATACAATTGAAATCGGTTCAAAAACAATTTCGTATTTTTGTACTGAGCAGTTTTTGTTGCAATCCTCTGTTGAATTTTCCACCGTATGAACATCGCTTAAAACCTATTAATCTACCGACATTAATAAGCAGAAGGAATATGCTGAATATAACATTCTATACCATATAAAGATTTGAATGGCATTTTATCATCTTCAAATTTGCTAAACGAAATAGACCTTAATATACCCTGTAGAAGCGCAAGTTATTTTATTCCAATTAGCATATGCAGAACAAGCTATCCTCAAAATGATCCGCTTTTCGTGGAATATGTAGAGATTTTAATGAACATTATAATCTATTCAGCATTTCTGATTCTCAGGAACACATAAAAGCAAACTTATGGTACTTATCATTCTAAAGCGATAAGCGACAGATGATTTTATACAATATCTGTAGTCGCAAGGACTACCAATTCGAATACATACAGCTCATTACATATTTTCGTGAAAGTCGGTCACAGATCCGTGCGTTATGCGGATGTGCCCCTCGGTCGTGTTGGGCGGGAGGTGGATCCATTGGGATTCGTTTCGTTAAAAAAGTTTGTACCACTTATGAAATTATATGATAATTCCAAAATAAAATGCGCCATTTATAAAGTTACACATCGTTACCTTAATGTAGAAAAGCCCTAACTAACTAAGATTTTTAATCAAAATCAAATTGTTTCATTGATGCAGAAAGCGCCCTTGCTGTTATGTTGTTGTAAGTCGGAATTGATATTTGCAAGTAAATTGCAGCAAGTTGCTCTAAAAAAGAATTTTTGTTTTTGCTTGCAACGGTACTCTCAAACAAAAACAAAAATACTCTGAGAGAAGATTTTCTTGCAAATGTAAACTTCGGCTCGTGAACAGTAAAATAATGCTTCTCACTACTTTGCACGTCATTCTCTCTATTGCTCTCTATCTCTCATTCTCCTTATTTGTTATAGTAAAATTATTTTCGGTTTAATTTGGAAAATTATTTCCCAAAATTTGGAAAATTATTTCCTAAACTTTTAGCAAATTCATATTGTTTAAGTATACATATTTAATGTATTTAAAAACAGGTTTAATGAACATTAATTTTACCGAAAAGAATGACAGCAATGTAAGGAGTGATCCATATCACAATTGGATTTTGCGCTACTGGTGTTTTTTAGTGTGGCAACTCTTCTTTACTTTTGCTTTTAATGGCACAACAGCCCATGGAGGGCCTAGGCCGAGCTTTTTCGCATCCACTCATGTTGTGCGTGTTATATTTGTACATGAGTGGAAGGGACCTACAGTTTAATGCCGAATCCGAACGGCGAAGTGAAAAGCTTTTCATAGCAATTTTTACTCTAGTAGGTTTGCCATTGCCTGCCAAGAGGTGGTGGTGGGTGCCGTGTAGAAAAATTATTTTTTCTACTTTTTGAATTTGCCTGTGCCGAGATTTGAACCCCGGACACTCTGCGTAACAGTCCAACGCATTACCACTACGCCACAGCGACCACATGGCAACTCTCATTCATATTATTATGGAAAATTTGTTTTATATTTGCGGTTAACGAAATGGATTGATATACACTTGAACAACGTTGGTAAAATGGTGAATTTTTAACCGAAAGTGTAAGAAAATTACTTTCAAAATTCGGTTAAAGACAAGCGCTTTCCACGCCATTTGAATAAATTTTTAAAAAGTGTGCGTGAAACATGATCTTTATTGTATAAAACAACACGTTTTCGTACCTCTATAGTGCGCATAACCGGCAGTATCATTGAAAACAATTTGTTTTTTGTTGGAAATGAGGAAAGAAAGTGCCTTACAATGAATGGTGTGCGCTACCGCAGAATGATAACTGATTATTTTTGGCTAATTTTAAAAGATACGAACTTAGACAACATTTAATTCCAACAGGATGATGCGCCGTGTCACACACGTGCAACAATCGATCTTTAGCGTGAGAAGTTTTACCCTTTTTGATAATGTACATTGGCCAGCACTCAGTTGCGCTTTGACTCCGTTGTGGGAAGCCTTTAAAATAAAGTGTTACGCTTAAAACATAAAAACGTTGGTTCAAATTTTATGAAGGAAAGAGATTAACAATAATGTTTAATTTCCTACGCTACCAATTTAAGCATGACAGTTAGAAATCCTAATAATATTCAAAGAGTTTTAATGTCTCCCCATTTTCTTTCCTTGTAATGGCACAACAGCCCATAGAGGGCCTAGGCCGAGCTGTTCGCATCCACTCATGTTGCGCGTGTTATATTTGTACATTAATGGAAGCAAACATATAGTTTTTTGCCGAATCCGAAAGGCTAAGTGAAAAGCTTTTCATTGTAGGTTTGCCATTGCCTGCCAAGAGGTGGTGTTGTTTAGAAAAATAGTTTTTTCTACTTTTTAATTATGCCTGTGCCGAGATTCGAATCCCGAACACTCTGCGTAACAGTCCAACGCACTACCACTACGTCCCATAACACGCGTGCTTACGCAACAAAATGCGGCTTGCGCAACGTCAACACACGTATACCGATGTACAAGCATCATACCGGTATTTTTTTACACGTTTATTTAAGAAATATGGTTATACACTCAATCTTCAAAGTAATGGCCATTACCAGCTACACATTTTTCCCATCTCTCTAGTAATTTGTGAATACCTTGCCAAAAAAAACTATTCGTTTTTGGAGTCCAACCAGTCATCGAGCCATTTTTTCACATATTTGTGCGAATCGAAGTGCTGCTCACCAAGTGCGTGCTTCATTGATGAAAATAAGTGGTGGTCAGATGAAGCCAAGTCTGATGAATAAGCCGCATGGTGGAGGACTTCCCAGCTGTACAAATCTATCAATTCCCGTGTCTGTTTTGTTTGATGAAAAATCACTTTGTGTTGCCTAGTTTATATTCTGGACGTTTTTGGCACCAAGTACGGTTCAAATCGGCCAATTGTTCATGGTTGCGTTGACCAATAACTGTTTCATCTGGTTTCAGAAGGTCAAACCAGATAACCAGATAACACCTCGCTGATCCCAGAAAACACAGATCATTGTCTTCTTTCCGAAGCGATTTGGCTTTGCTGTTGATTTGGCCGGTGTACCGGATTTAACATATGTTCTTTTAAGTTTAGGATTCTCGAAATAGATCCATTTTTCATCGCCAGCAACAATTCGATGAAGATATGACTTACTTTTGTACCTGGTGAACAGCATTTCACAAGTGGTTTTTCGATTCTAGCTGTCTTGCAGTCAATTCATGCGGCACCCATCTTCCCACCTTCAAAATCAATTCCATGTCTTTTAAACGTTGAGAAATGCATTTTTGGGCCACATTTAATAGTTCTGCAAGTTGTTCTTGCGTTTGACCATCATCCTCATCGAGTAAAACTTGCAATTCGGCATCTTCAAACTTTTTCGGTGGTCTTTCACGTTCTTCGTTTCTCACATCAAAGTCGCCACTTTTAAACTTATTGAACCACTCGTTGCACTGCGCTGTGTTTTGTCTAGAGCGTGCTGGCCGTAAGCTCCCACAAGCATTCGATTAGATTCTAGAGCCGATTTCTTCAATTGGAACCAGAAAATCAATGATGTCGGCATATCGTAGTTTGTAGGCATAAAATTGTTGAAGTAAGATCACAATTCTGCTTCACACAGAAGCCCAAATTGTGATAATATGTATGTATCCGTCAATGCTTTAGACATCAGCCCCTCCATTATATCCTTGAAGTTTACTCAATTGCTTTCATGCACCATATTGTGACGATATTTCTAGAACAACAGCACTAGCAAGCGAACATAAAGGTGTGTGAGTACCAGCATGAAGATCAACGCCATCTAGAAGCTACCAGAAGGCATAAAGCAGTAGCTTCATTTTAGGCTACAAGATGGCATAAAGCACAGCACCATCTAGAAACTACGAAAAGCTTTGGAATATTCATAAAAGGAGCACCATCTATGGTATACATAAATACATCAGTAAGCAGCGGAATGGGAACAGTCATAAATTGACAGTCTTAGTTTAAAGTAATTCAATAAAAGTGTAATAATTCGTTTTTATACACAATCTTTTAATTGTTGAGAACATGCAAATAAACAGTAGAAACTAGAGAATTGCATTACACAAAAGAAGTTTTTAAGAAAATCCCTTTATTATTAATTTAAACTTCATCGATTACCAAACAACGATCTTCCTGTAGAAAAAATGGTATATGGCAAATCATATTCTCACTTCCATTTCCCTCCAATTTTTGGATTTAAAGAGTTACTTACTTTAGAAAGGTCTACATACATACACACAGCAACAAAATGTTTTATTCTTCAACTTGGTTGCGTCAATTTGATGATAAAATTATTGCAAACAAACCGATAAACAACAAAAATTAAACGTGTCTCAAACACACTCACGCATACTTTGACACGTACATACAACTACCACGAAAACACGTAAACGCCCATGTAATTAAGTACTAGAGAGAGCGAGGGAGGGAGAGAGTTTGTTAATTGCTGTTGTCTTGGTTGTGTTGGCTGTTGTCGAGTGTGTGAGAAAGTGTAAGTACCCTGCAATAAAAAATGTCTAGTTCCGAATAGTGAATCCGATAGTTCAAGTTCCACTTGGCTTTGCTACGACTAGCGAATTTAACATTGCGTTGTGATAGGAGGAGTCAATTGGTTACCTTATGCATTACCTTAGGATATGTATTTTCACTAGTCCTAGAGTAGTTAGTTCGTGTACTAGTCCTTGGTGGTCGCAGTGGGCAGTGCGCTGGCCTGCTATGCAGAGTGTCCATCTCGACACAGGCAAAATGAAAAAGTAGAACAAACAAATTTCAACTCAACACCACTTGTATGGCAAAAATTGCATAAGAAAAGCCTTTTACTTTGCTCGACCTAGGCCCTATTTGGGCTTTTTACTTTACTGTTAATGGCACAACAGCCCATGGAGGGCCTAGGCCGAGCTTTTCGCATCCACTCATGTTGTCCGTGTTATATTTGTACATTTGCGCTGTTGTGCCTTTATATAAAAGAAAGAAGAACAAGTTCTTTAATATCTAATTTTTTCGCTAGGTCTTAAATATCTATTTTATTTAGGTATTTCTAATAAAGAAAATGTATATTTATTATCTATATATTAGGCTTCAAGGCCACGGAGGAACCCACAACACACATTAGATAGCTCACTAACGGGTGTCGAAGAAGCGCAAGGATCGAACATGGACAATACTAACAATAATGTCGGCCTTGAGATCAAGCGGAGGCTAACTCTTGCCAACAGGTGTTACTACGGATTCAGTAGGCAATTGAGAAGCAGAGCCCTCTCTCGACCGTCGAAAATAACACTCTATAGCATAAGTCCCTCTTCCTTCCTGTCCTAATATAGGGCGCCGAGGCGTGGACATTGACCATCACTGATGAGAGGCTGTTAGGGGCGTTCGAGAGGAAGATACTCCAATATGCGTGAGCGACGTGTATCGAATTAGATGGAACGATGAGGTGTATGAGCTGTGCGTCGACACTGACATAGTCAAGAGAAAAAAAATGCAGCAGCTTCGCTGGCTGGGTTATGTTGAATGAATGGAAGATGCCATCTGAAAGAAGATATATTCACTTTAACTTACACTTTTGCATTCCAATTGCTTAGAAATTACACAAGATAACTAAAATTGAAGTAAGTTGTAGACAAATTTAAAAACTGTTAAAATAACAGTACTTAAAACAAAAAACTGACTTGTTTATTTTTTCAACTCAATAGCTTACCATATATTTTACACTTTAAATTGGCTAATCCTCAGGTGGATGATGGTGTCACCATAATATGCACCAGTTGACGAAAGCAATCGAAAATTAAGAGTTTTTTGTAAAACGACTCAGCAACATCATTTCACATTTCAAACTGTGTAATCTTTCGATGTACTGGAGACCATAACATGAACTAGTTCAAGAAATAAAACGCTAAATAAACAAATTTTTTTTTTGTATTTTAGTGAATTTATTTGAACCAAAAAACTAGTCTTTTGACAACTAAGTAGTTCCCAGTTTAACTTAACTGCAGGGTATGTATCTAACTGAATTATTTGCCTATTCTTCACGCATATTGAGCTGAAATTTCACTAATAGCTTCTGTTGTTTTTCGTTTAACCATTTTAAAAGCAACAAAAGTAATCATATATCAAAGCGCATACATATTTATGTAATTATTTATGTACATATGAGTTACGTAGAAAATACCAAATTGTAAATTTTCTAATAAAAACACATGCCCAAACATTTGAGCAAACACATTGATTCGTATGAAAAATTCATCAACACATGCATCTGTGTTTGTGTATGTGTAGGATGCAGTACGTTCCATATTTGGAATTTATTAGCAAAACATACACTCTCGAAAAAATTTTCTTCAATATCAAAATTATGGTTTCATGAGGAACCTATACAATTTCTTTTAGTGTATAGCTAAAGATCCGGCTTCTAATTATACGTTTTAGCTTAATTCCTTAATCTATAAAATTACCATAGTACAGTGATGGGCACACACATTGTTTAAGCCTGTAGCCTTAACTTTTATATTTCTTTAGGTTTAAGTTATTTTTTTTTTTGTGATCCTGGCAACCCTAGCCAGCTCGATTTTCCTATCGATAAGTTTGGTGAGAATAGCGGGGGTATTTTGTCATCTATATACAATTTGCCGAAGCCAAAAAGGAAAGACGTCCTATCGCAGCCCTAAATTTAAAACATCCGTTACCACTATCCGCTATTCCAATAGAGAAGAAAAATCGAGTTGGAACAGGAACTCGACAATCATTTTTATAGTTAAATAAATTATTATAAGAACGTAAACTGATGCTGTTTTTCTTTTTCTTCACGATTATTTCAACTTTCCTCGAGACCCCCCTCGTCTGGAGGTATAAACCTCTCACCCTCACGCAGGTAAACCAACACATCTCGAACGAGCGCCTAGCCACTATCCGCATCAAGGCAAAATTCTTCAACATCAGCCTAATTTGTGTCCATGCCCCGACGGATGAGAAGGATGAAACGACCAAAGATGACTTCTACGAGCTCCTCGACAAAGCTTATGAGCATTGCCCCCGCAACGATGTTAAAATCGTGTTAGGCGACTTTAATGCCAAGGTGGGCAAGGAGAGTCTCTTTGGTCCGACGATCGGAAAATTCAGTCCCCACGACGAAGACACCGATAACGGTATGAGACTGATCGACTTCGCCGCCGCACGAAACATGACAGTTAGTAGCACCAGATTCCAATATAAGGATATCCATAAGGCCACTTGGCTGTCCCCTGATCAAAACACACGAAACCAAATTGATCACGTTGTGATCGACGGAAGGCACGCTTCCAATGTACTAGACGTACGCACAATACGTGGTGCAAACATCGACTCAGACCACTACTTGGTTGCAGCCAAGGTCTGCACACGTATATGTGTAGCAAATCGCGTACGGATAGGTACAAAGAGAAAGCTGGAAAGCTGCTTAATGGCGAAGACGGCAATAATCCTGCCACTGCGGAACCCACTCCGGAAACCCCAATCACTGACGGCGTTGAAGTACCGCCGCCTGACTATGAGGAGGTCTTAACAGCCATTGCTCGGCTGAAAAACAATAAGGCTGCAGGTGCAGATGGCCTGCCTGCTGAGTTGTTTAAGACCGGAGGCGAAGAGCTCAAAAAACGCATGCATGAGCTTCTATGCCGAATATGGTCATATGAAAGCATGCCAAGTGATTGGAATCTCAGCGTACTCTGCCCAATCCATAAGAAGGGTGATTCCACGATCTGCGCCAACTACCGTGGGATCAGCCTTCTTAATATTGCATATAAGGTTCTATCGAGCGTACTGTGCGAAAGACTGAAGCCCATCGTCAACAAACTGATTGGACCTTATCAGTGTGGCTTCAGGCCTGGTAAATCCACCATCGACCAGATATTCACACTACGCCAAATCCTGGAAAAGACCCGAGAAAAACAGATCGACACCCATCATCTATTTGTCGATTATAAAGCCGCCTTCGACAGTCGACAGCACGATTAGGGATCACTTGTACGCCGCAATGTCTGATTTTGGTATCCCTGCAAAGCTCATTCGTCTTTGCAAAATGACACTGACCAACACCACCAGCGCAGTGAAAATTGGGACAGACCTCTCCGCACCATTTGATACCAAAAGAGGTTTCAGACAAGGTGACTCCCTATCGTGCGACTTCTTTAACCTTATGCTGGAGAAAGTAATTCGAGCTGCGAACATCGACATCTCTGGCACTATCTTCTACAAGAGTGTCATGCTACTAGCATACGCTGATGATATTGACATCATTGGCAAAAACGCTCGAGCAGTCAGTGCAGCATTCTCCAACCTGGAAAGGGAGTCTCGTCGTGTGGGTCTAGTGGTGAACGAGGACAAAACGAAATACCTTGTGTCAACAAACAAAGAGTCACGGCGTCTTGGACAAAATGTCACTGTTGACAACTACACTTTTGAAGTCGTCAAGGATTTCGTTTATCTAGGATCCAGCATAAACACCAACAATAATGTCAGCCTTGAGATCAAGCGGAGACTAACTCTTGCCAACAGGTGTTACTACGGGCTCAGTAGGCAATTGAGAAGTAGAGCCCTCTCTCGACCGACGAAAATAACGCTCTATAAGTCCCTCATCCTTCCCGTCCTAATGTATGGCGCAGAGACGTGGACATTGACCATCAATGATGAGAGGCTGTTAGGACCGTTCGAGAGGAAGATACTCCGTAAGATCTACGGTCCAGTATGCGTGGACGACGTGTATCGAATAAGATGGAACGATGAGCTGTATGAGCTGTACGCCGACACTGACATAGTCAAGCGTATAAAACTCCAGCGGCTTCGCTGGCTGGGTCATGTTGAGCGAATGGAAGAAAGCGCTCCGGCTAGAAGGGTGTTTTATTCGAACCACGGTGGAGGATCACGCAGAAGGGGACGTCCTAATCTCCGTTGGAAAGACCAGGTGCAGGGCAACCTGACTGCACTTGGCCTTATCAACTGGCGCCAGCGCGCGCATAGCAGAAGTGACTGGCGAAGCTTTGTGGAGGCGGCCAAGACCGATCATCGGTTGTAGCGCCAGCTAAGTAAGTAAGTATACTTATATAATTAACACTAGTAATATTTTCACAATTACAAAAAATGCATTATTACATTCTATTGGATTTTGCAATTCAGCAAAAATCAATTCAATTTAGTTTTTTTTTGCAAAAATCAAAAAAATTAAAAAAATTTTTAAATTGCGAAGTTCAAATATTGAAATGTCGATATGCAACGAAAGAGCAATTGCCCTTGCAATTTAAAGAAAGGCAAATTTGCAGAGTGCAAAAGAGGCTGGTCAAATAGAGTCCAGGACCATAACGAGAAAAATAAAAAAAAGATTTACACAAATCCACGCGAGTTCATACAAAAATCCTATGGAAAAAAGTTCTTTTAATTTTTCCCGAATTTTCCAATTTTTTCGGCCAACTTTTCCAATTTTTCTTTTCGAGCCAAATCGGTCCAGCCGTTTTTGCCGTGAAGCAGAGAAAAACGAAGTTCAACTTGACGTACTAACGTATTATGGACTGACAAAGGCAAGGTGTATCTTGTTGGAAGTGATGGCATAACCCACCCGAAAAATGCAGAATTGAGCCCAAAATATACTAGGAAGAGACGTTTAAGCTCAGAGGTGGAAGCATCATGGTATGGGGATGCTTCTCTTGGTATGGTGTGGGCTCTCTGTATTGGATAAAAGAAACGATGGACAGATTTCTATACTAAACATCCTTCAGGAGGTGATGCTTCATTTCCTGCTGAATGGGAAATGCCCGTGAAATGGCAAATGCAACAGGATAACGACCCAAAGCACACCTCAATCCTTGCGCGAGATTGGTTTTCCCATAATGGAATTCTCGTTATGACCTGGCCTGCACAGTCTCCTGACCTTAATCCAATCGAGAACTTGTGGATTATTGTCAAAGAGAAGATTGGCAGTACCAGAGCTAAAAACAAAGACGAATTGTGGCAAAGCATTCAAAGAGCGTGGCATTCCATACCCCAGGCTACTTTCGCGTCTCTGGTGGAATCAATGCCTAGAAGGTGTAGGGCGGTTTTATTTAACAAAGGCTATTCCACAAAATATTAGCTTTAGTGAACAATTTTAATCAATATTTTATAATTTTTTTTTTTTTTTTTCATTTTAGTGTTCTTATTTTTGTTTGTCCTTTTGAAATTTGATTTTATGTATAAGTTTTAAATTCCTTGTTTTACACTGAATTGATTTTGTTTTTGATTTAAGAAAAAAATAAACTTATGGAATAAATAAATAAAAGTAAATACTTTTTAAATTTATCATAAGCTTAGAGAAATATTTTTTAAGGATTTTGGTTTCAGAATGAGGTGTTCTTATTTATTGTCCGACACTGTATGTATAATTATACTCTCTATTTGCAAAAAATTGCGCAGCGAACTCTTGCTGCAACAAGTGCTGACCAACAACATTGATTTGATTTGCTTTGGCGAAATGAGGGCAAAGCTACAGCCGAACACTAACGATCGAAAGCCACACGAAGAAGTTCATAGTAGTATACGTATCGACGTAGACATCGACGCGCAAGCAGCTTTTTGTTCCCTATGCACGCGTGTTACGGGAATTGAAAATATGCGCATCGCTGAATTAGAAATCGGTTGATCAGGATTACATGTCTACGCAACAGTGCAATTACTTGCAGATAAATCACTTGCAAATGTTTAAAAGTATTTGAAAATACTTTAAAGTACTTAAAGTGAATACATAATAATCAATAATATTTGCAATACTTTGGAATATTGAAAAATACTTGAAATACATGCAATTATTTAAAAATGTTAGAAAATTAATGAAAATACTTAAAAATACTTGAAAACACAGAAAAATACTCAAAAATTTATAAAAATTACTTTGAAATACTGCAAAATATGTGAATATGTTGGCAAATATTCAGCTAGACTTGAATTACTTACTTACTTAGCTGGCACTACAACCGATGATCGGTCTTGGCCGCCTCCACAAAGCTTCGCCAGTCACTTCTGCTATGCGCGCGCTGGCGCCAGTTGATGAGGCCAAGTGCAGTCAGGTTGCCCTGCACCTGGTCTTTCCAAGGGAGATTAGGACGTCCCGTTCTGCGTGTTCCTCCACCGTGGTTCGAATAAAACACCCTTCTAGCCGGAGGGCTTTCTTCCATTCGCTCAACATGACCAAGCCAGCGAAGCCGCTGGAGTTTTATTCGCTTGACTATGTCAGTGTCGGCGTACAGCTCATACAGCTCATCGTTCCATCTTATTCGATACACGTCGTCCACGCATACTGGACCGTAGATCTTACGGAGTATCTTCCTCTCGAACGCTCCTAACAGCCAACAGTCTCTCATCATTGATGGTCAATGTCCACGTCTCTGCGCCATACATTAGGACGGGAAGGATGAGGGACTTATAGAGCGTTATTTTCGTCGGTCGAGAGAGGGCTCTACTTTTCAATTGCCTACTGATCCCGTAGTAACACCTGTTGGCAAGAGTTAGTATCCGCTTGATCTTAAGGCTGACATTTTGTTGGTTTATGCTGGATCCTAGATATACGAAATCCTTGACGACTTCAAAAGTATAATATTCAACAGTAACATTTTGCCCAAGACGCCGTGACTCTTTTTTTGTTGACACAAGGTATTGCGTTTTGTCCTCGTTCACCACTAGACCCACACGACGAGACTCCCTTTCCAGGTTGGAGAATGCTGCACTGACTGCTCGAGCGTTTTTGCCAATCAATGATGTTACTATCATCAGCGTATGCTAGCAGCATGACACTCTTGTAGAAGATAGTGCCAGAGATGTCGATGTTCGCAGCTAGTGGATGTTGATTTTCTCCAGCATAAGGTTAAAGAAGTCGCACGATAGGGAGTCACCTTGTCTGAAACCTCTTTTGGTATCAAATGGTGCGGAGAGGTCTGTCCCAATTTTCACTGCGCTGGTGGTATTGGTCAGTGTCATTTTGCAAAGACGAATGAGCTTTGCAGGGATACCAAAATCAGACATTGCGGCGTACAAGTGATCCCTAATCGTGCTGTCGAAGGCGGCTTTATAATCGACAAATAGATGATGGGTGTCGATCTGTTTTTCTCGGGTCTTTTCTAGGATTTGGTGTAGTGTGAATATCTGGTCCATGGTGGTCCAATCAGTTTGTTGTTGTTATATGCAATATTAAGAAGGCTTATCCCACGATAGTTCGCGCAGATCGTGGAATCACCTTTCTTATGAATTTGGCAGAGTACGCTGAGGTTCCAATCACTTGACATGCTTTCATCCGACCATATTCTGCTTAAAGGCCATGCATGCGTTTTGAGATCTTCGCCCCTGGTCTTAAACAACTCAGCAGGCAGGCCATCTGCTCCTGCAACGTGATCAATCTGGTTTCGTGTGTTTTGATCAGGGGACAGCCAATTGGCCTTATTGATATCTTTATGCTGGAATCTGATGCTACTAACTGTCATGTTTCGTGCGGCGGCGAAGTCGATCAGTCTCATACCGTTATCGGTGGCTTCGTCGTGGAGACTGAATTTTCCGATCGTCGGACCAAAGAGACTCTCCTTGCCCACATTGGCATTAAAGTCGCCTAACACAATTTTAACATCGTGGCGGGGGCAATGCTCATAAGTTTTGTCGTGGAGCTCGTAGAAGTCATCTTTGGTCGTTTCATCCTTCTCATCCGTCGGGGCATGGACACAAATTAGGCTGATGTTGAAGAATTTTGCCTTGGTGCGGATAGTGGCTAGGCGCTCGTTCACGGCCGTGAACCTCGAGACTAGATGACGCAGTCTCTTCCCAACCACAAATCCAACACCGAATTCGTGTCTCGACGCATGACAGCTGTAGTAGATATCACAGGATGCTCTTTTCGAGCAACCCTGTCCCATCCATCACATTTCCTGTATAGGGGTGATGTCAGCTCTATATTGTTGGAGGACATCCACCAGCTGGACAGAGGCACCTTCCCTGTAGAGGGTTCGGACATTCCAGGTGCATATCCGCAAATCATTGTTTTTTGGGCGTTTGCGGGAGTCGTCAACATTAGGGGGGTTAAATAACCTTGGATTCGTTTGAGGATTCATTGAGGAAATATTTTGACGTGGTGGGTTTCAAGCCCGACGCACAACAATTCATTCTAGGCCGTGGACACGAATTTTACCTTGTATCTTACGCCCCAGGCCACCTGACTCACTATATTAAAATTTTATATTATGGGAAGTAGGAGTGAGTATTGCCCAATGATGATAATTTTCGCTTCAGGTAATTTTTAAGTTATTTTAACTTTTTATACCAAATTTGGTTCCATTTGCTTCACCTTTGATATTTCACTTGTATAGGAGTTACCACGCCCTCTTGACAGTAGCAGAAACCTTTAAATGAATTACTACTTCAAAAAGGCTGTGGAGAAGCATTACTTTTCATAGTCCATACTTTTTCTGAGAAAAATTTTCATCATAATTAAAAGAACAAGTAATAGGTAAAATATGTTATTAAAAACTTCCTTAAAGCTTCTTAAAGGAGCTTTGTCCCTAATACATGAAATAGCAAGCATTCCATAGAAAACCTTCTACCTTCTACCTTCTTGAGTATTGGTTACAGTATTTCCCTGGTAAATACATATTTGACATTTTAATTGCCTAATTTCTAACAAACATTTTATTTCGTTGAGTGTATGCAGGAAGAATAAGCAATATCTAATTTCGATTGCTTTCACAAGTACGTTCGTAGGCATTCATGTATCCATGAATGTGTACCTGCACATAAGGAGTGTACACGAAAAAAATGTATCCCCCGAAAAGGAGGGATAAATTTATTTTTAAAAAATAAAATTGGTTTTGTTTTCCTCAAATGTCGTGTTTTCAGGAAAAATTTCGAACTTTACCAGTAACTCCTTTAATCATCTCTTGCACAGTTGCAGCACTGAGTTTACTGCCTGCTACGTTCCATTTCGTTTTTAGCAACGTCTTTTGATTTTTTGAGGTTACGCTTTACCATAGTCCAATAATTCTGAATGGGACGTAACTCTGTGAAATTTGGTGGGCTACATTCCTTTGAGACAACAAGCACTCCACTATCATCGTACCATTTCATTACTTTCGTGGTGTAATGCGATGTGGCTTCTTGATTTACGGACCCAGTGGTAACAAAAGTTGTTCAACTTTTTCCGCCAGTGCATATTGCCGGCCAAATCAAATTTGGGAAATTTGGACAACGTAGGTTTCATCATCCTGGAAGCAGCATTTAAATTTTGCAAGGAAATATTCGCAGTCGCTGTGGCGTGGCGTAGTTGGTAGTGTGTTGGCCTGCTACGCACAGTGTCAAATGTCAGTTCAAATGTCGGCACAGGCAAAATCAAAGAGTAGAAAAAAAAATGTTTCTACACTGCCCCACCTCTTGGCAGGCAATGACTAACCTACAATCGTAAAAATGACTTATGAAAAGCGAAGTGAATGCGAAATGCTCGGCCTACAGCCTCCATGAGCTGTTGTGCCACTAAAAGAAAAAATGGAGAGAAGGAAATATTCGAGTTCCGGCTTGCACTTCCTTTTCTTCGCTTCGATCCAGAAATTTTAGAATTTCAAGGTTTGGAAGCAGTATCGCGGACAGATGGTTTTGGACTTCTCCTCAAGTAGGCTTCACCTAAACCAGCATGTTTTTTGTCCCCTGGCCCACATCGCCGTAGCTTTTAACTCTCTCAACAGAAAGATGCTCTTTATGCATACTTTTTATTGATTCGTTTTACCGTTACAAGGCTCATACCCCCCAGTAAGTTTGCACCCGTTTTTTTTGGGTCCATGAAGGATTTTCATGTAAAATTTTCAATATAGTTTTTCATCGTCCAAGCTCCGTGTCTGCCATTTTCTCATATTATGTAGAAATTAAATCACAACAATTTCTTTTGAAAAAATCAAATCCTACTCTTAAAATTGTTTATAAAGAAAAAAGCAATACACAATTTTTTCGTGTACGCTCCTTATAAATTCACTAGCAGCAGGGGAATATTCGTTATGTGCTTTGTATGTGTCTGTGATGCATTTCAGAAGAGGAGACAGCGTTCAGATAAGATACTAAACTCGACTACATTTACATGCAGGATATTATTCATTTGGAAAAACATATGATGATAATTTTGTGAAATCCAATTAAATGCGAGTGTGTAACGCACACACAAAACAGTTATTTTATGAAAACATTATGAAGCAAGCATGCTAGGCAACACAGGCACACCTTCCTTCACCTTCCTTCATCTACACTTTCACCTACACCTACACCTACACCTACACCTACACCTACACCTACATGCAAGAAACAATTATCGTTTGCCTAAATAAATATGTGCATGCAAAGTTGTAAATCAATTTTTGCTTCTCCTTTGTACTTCTATCTTGTTTACGTCGTCTCTGTCTTGCTCTTCTACTTGTCGCCTGGCAAACATTTGCCAAATTGCAAAATTTTAAAACACAGACAACGTTCGTCGTTCGTTTGTTCGACGCGTATTGTCAACGCCCGCCCGCCCATTTGACAAATATCTATATTTATGTATAGATTTGTGTGTGTGTTAGTGTGTAGAAATTGCCTAGTAAAGTTATGCATGGTTGCATTTTAATAGCGCACACGTGTTCACAATCAGTTAACTCCCTGAAAGTTTGCTTTTGTAAATTCATCTACTACTGATTCCTTGCCTCTTTCGTAAATTATTTGTTTGTTGGAAGATGTTCACGTTAAATACATGCTTGCCTAATTTTACAAAATTACCACACAACAACAATAAAAACAATCAACAGCAAATTTATTGTGTGTGTACTCATGTGTTAAATTATTTGCGGCGATGGAAAAGCTCGTGATAAAGTTTCAAAATTTAATTCATTAAGAAAATATATCCGATTATCGATGTAAGTAGTCACGAGACCTAGAGGATGAATGTAGACAGAAGCGTATGAAAACATTGCTGGACTTGAGTTTACCTAGCGCTCGAGCCTAGGTGCATCAGTGCTTGAAGTATAAAAATATACGAATATCTGTTGCATACATTTTGGATAACATTTTAATTAATTCCTCATCTTTTATCTTTCGAATTTCATTTCCAAAACAAACTAGATTCATTTAATTATTGTGATAGATGGAAATCTAGTTTAAATCAAAGTGGTTTGAAATTTGGTTTGGCGAAATAAAACAAATAAATAAATAATATATGCTGCATATTTTTCGGCAAGTTTTCGTTGTTTTAACCACTTAACTTGATATTACTAAAGTTTGCCAAAGAACATTCTAAATTATTTCATATACAAATCGAATATATTACTTACTTTTAATGGCACAACCGCCCATGGAGGGCCTAGGCCGAGCTGTTCGCATCCACTCATGTTGTGCGTGATATATTTGTACATGAATGGAAGGGACTTACAGTTTAATGCCGAATTCGCCGTTCGGATGTGAAAAGCTTTTCATTGCAATTTTTACTCTTGTAGGTTTGCCATTGCCTGCCAAGAGGTGGTGCCGTGTAGAAAAATTATTTTTCTACTTTTTGATTCTGCCTGTGCCGAGATTCGAACCCCGGACACTGCGCAGCAGTCCAACGCACTACCACTACACCACAGCGACCACCAATCGATTATATATAAGAACTTATTTTAACCATTTTGTCAATGACTATCCAAAATGATTGCCTACTTTTCGGATATACTTGTAATTTATTCAATAACTTTCGCATATTTTGATTATTTTTATTTATTTATTTTTTAGAAAATGTTCAAACATAATTCATTAAATTATTCTTGTAAATGACAATTTACCCATTGTAAAAATGAAATACAGTTGCAGTTTTAGTTTTATGTTGTACACTTCTTGGCGTAACTTCGGATGTTATATAAATATTTACTTATTTCAAATATGTATAGTCTCAATATTTTCTTAAATAGTTTGAATATTTTAATTTCCAAGTTGAGATTATGTGTGAACTAATATAAGGTATCAAGTAATAACAGCTAAAGTCGAGTTAAGATTGAAAAGTGGTGCGAATAATATTGGTGCAAATATTATTTGGAATTACTTACTTTCTTAGCTGGACTTCAACCTATTATCGGTCTTGGCCTCCTCTGTTAGCGCGCGCTGGCGCCAGTTGATAAGGCGAAGTGCAGTCAGGTAACCCTGCACCTGGTCTTTCCAACGGAGATTAGGACGTGCTCTTCCGCATGTTCCTCTACCGTGGTTCGAATAAAACACCCTTCTAGCCGGAGCGCTTTCTTCCATTTGCTCAACATGACCCAGCCAGCGAAGCCGTTGGATTTTTATACGCTTGACTATGTCAGTGTCGGCGTACAGCTCATACAGCTCATCGTTCCATCTTATTCGTTACACGTCGTCCACGCATACTGGCCCGTAGATCTTACGGAGTATCTTCCTCTCAAACGCTTCTAACAGCCTCTCATCATTGATGGTCAATGTCCACGTCTCGACGCCATATATTAGGACGCGAAGGATGAGGGACTTAGAGAGCGTTATTTTAGAGTTCTGCTTTTCAATTGTCTACTGGATTCGTAGTAACACCTGTTGGCAAGAGTTAATCTCCGCTTGATCTCAAAGCTGACATAACAGTAACATTTGGTCGTGACTCTTTGTTTGTTGACACAAGGTATTTCGTTTTGTTCTTCGTTTTGTCACCACTAGACCCACTCGATGAGACTCCCTTTCATCAGCGTATGCTAGCAGCATGACACTCTTGTAGAAGCTAGTGTCAGAGATGTCGATGTTCGCATCTCGAATTATTTTCTCCAGCATAAGGTTAAATAAGTCCCACGATAGGGAATCACTTTGTGTTAAACATCTTTTGGTATCAAATGGCGCGGAGAGGTCGATCCCCATTTTCACTGCTCTGATGGTGTCGGTCAGTGTCGTTTTGCAAATGTGAATGAGCTTTGCAACGATGATAAATCTATTTATGTTTTTATTTATGTAAATTTTATACAATAGTTAAATATTTTTTGTATAGTCTGTATAGATTTTTATTATCAGTAGACTAAAATAATAAACAAATAAAAAAAAAATTTGTGACAGGAAAAATCAAATTTAACGAAAATATATTGCATACTTTTTGGCTAACTTTTCAGTTTGATTATTTTTGTACATATTTAGACAGAAACTAAGATGATATTTTAATGTTAAGCATTGAAAGCTAAAGAGTGATTTACACCAATCGCATTTTCAGCAAGGTCTGGAGAGTTTGCATGCAATGTTCTTGTTCTTTAGTTAATCTAAATTTCGAATACAAATATTAAGTTTAAAATTATGTGCGTAATCATGGGAAACAATTTAATCAAAATCAGCAAAGGCGTGAAAATACTATTGAATTTGTCTTGGAAGCTAAACCCGAGTATGTTCAATTGTTTCTATTGGGTTTCTATTGTATATTTTTATGCGCAGTCATACTAACTATAATCTAATACACACTTGCAGATTAATTTTTAATGATTTTCCAGGCAATCATGTTGAAAAATTTCAATTATTGCGAACGATAATGGGCAACACTGGCATACACTGGATGCTTACATAACATATAAACACAATATATGTACATGTATGTATGTACTTTGTATTCATGTAGCTACAGCTGTGCGCGATAATTTGCTTAGATGTGTGTGTATGTATTATTTTGTTATTGTTATTATTTTCTATTTAAATTTTCTTTTATTTTAGCAACTAATTTTCACAATTTGTTGTTCTATTCCGCAAGACTTAAAACAAAACAAAACTTACTTATACCAAAAATGATTCTAAAAATATGTTAAATTAAATTTAAAAAATCAGGATTTGTAAAATAGCATTCTACAGAAAGCTTAATAATTTCTATGTTTCTTAATCCCTGCATGCAGGGAACGAAGAACCAGGAACCATTAATAATGGCCTTTAGATATACAAAAACAATTTGATCAAAGCTTAAATTTACTTACTTAATAATAATTAAATAACAAAATTCTCTTATGCTCATACATATCGAGTCAAAAGTACGGTAAGTAAAAGAGAAATAGTAAGAAATAAGAGCAATTAAATGCTACATTTCATTGTTGCCATCATTTAAAGGAACACATTTTTCTTCCTTTTCATATTCCTGTTATTGTTGTTTTGTTAGTGTGGCCACAATGAAACTATAAATATACGCACTAAAGTTTCTAGCGGCGATTTTATTTTGCTCACCCTCGTCCTCGTCCTCACACTCCACTTCAATTATTGCTTTCATTCTCTCTCTCTCTTTCTGTGTCATTCATTTTTATTTCTTTGCACTTCATTTTATTACTTTCTTTATACTGGCTAGTTTATTGTCTATGGATGTATGTATGTACCAATATGTATGACATTGTATGTCCATGTTTATATGTATGTGCATCGACACCCATACATATGAACACTCGTATGCACATACGAGTATACAGGGTGGATACTTCCGGTTAATTCAGATTTTCCAACTTCCCACGCAAAAGATCGATTGTTGGGCGGCTTGTGTGGCACCACATACTGTCTAAGTCCATCTCTTCTAAAATACGCCACGAGCTATCAATTATCATTTTGCGGTAGCGCTCACCATTTACTGTAACGCATCTTCCTCAATCTAAGGAATAGCAGCGAACGATTGTGCGCACTGTAGGAGTACGATAACGTGTTGTTTTATCCAATAAAGCGTGGAAGGCGCTTGTCTTCTACCGAATTTAGAACGTAATTTTGTGAAGCTTTCGGTAGAAAATTCAACATTTTGGAAAGAAAGTTTTAGTATTTCCCAGCTCATAATCAGTAGTTCAAATTCCAATTGGTAGATGGATCACCCTTTATTTGCCCTGCGTGTGTAAAATGTGTAAAAATATTTATTACAGTTTTTCCTCTTTTTCGCTTTATTTTTGTAATCGAAACGAAAACCATATTCAATCACTTTAAATTTTCCAGGGTAAACAATTTATTGAATTCATTAAGTAATGAATCGAATTACAATTTATGAGTGGTTGAATGAAATTAGAACTTTGAGTGCTACATTTTCATTTAACAAAATAAAATATTTAAGTTTTGAGTGCGTAATTCCATTTAAAATTTTTCAATGTAAAAATGTGCCGAAAAGTATGCAACGCAAATATTTTTGATTTTTCAATTAAAATTTCAAACGTGATTTTTTTTAACACATTTTGAGTTTTTCATCCAAATCTGCAAATGTGATTTTTTTTTGTTTTTTCTGAAAAAAATATTTATCGTTTACCTAAAATATATATTATATATATTTATCGTTTACCTAAAAGTGTGCAACACAATTTAATTCATGTGTTTCCTTTCTAAAAATTATTACAGTTCGAATGTTCTGTAAAAATATTTAAATTAAATTGATTTTCATTCAACTTTGAATACGAATTTATTTAAATTGAACATGAAATTTGTTGAAACAATCAGAAATTTTCCAAAAAGTATGCCACACATTTTTGAAGTTTACTTCATTATAATCGTTTTTATATTTATGAGGGGAAAAATTTTCACGGAAATGATGTGCAGCACCCTTTATCAATCAAGTTTGAAAAAAAGGGAATGCATATTAATATACACATAAATGATGGGCGGTGCATATGCATCCACTCGATAGAGGAGCTATCTAACTATCTATCGATTGATAAGAGGGCGCTGATTCGCGTATGAATCAAACTTAATTGATACAAGGCGCTGAGTATGAATTATACTTGACTGATTGAAATAACCAGTAGTTCAAATTCCAATTGCTAGATGGACCTACCTTTATTTGCGGTGTGGGCCCGGCGAATCAGTTTCTAGTAAAATTTGACATTTCGAAACCAAATTTTACATTTCAGGCGAAAATCGTTCGAAATTTCTTGAGCTGAAAGAATGAGCGAGTGTAGACTAAAAAACACAAACGCGAGGCACATGGCAGTCATTGAGGTCCCAGCTTCTCAACCTTAAAATATTATCTCCGAGGAAAGAAATCATCTCGCAACAGTACAACAAAACAAAGTCGAGATTTGCCAAGTTTCTAGTCAACCTTGTAACATTAGCGAGTACTCAGACCGGCAAGTGGCAAATTTTCCACCTGTTGCGATCATACAACCTGAATATTTTGATGATGATTATTATCATGATGATGATTATTATTATAATGAAATAAATTCGCATGATTTTTGATGGAGATGATGATTTTACAGAGGGCGTTGCATGCATTGGAAATGCAAACGATCAAAATGAAGTTAATCCAGATGTAGCACACCTGGGATCAGAGAATCATCAAACTGAACTATGAACTAAGGCTTATCGTTTGCATAAATCAGAACATCGTTAACAATTCCTTCGGCTACGCCTTAAATGTCTGCGACAGACTCTGTTCTTCAAAATTATTCCAAATATTATTATTATATTTTTTTGAGAGTTAAGAGCAATTCTCTTACATTATTTTACTTACATGTTGAATGATTTTTTAGAGAGTTCAGTCATTGGAAGCTTTACAGCTCTACCAAATGTGCTCGGAATCAGTTATGACTAAGCGAACCTCGAACATATAAAGGGTGATTTTTAAGAGCTTGGTTTTTGAAAATTATAAAGTGAATGAAATTTTTATTTGGATCGATAAATCAATTCCTGCCATTTACTTTTTAAAGATAATTTCACTTAAATGTTGCCCTCGGCTACGCTTCGAGTGGTCCATTCTGAAGGTCCAATTTTGGCACACTTTTAATACAATGTTGGCTTCCATAGCAGGAATCGTGTTTGGCTGGTGCCTATAGACAAGAAATTTCACTTAGCCCCACAAAAAATAGTATAACGCGGTCAAATCACACGATCTTGGTGGCCAATTGACTGCATCAAAACGTGAGATTAACTGCTCACCAAATTCGCCTCTCAATTGATGCATGCAGTGTGGCATGTACCACCGTCCTGTTGGAACCACATGTCGGAAGAGTCCAATTCTTGCAATAAAATGTATGTTTTCATCGAACGGTACCTTCCTCCATTGACTGTAACGTTGCGGCCTTCATCGGCTTTGAAGAAGTATCGCCTAATGATGCCGCCTGCCCATAACATGCTGCCGCACCATACAATGCGTTTTTCGGGATGCATTGGTAGCTGCTGAATTGCATCTGGCTCGTCTTTATTCCAAATACGGCAATTCGGCCAATTCACGTATCCATTGAGCCAAAAATGAGCCTCGTCGCTGAAGTAAATTTTGATTACGAATCACATTTTTCACAGAGCACAAATTTTGATAATAAATATTAATGACAAAATGGCAATCTGAGAATTTTTTTATTTGACACATGTCAAGAATCACGCTTGAACTGTCAGAAATATAAACGTCAAAAACCAAGTAGCAAAAAAAATCACCATTAGTATAAATTATTAACTTTTCTCTTTTCTTATGAGTGTATGGTCCACTTAAAGTTTCAAAAGTGCTTTCGCACAGTCTTTACTCTAAAAGTTTGAATAATTATGCCCAGCTCTAAAAAGTATTTAAAAATTATTTTCTTATTGCATTCGACTTTTAGGTGACACCCTCTATAGTAAAAAATAAACCAATTAGTTTTTGTAGCTCTAAGCCTAAGGATGCTAATGAGCAAGAGAGTAGTTCTGAGCGAGAGAGACACATAGAAAGGTAAGGTAGTAAGAAAGAGACACAGTCTTTCATGCTTCTACCCGTGTAAAACAACCGCTGATACTGCAATGTGACGAATTAAAACGACTGTCAAAACTTTCATGGCTTGGCTTGATCTGTTCTGATTTGATTTGGGTTCATTTGAGTTGATTTTGTCTGATTTGATTTCTTCTGACTTGGTACTCACAAAATCCAAAATGACCGCAATTACAAATAATTATGGTAGAACTTTCATTTCGATTACAAGAAAAATTAAAAACCAGTTTAAAGATTTGACGATCGATGAAGCGTGTTCAAAGTTTTCTCCCATCCTTTCCACCCTAAACCTCTTATAAAACTCTCTACGGTAAACCCTCGTAAGTACAGCCCGAGACAAAATCAAATCCAACAAAGCAGAAACCATCACCGCCCAACTTTCATTTAAAAGCTTGCTACTTCCAGCTACAAATACGACAAAAAAACCAAGAATGAAACAAAAATTAAACCAGCATAGAATTAAAAAAGAAAAATGTTGCAGTCGAGATTTTCGTTTCTTTTAGCTGCTGCTGCTTCACTTTCCAAGCGCTTGCCAAAGACCTGCATTGGAAGCTCAAAGAAATGCGCCGAAGTCGTCCATAGTGCTGGCAGTGCTGTGAAAAAGCGTAGGAAAGTTGTGCATCATTAAAAGTTTTTCTGCCAAGTTGTATTCGCTTTTTTCTTTGCTAGTTTTGCGAAGCATTATTTCATCATCACAGATTGATTTCCAAAAGAATCTTCGAGTGGAGTTTGAAATATTGTGCTTGTTAGCGTTTTTCTTTTGCTTTTTGTTTGTTATTCCTTGTTTTGAGTCCCATTTTCGCTTTTCATTTCTTTCGGTTTATTATTTTCTTTTTTCTTGGCTGGTTCAATAAAATTTAAAGTTTAAAATTAAAGCTTGGGAGACTACTCAATTATTAATTTTAAGGTAGAATATTTTTTTAACTTTCTACTATTTAATACTTCGAGTTTATAATGACAGCGCTTGCTGGGCTAATCTGCGAACAAGCATTCTTTCTAATTGACGTGTGGTTTGAGTGATATTTGAACAAAGTTATTGAACATAAGATTGCTTAAGATTTTTCCAATCCATTCATTTTTGCCATACAATGCTGAACTTCGTTACCCTAATTCGATTTTATCTAGGACCAAAATCTTCTTTGACGTCATTCAATTTGAGTTAATCTCATTTGACGTCTTTAAATTTGACTTCATCAAACTTGATGCTGACTTCAATTGAAATGAATCGCTTCTAACAGTTTTAAGATGCCTTCTTGTTTGGTTTTATTTCAGTGGCTTAATGTCTACTTAGTGGAAGTCATCTGACATGATCTCATCAAATTTGATGTCATCTAACTTGTTGTCATGATTTGAGTTGAATTCATATGAATTGATGCCATATGAGTTGATGACATTTGACTTGTAGTCTGAAATGTAGTCTGAGTTGAATTCTTGTAGCTTGATGTCATCTGACTGTAAGTCAGTTTTGATTTTGTCTGAGGTGATTTCATATGATTTCTCTCCAACTGAGTTCATTTAATCTCTTAGTGTACTGAGAACTGTCTTGATTTGCTTCTATTTGATTAATTGGTCTCATCTGAATTGATCTCATCTCACTTGATGTCATTCGGCTGGAATTTATCGAATTAGAAGTCGTCTGGAAGTCAGACGACTTTATATTTTCAGTCATATCATATGGCAGAAGGATATTTTACTTGATGTCATCTTGCTTGATGTAATTTCTTCTAGGCCCCATGGAGGGCCTAGGCTGAACTTTCCGCATCCGCTCATGTTGTGAGTGTAAGAGGTGGTTCCGCGTAGAGAAATTGTTTTTTCTACTTACTGATTTTGCCTGTACCGAGATTTGAGCCCCGGACTCTCTGCGTAGCAGTTGGAATCATCTGAGCATCTAAGTTGGAATCATCTGACTGGATGTCATCCCATTTAGTATCTTCTGGCTGGATGTGATTTCACTGGAATTCATTTGTCTGGAATTTATCTGCTTATCTGAAATTATCTGAATGGAAGTCATGTGATAGAAAATTATCTGACTGGAAGTCATCTATCTGACTGGTATTCAGATATCTAGGATTCAGCTCCTTTAGTATTTTTAGTCTTTCCAGTCATCTGACAGGAAATCATCTGACTGGAAGTCATCTAACGGGAAATCATCTGTCTTCAAATTCATACTACAGAATTTTATCTTATGTGTTGTCTTCTGGCTTGATATTAATTGCCAGAAAGTCATCTGTCTGAAATTCCACTGCCGAGAAAGCACTTGATCTGAAGTCATCTGACACGAAATTATCTGATATGAAATCATCTGACATGAAATCATCTGACATGAAATCATCTGACATGAAATCATCTGACATAAAATCATCTGACATGAATTAATCCGCCTTAGTAATTTCGAAATCATATAGCAAGAAGTAATCTCTTATTTAACTCTCACTTCATCTGACACAAAGTCATTTCACTAAATTCCATCTGACATAATATTTGCAGTTTTTTCTTCATTTCCTTTGAATTCATCCGACTTTAAATTAAAGTCGTAAAGTAAATTAAATTTAATTTCATCTTACATAAAACGATTTGAAATAATCTCAGCTGGCTTCATTTTGTCCGACTTGAAAGTGATCGGTATAAATTCCGTACAAATTCCACAAAGCTGTCAAACGTGGCAGCAAAAACAACTAATACTAATAATTTTACTGTTTGAAGAATGAAGTTATCCAAAAATTATTAAAATTTTTTGATTTTAATTCATACACCAAATTTAGGAAATATTTTCTAATATTTTCTGCACATTTTGAACATTCCAAGACTCAAAAAATTAAAATTAATTTTCATTTTATTTTCGTTCATTTGTTTCTACAACACAGAAACTTATGCTATTAAACAATCTTACATTTTAAACGCAACATTGTACATTTATTTTGTGAGTGCGTATAAACAAACAGACCGCACTCGGGCAAATACACACACTTACAAATACATTCACACATAAATACAAACTTTTATAACACATAAGTACATAAATAACTCAACCGAAAAACGCAATGAAACCGAAAAACTAACAAAAACTGTAATAAAAATATAACACAAAGTAAAGTTTTTAGTGCCTCTCTCGCACTCGCTCTCTCTCTCTCTCTCTCTATGTTTTCCTCAGTTATTTTCACTTACACAAAACAAAACGGGGGGGACACACACAAAAACCAATGGAGAAACAAGCAAAGAGAAAAGTAACAGCAACAACTTAATTACTGCGGAAACCAATTTGGCAACATTTTAATGTAATATGGCATTTTGTTTTATAGTGTGAGTCTACTATGCGATTGTGTGCGTGTGTGTGTGTGCGGATGTGCGTTTGCTAACACTCACTCATTCACGGTCACCCACCAAATAGTATACACTTTTTGTTTTGACTCTAATTGAGTTTTATTATACTCTCAAGCCAACACACCCACTTACACACAGCATTCACTCTCATTCTCTCTCTCATATACTTATATGTATTCACTCAAATTTTTACTCACACACACAAACTCTCATGCTGGATTTACACAGAACCATGCTGACAAGCGTTGAACCACATGCGAAATTATGTTTTGTAATAAATTCAATTTTATTTACTAACTTAATTAGTTGTTAGCATTTTACTACTAATATTTTTACTACACAGAATCACACAAACACACACACGTACTCCGTTATTGTTTCATTACAACTATAACGTTTTTGACAACGGACCACAACAATTTCACATACTACTCAATTGCATATGCATTCATTTCCCATGTACTCGTACATAAAAAAAAAATTAAAACATTTCCAACTATCTTTTATTATGTATTTATTTTTATTACTACAATAAATATTCCAAAAATGTTAGAGACGCATCATTAGAAAAAGTTGGCGACGGCCCAATTAAGCGTGAAACGCACATTAAGATAGAATCGGTATTACATGATATGAGGACTGCGTTTCAAAGACCCGAGAACCTTCTTCTCAGTTCTTCTTTTCTTTTAATGGCACATGGAGGACCTAGGCCGAGCTTTTCGCATCCATTCACGTTGTGGCTGTTATACTACTGTGGGCAAAAGTTAGTAAGACTTTGTTCATAATTTAAAATTTTTTTATTCATTCTTCCAAATCTATTTCGTCCCCTTCAAAGTAATCCCCCCGGCCCCAATACACTTGTCAATTTCCGGAATAGCCTTCAATGCGCTTAGCGATTCATGTTTAATGTCTTCAATTGACTCAAAACGGTGTCCACGAAGCGGTTTTTTGAGTTTAGAAAATAGCCAAAAGTCACACGGTGCTAAGTCAGGCGAATAGGGTGGCTGCGGAACGATATCAGTCGAATTTTTGGCAAAATGGTCTCGTAAAACCAATGCAGTGATTTTGGAACCAATCGTGCATTCACTCTTCTTAGGCCCAAATGATGTTTTAAAATGGTTTTCACTGATCCTTCCGATATTCCAACGATGCCAGTAAGGTCTCTGACTGTTTATCGTCGATTCTCGAGCACCAATTCCTTGATTTTATTGACGTGTTGATCATCATCATCAGTTGATGTTGATGGCCGTCCTGGACGTGGTTCATCGTCAACGCGTTCTCGACCATCTTTGAACAATTTGTACCAATCAAAAACACTTGCTCGCGACATACAATTATCACCGAAGGCCTTTTGCAACATTCTGAACGTTTCGGCACCAGAAATTTGATTCCGCACACAAAATTTAATGGAACTTCTTTTTTGAATAATTTCACTCATTGTGAAAATCGCCGAATGCACTTTTTGTACTTCAGAAAGACAAGCGTATACTAAACACTAATGATTATTTTGATGTAACATTTGGCACAGACATCACCGACAGTCATACCAATCTTAAAAAAATAATATTTAGATGAATGGGTTTCCGCGCGAAATTTAAATTAAAAAGTCTTACTAACTTTTGCCCACAGTAGTATAATATTTGTGCATAATGGAAACGACCTACAGTTTTATGACGAATCTGGACGGCGAATTGAAAAGCTTTTTCCTAGGCAATTCTCTCTTGAAAGTTTGCCATTGCCTGCCAAGAGGTGGTACTGTAAACTCCGGACACTTAGCGTAGCTGGCCAATGCACTACCAACCACGGCACTGCGTGCACCCAAGAACCACAGTTGTAAATGTGCAAAGAATTTTTGATGCTGATTCTGAATAGATTTTATAGTTGCATAGTTTAAAATTATAATGTCACACATTTTGATGAGTATAATTCAGTCGTATTTAAACTCAGCGTAAATTCCAAGGGAAGGTTAGCGCCTATTTCAATTCTTGGGTCCGTTACTTATTAACTTATTTAGTTGACACAACAAGCGATGATTGGACTTGGCCTCCTCTACAAAGCTTCCCCAGTCTTCTCTGCTATGCGCACGCTGACGCCAGTTGGTAAGGCCAAGTGCCATTAGGATTGTTTTTAACATGGTGGGTTCCAAGTACATACAACGCCAAGGGGAAACCCGCCGCATACATTAGTTAGCACACTGACGAGTGTCAGACGCTATCCAGGGGACGCCACGAGGAGGCTGTGTGTCGACTTGAGGCGGAGAAGCGCAAGGCTCAAACATGGACTCACCGCTTTGTTGCGACCTTCACGAGCTTCACCTTGGGTTCTCCGCTCCCACACCCATCACCACCATTTACGAAGGAACATACATTTTTTAATTCACTAATTCATAGAATTTCTGCTTGAATCTAGCTTATTTTACTCTCTGCTTCATGCCTCAGAAGGCATTGCCCACTCAATATTTCCCCCTCATTTCTCGCACTTCATCCCCTGCCCCTCCTCACTTGCCCCTTAATCTTCACCATTCGCTCTTCATACTATACCCTTCATCTTTTGCCCCTCATCACTCATCCCACGCCCTTCCTTCCGCATTCGCACCATCCTTTTCTAAATCAATCCCAGCATAACACTTAGTCCCCTAAGGGGGGTACTTGGTCTCAGTTTTTATTTAACCATGCTTATACAATTTATTTTAAATCCTTCCTCTTTCTTCTCAAAATATATTAGAAAAAACATTTCACAACTTTAGAGATTAAATGCATTTCAGCTACTTAATTGCCATATTTTCCTCAAATTTGACTGCACTTTCTTCTTAATTTTTTCGTTATTTTCGTGAGTACCAAAAACTTCTTTATGTAGTTGTAGTAAGCCTACGTCCCTTTCTCCACACTTCACTGCTTTCAATGGAAAATGTCATAGTGCTTAGTATTTAAAAAGCAAAAATTAATATGTAGTAAGTAGTAAAGTAAAAACGCCCATCGCTAAGCCAAAGACAAAAAGCAAGCGGCATGAAAGCAAAGTAAAAACAAAAAATATTCGCTGCAATTAAAGACAAATATTTTTACTTCATTCGAGAACCCAAAAATAAAACAAAAACGTATTTATAAAAAACCCAAAGAAAAAGTTTGTAAAAAAAAAAATTTGCCTTGGAAAAATTACCGAAAAAAGATCGAAGGAGAGATGCAAAACTTGAGTGCATTAACAAGGTGTGACAAAAGTTATGGCATAATGCGAATTGGAAAAAATGATATTAAGTTAAAAAAAATACATCGGTCAAATGACCACCTCCTGAGTTGATGCACATTTCTGACCACCTGCTGAGTTGATGCACATTTCTGGCCGTTTAACAAATTGTTGCATGCAAAACATCAAATTCCTTCTTCAGTGTTGGCTTTCAAGACTTGAAAGGTTTGTGCTTTTTTGTGCTAAGCTCGAAATTTCAAAACGCCCTAAAGGAAAAGTCTGGCGCCATCAGATCTGGCCCGGAAATTGGTGTTTCAAAATCTCCATCGTCAGTGCACAACATAAATGAAAAAGCACATTGCCATTTTACGCTATTTGCAAGAATTATTGCACATTCACATTATGACATTACTTTTGCCCCACCTTATATAATGAAAAGAAGCGCAACTAAATACTTTGACCAACCAACTACTGAAGGTAGGGTGCAATTTATTTCAAAGCTTTAGAAACAGCAAGCACAATGGCGGCGCCCTCTGGGCAGCAGAGATGAGCAAGTGATTCCTTTTTTTCTCCATCTATGCAATAAATACTTAGTAGTAAGTCTGCTCCCAACTTTCAGGAAGGAAAGGGGTGCATAAACTTGCACAACTAAATATTTAAACTTTACTTAAAACTAATGAAAAGCTTTAGTATTTGCTCCATTCACAGTACTATGACCAGTGCCATTAGTGGCATTCAGCTTCCCCTCCCCCACCACTTTTTATTATTTTTTCCCACCTATACTTTTTAAATGTACATTTGAAAATGTAATTTCATATGTTAAAGTGCACGAGAGGTTTGAAATTTGCTCCGTATTCACAATTTTTATTTCCACTTTTTTTTTTTGCTGCTTTTTTCCTGTTTTGTTTTTCTCTGTTTCTTTATATATGTATATATTTTTTTATTATTTTTATTATTCTCAATTTAATTTATTTCCATTCACTCAAAATGCAATTGTGGTGTTTTTAACGTATTAAAAACTAGTAGTAAAACGAATAAAAAACCGATGTAAAAAACAAACGTTTTATGGTGTATGACCGTTGTTGTTGCTCTCATGGGGTTTTCCAGTGTTGCCAGAGAATGAGTGTGTTTTTTTTTTCTCTGTTTTGATAGTCATCATCATCATCACCGCAGTGGTCGTCGTGTCGTATGCTAGAAAGAACTGGGTTAAAATATGAGGGTTTTCAATTAGTTTACATTATAATGTAGAAAATGTGTAGATAAAATGAAATGAATGTAAGGACTGCGTCGAATAAAATTGTCCGTTACATTTCTTCCCATACTGAGCTATTGAAAGATTCAAAATCAAAAAAATTAAATTAGTAGCTTTGAATTAAGTGTCAGAAAATATTATGTGTCAGTTAAAGACAATAAAAATTTATTTAACGCGAAAATGGCAAACGATGTGGAAGTGCGAGCAAATATTAATAAAATTTTACAAAAGCAACCTCACTGGTCATTCAAAAAAATTGCCAAAGAGGTAGGGACCCTAAACCCTAAAACCATTTTTCGCGTTATTGAACGTTTTAAAGAAGAACTGCGTATTGATCGAAAGAAAGGTTCTGGTAAAAAGAAGGGGCCACATGACAGTGAGAAGGCGAAGAACGTTGTGACCATTTTAAAGAGAGATCCAAACATTTCGGGAAGGAAATTGGCGGGGAAGGCTGATTGCTCAGAATCTTTCGTGCACGGGACTAAGAAGGAAGCTGGGCTGAGGACGTACAAAGTTCAAAAAGTTCCGGATAGAAACGCCGTGAAGAATGAAACCGCAAAACAACGAGCGAAAATGCTGAGCCGAGATTTTGTCAAGAAATTTGAATGCTGCATAATGGACGAGAGAAACTTATGTTTTAATGGCCAGGAATTGTATACAGCTGATTCTCGAGGAAATATCGCTGAAAAATTCAATGCCAAAAAAATTACAAAATTCCCAAAGAAATTCCTTGTTTGGCAGGCAATTTGTAGTTGTGGCAAAAGGAGCAGCACATTCGTGACATCGGGTACAATCAACGGCGAAATATATTTGAAGGAATTCTTGCAAAAGAGATTGCTTCCATTTTTACGCCAATATGAAGTATCCACGTTTTTTTGGCCTGACCTCGCTTCATGTCACTACAGCAAAACGGCCTCACAATGAAGTGATTTTGGTGCCTAAATAAGCCAATCCACCAAACTGTCCAGAACTAAGGCCGATTGAGAGGTACTGGGCTTTAGTAAAAAGGGAGATGAAGGTAACAAAAAAAGTGGCCAAAGACCTTCAAGATTTCAAAAGAAAGTGGTCTGCAGCAGCTGTGAGGGTTTCGGACACTACCATAAAAACATTAATGGAAGGGGTTCCTCTTTTTATTAAAAACTAATAATTTGTGGTTTCTTGTTTCTATTTTTTTTAAAAAAAATCGGACTACTGGTTCAAAAGTTTTTTCATCATTTTTGTACCAGACAATTTTATTCGACGCACTCCTTAGAATATTATAGAAAATAGTTTACCATTTGTGGCAAAGACAATAATCATTAATATCTGTATGAATCCTTGGCATAGCCCAACAATTCGAAAGCTATTGTGTTTTTTTTTTTTTTTGTTATAAACTAATTTGGTATAGTACATTCGAAGCATTTGAAGAAAAATACTCTTTCAAAATTATATAATTAAAATCATTACATACTGAATTTATACATCATCTACTTTCTTTCTACATGTTTTTGGTATTTTTTAAGTAAAAAGTAAACTGCTTGAATCACAAGTAGTCTACATTTCAGAATTTGATATTAACACCAGTGGAATGGAAAACATCAATGTAAAACTTTTTATTTGTTAAAGCTTATATTGCATATAAATATTCTCGAATCTTTCTATTCAATATTCTACATTGCCTTTCTACTTTTACATATTTTCTACATAAAATTGTTAAACAACTTTACTCTTTGGACTTTACATATGTACTACCAAACTTTTCATACCACATTCTAAGTTGTTTAATATTTCTTTCATATTTTCTACATCTAAAAGTAAAAATACTTGAATCAAAAGTAATCTAAGTACATTACCCAACGTGAACTTTACAAGAGTGTAAACAGGATTTTATCTTAAGAACAGCGACGAAACGTCAATGTAAAACTATGTGTCTGTTGAATTTCATACATTGTCAAGCTTTTCAATTTTCCACGATCTCTTAATATTTCTCACATATTTTCTATATCAAAGAGTAAATTATTTAAATTACAATAATCAATGTAAAACCCTTAACTTATTGTATTTTAGTACAATACCACATATTTTCTACATTAAAAACTAAAATACTTGAAGCACAAGAAATCTTTATTGTAAAGGGTGATTTTTTGCTACTTAGTTTTTGACGTTTATATTTCTGAAACTTCACGCGTGATTCTTGACAAGTGTCAAAGTAAAAAATGCTCATTTTCCATAGAGTGCGCACCGAAGAGAATATTGCTGCTGTATTCGCCAATCCTCCACTGTTGAAGAAGATCGCGATATGTCCATCCGGCCCCGATGGCAGCAATTGGGTTTGTGTTACTCGACCACCTGGAAGATTTTAGGCAAAGATCTCGGAATAATGCCATACAAAATACAGCTGGTGCAAGAATTGAAGCCAGGCGACCAACCACAACATCGAAATTTCGGTGAATGGGGTTTAGAAAACCTGGATGAGGATCCGTTGTTTTATTGCAAAATTGTCTTCAGCGACGAGGCTCATTTTTAGCTCAGTGGATACGAGAATAAGCATAATTGCCGAATTTCGTATTTAGAGTGAAAGCTACCAATGCATCCCGAAAAATGCACTGTTTGGTGCGGCAGCATGTTATGGGCAGGCGGCATCATTGGGCCGTACTTCTTCAAAGACGATGAAGGCCGCAACGTTACGGTCAATGGAGAAAGGTACCGTTCGATGATAACAGACTTAGCCTTTTTTTTTTGCCGAAAATGCAAGAATTGGACTCGGTGTGGTTTAAACAGGACGGGCGCCACATGCCACACTGCACGCGAAACCATGCATGAATTAAGGATCGAATTTGGTGAGCAGTTAATCTCACGTTTTGGTGCAGTCAATTGGCCATCAGGATCATGTGATTTAACCCCGTTAGACTTAGAGACTTAACTCTTGTCTATAGGGACAAGCCAAACACAATTGCTGCTTTGTGTGAAAAGTGTGCCAAAATTATACCTTCAAAATGGACCACTTGAAGCGTAGGCGCCGGCAACATTTAAGTGAAATTATCTTTAAAAAGTAAATAAATTTCAAATAAAAATTTCATTCACTTTTGTAAAATTTAAAATTTCTGTGTTTTTTGAAAAACCAAGTTCTTTAAAAATCACCCTTTATAGCTTGATCTATAAAATAGTGCAAGGGAAAGTATTAATATAAAGCTCCTTACTGGTTGAAATGTATGTAAAGTAAACATTCTACATTATCTTGATAAATAATTGGTGACTTTAATGACGAGAAAGTAAGAAAGTCTTTATAACAGTCAAATCCATGTTTTCGTCGGATCTTATATATTTCCCTGAGTATAGTAATTTACGTTGCTTTGGTATTTTTTACATATCTTTTACGTCAAACACATTATCTACGTCAAAGGTAAACTACTTGAATTACAAGTATTCTATATGAAACGGAAAGCATCATCGTTCGAATACTTATTAATACAGTAAACCAAGGTTAAGTACCTCAGGTAAATGTATCAAGGTTTTGAGGTACTTAGGAGGGTAAAGTAATTAAACGGGAAAATTTCCATGAATTATTGCAGACAAAAGTAGCAAATTACAGGCACTTAAGAGGTGAGGTACCATTTATTCGGGGCTTGCTGAACATTGAGTATTTGTAATTATTCACTTTCTGCCTTGATATTTGTTACACATTTTGTGTTATCCATCCGAAGAGTAAATAATCAAAAATGTTTTCTACAGCTTATTCCTAATCATCAAATTTAGATATGTATCAAAAATCGTATATCTCAAATACTTTGATATCAAGGTTACGAAAAAAATTACAAAGCATCGTAAAATATTGTATAAAGAGAATGTAGATAACGTATAAACTCAACATCTAAAGATTTTACGTTTATGATTTTGTTAAAATAGCACTGAAGGTCAAAATCTGATGCATTGGATTCTTTTAGTTCCAGTAATTATAATGCATACATATTTACGAGTAGGTGTAGATAAAATAATAAAATTGTAAATTGATGCTGTATAGCCTCTTACAACTCAGTTAACTACAATATTTCATGTAGAAATATGTATGTATGTAAATTTTCCACAAAATGGAAAGACAACGTTTTTATGTAGAAAATTTATAAATAAAATCGATGCAATTTAAAATTCAATATGCATAATTCTGTAAGAATGTATAGTAGATGTGTAAGTATTTAATATACTCGTATAAGATGTTTTTCATTGCCTTAATCCTCAAGACCAATTTCTGTTATATGCAAGAATTATGCTTTCGGTAGTTTTCTTGCCATATGATGTCGAAAATATGTAAACTACGAGTATATACATAAAAGCAACGTATATGTATTTTATATCATTGGACGTTTATGATTTTTTTTTACATTGATAAATGCAACAATGAAAACATACTTTTCCTATGATTTTATGATGTAGAGAATATGTAAAAAATGGTAAAGCAACGTTAATAATTATACCAAAGAAAAGTATGTACTTGGGTTTACGCAAAAAAATAAATAAATACATATCTAATAATGTATGGTGAGATAAACAAAATTTTTTATTAGCGGCTACAACAAAAAGAATAGGCAATTGGTGAAGAAGTTTTCTTTTTCAATAGTAAAAACCTAAACCTAAACGAGGCAGCGACACGACTACAGTAGTCAAAACTTAAAACTAATGTATTCTTATGGAGACAAACAATTGGCCGCTGGATGGCGCCAATGATGCATGACGCCATTTACTTAGATTTATTTCGATTTTGACAAACTACAGAGTCGAAAATAAACAAATTATCAACCCTGGAACATAGAGAAAATAAAGTGAACTGAAATTTATTAACTGTATTATGTTTGTTTCTATTATTTTCGACGATAAAAATCAAAATAAATAATTTTATTAAAATATAGTACTATAAGAAACACAAAACAGTTTCTCGCTGCCGCGTTCATTGTAATCAAGTCGCTTACGGCACGAAAACATTTAATATGGATGTCATCTTGTCGTCGGGTGCGAGTGTCGCTGCCGCGTTTATTTTGTTCTAACTATAACTTTACAACCTAACTGAAAGGCCCTCAGTTGTTGTGGTTCTCACATGATCACATGCTGTATGCCCCAACGTGGTAAAAAAAAAATAAATAAAGTCTAAGTTTGGCCTGGTGGAAGTATGTTTTTTAGGTTAATTAGGGCAATAGATCTTATATAGTAGGTCGCAGCACACTTAGGGGAAAAACTGCCTAAACTTAAAAAAGCGGTAATAAATCAAGCGCATTCGTTGATGTTAAGCTAGAAAATTCTTAAAACTAAGTAGAACGATATTTTTATTTTAATACTGATAATAAAGAAATTAATTTCAGATTGTTTTGTTCAAACTCTAAAAATATGTGTTATATGGAACCAAGGACACCTTAAAACATTTGTGAGAAATGTGTAATTAAAAATCTCAATAAAAAATATTGACGTACTTATTTTGAGATAGTTTTCTGGTTACCTTAAGACTTCCTGCTTTTTTTAAGAGTCTTCCGGTTTAATTTGAAGAAATAATCTTTTATTTACCGTCGAAAAGTTTTCAGTTAAGATTTTTTTGTTCTCAATTAAATCAAAAATATTGTACTTGAAAAAATTCGGTTTTGATTCTAGACAGTTGAATTCTATTCATTTTAGATTTTTCGATCTTAAACGAATTAAGAAGAAAACTTGCTACAAACAAATATTACCACAATTTTTTCTCAATGTAAACTTCCCAACAACATCAAATATCTTTAAAATATCAAATTATGAACCGATTATTGCATGGATGTCTGTAGAATCATTTGGTCTATATCAAAATCCCCACATTTTCCAACGCTGGTCTGAATAGAGCAGAGCAGGGAGCGAGAAGAGAAAGGAGAGGAAGTGATTTGGATTAAGAAGAGTTTGAGACGAATTGATATTAATTTTCAGAAGCTTGCATTCATTGCAGAGCGACATGTTTCTTGACTTTTGCCATACAACAGCCTCCTGGTCTAAGTCAGCTGACTTGTTTTCTGAGATTTTCCTGCAAACTTGTATCCAGATCCAAGTCAGCAGAAAAGTGTAATAAGTCAAAAGAATCTATGATTCAAGTCAGTTGAATCTAAGTCATCTGGTTTAGCTTCTGGTTCACCCGTCTTGTCTTCTGAACTAAGTCAGCTAATATCTCTTCCGATTAAAGGCAGCTAGCTTATCTGCAAGATTAAACTCAGCTGGATTGGCTTATGTTCAAACTTAATTGACTTATAACTTGATCTAGGTCAGCTGACTTCTGAACTAAATCATCTGACTTAGAAGAAATCAGCATATCTAACGAAATCAACTGATTTATCTTCTATGCTTAATTAATCAGCTGACTTGAATCAGGCTACTTACCGATTGATTCCAGCCAGCTGACGAATTTTATAAATCAGCTGATTCGTCTCCTGATCTAAATCAGCTTCATCAATTGGACTTTTGGCTCATATTCTGGCACAGAAACTTATTTTCTATTATAAGTCAGATTCGGAACATGGAAATGCTATTAACTTTCATGACCGTGCCAGTTTAAAAATGAATCTGACTAAGCCATCTTGTGTAAAGTAAGTAGATTATCTAACACAAAACTTTGCCTGTTTGCAGAAGTAAATTATAAGAAAATTATTTAAAAATGAAATATGAAATATTATTTAAAATATTTGCAACAAATCAAAATGTACATAAGTGTAATTGAAAAGCTCTATAAGCGTTTTTACAAAATAAAAACCACAAAAATTTAAATAAGTAAATATATTTTTTTTTTAATAACAATGACAAATAAATTTTACTTTGACGTTATGCTCAATATTGGAAAAAGTTTGCTTAAATTTATTTATGTAGTTGGATTTTTCATTTTTCGTGGTTGTTTGTGGCTTGTGTAAAAAAACAAATACGTATCGAAAAAGCTTCAAAATCAAAACAAAATTCTACATTTTATATAAATCCTAAATCGGCTTATTCTTTGTGTAACTTATATGATTTTTCTATGAATAACGAAATATAAAAATATGGGAAAGTTATTTTCAATATGGAAATAAATGCTTAGTAAATTCTAATTTCATGATATTCACTTATAAAAAACTTGTAAATGATTTAATTCTAACAAGAATTTAAATAATTAAAATGTCATAACGTAACATAACATTTAACTAAAAAATTACATTGATTGCATACTTTGCTGCATTTCAATTATATCTACTCGCGCTTTCGTGCATACATAAATCTAAATATTTAAAACTTTGGTGTGTCAATATGTTTCATTGAACTTAATTTAGTTTGGTTTCTTCGTGTTCGTGTTTATATTTTGTCTTCTGATAATTATTTCCATACTATTGACATTTAACAGCAGGCGCTCTTAATTATGCTATGCTATTGTTTTGATCATAGTTTTCCTGGAATATTGATAATCACTGGAACGCATATCAATTCAATGTAATCTTTCAACTACAACTAAGCATTTTCACTAATTGGTAGTTAATAAAAGCTACAACTGTCTGTATTATCGGTGGTTATACTCCGAATAGCAACAAAAACAACAAAAACAACAACCACAACAACAACAACACTTGTTCAACATTTCAAGCATTCACTTTATTAGTTATGCAATATTTTTGTTTCATGCAATGTTTCATTGGAAAATTTAATTAGCATAATGCATTTGCATTGCAGCTCTGCTCTGAACTGCCCTGCTGCTAAGAATAAAACATCGGATTCAAATATTAATACACTTAAAATTTCATTATTATTTATTAGCAGCTTATGCACACAGAATTATTGAAACTAATATCATCATTGATTAATTGCTAATGATAAACCTTTTTGCGCAGTGTACCTGAGAAAATATGGAAAAGCGGGAAAAGACTTTTAATTAAATGAGGACACAATAAAGTCAATCGCTTTATCTTGTTTATATTTTGTTGTTCGTTTTAAAGCTTGCCAATCTACTTATAACTCGAACTTTAAATGTCGCCAAAAAATATGCTACTATTTACTTACTTGTTTTTAAAGGATAATTATTTCAGTCTCGCACGTTCTTCAGTTACCTAAGCTTTATACAATTAAACTACAACATTTTTTTTCTGATATTGTTTTCGTGCATTATTTAGCAATGCGTAATTTTCTTTTTTTTCTGTTACACAAAATAAAGTTTGTAAAACTTTTTTGAAAAGTGCATTCACAAATTTTGCAACTAGAAAGAAAACAAAGTAAAATCAGAGTAGAGACATTTTTTAATAGTACTACGACTGTCAACATTTTTTTCTCCATGGCCCTGAGTATAACTTACATACTACCGAGAAGAACAAGAAGTGAAAAAAAGAAGCGATATTGTCAACGTATGTGAAACTGAAAACAAATCCGGAGGGAGAAGTTAAATAGAATATAAAGCCGATGAAAGAGCAACGAGAAAGAGATTGGAATAGCAAAAGGGAGTGATTAAATTCAGAACGAGCATAATCTGGCAAAAAATTTAGAGAACACTGCAGTAAAGTGTGCCTCCTTTTGGCAGTCTAGTTTCAGCAAACCAAACTCTCATCTCAGGGGCGTGAGTTATATTCCCAGCTAGGTAATTCTTCCTATTACTATTATTCTCAACTTCAACTATCATTAATAATCATCATACACCCAAAAAAAATCCTGCCTCCAGCAATGTGTGAACGGATACGGCTGAAGAATCTTGCAATATGATTGAAAATGCCCCTTCTCAGTCTTTAAAACTGACAATGAATAAAGAAAGTGAAAAAAAGCAGAGCAAGTACGCCATTTAGACGATATTGTAGTAAGGTATGCCAGCCTTGTTGCAGAACGTTCGACTAGCGTCCCAGAGGCCCGACATTTATTCCACAATAAACACTGCTGAGGAATTCATACTCATCTTCCCAGCTGTAAAATTAACGGTGATAATTGTTGGCCTGCAGAGACGACCACAATTGATTCATCACTACTGATTATTAGCATATTAAAACGAAAATCGCCTGAGCGATTAAGAGTTTTTCACAATTTCTCATCACCAGGACTAGGCAGCTCACTAAAGATTTTTAAAGCATACTTTTCGAATACTTTACATGTACTTTACAGCACACCAGCAAACGAGGAAAACTTTTCTTTACGCCTAAGCCCACCTAACGTAGAATTCAAGAAAAAAGGGAAGATTTCAAACCGATAAGTCCAGCATCATTCCCTGGATATACAGAAATACTGTGATATGACCAATTATTGGCAATGAGGGCTGAGCTGCGGCACTGCCCCGAGTAGGTACAGGAACAAAGACTATTAGAAAGTAACTTAGAAGTGAGACAACTATCAATAGGTCAATCAACTGAAATCAAGCCCCTAAGTTTAGACTGCCAAATACAGCGGTGTTATATCTTAAGCCAACAAAACAAACTTAGCATCACTACGGGTTTCCCTTCAATGCACTACAAACTGCGATATCACACGAAAAAAATTACATAGGACAGGATATGTGTTTTTTGACATAAAGAAAATATGACTCCGCAGCACAACCTACTGAATTACAAGGCACTCAGACACAAAAGAAAAATATATCTGGGCCACCACTGGCCAGATAGTTTGGCCGAAACCTGTACTGAGATGCTTGAATGAGATCTGTCTTTCTGACTGACTGTAAATTTCTTCTTACTATTGCATCATTCGCACTGAAAACATTTGAAAGGCTTTTAGATTTCTATCTACGGAAGTGATTGGAGAGTTTTCTGGCATACCTTCAGCTCAACATGCATACCTCAAGGGGAGGTTCACTGAAACGGCTCTCAATGAGGTTGTCTAAACATTAAACAGTCCTAGGGAGAGCGTTCGCAATGAGTCATTCCATTGGTCATTAGCTTCTCTTGAAGTGAATAGCTAAGTCATTTCTTTGCTTATTATAACTACATATTTCCATAAACGAGAACAGATGAACTCCGCAAGGAGACATTAATAACTCAACTATGCTCAGGCTGTGTATGAAAAACGACATCTTGAAAAGGATGCACAGAGGAGACGTTAGAGTCATATGCGAAGGGAATGATTCTGATCCCATCAGTGGTGAGCCAAAATATGACCAGCGGGATCATGTAAAAGGACCTGAAAGAACTCACTGTTTGAACCGCAAGATAACGACTTGGCTTAAGAAGTAATAAAATGATGCTTTTCCTAATAGGATTCGTAAGTTTAACTCTCTACGTAAGAAAATTAGAAGGCATGCAGAGAAATGCGTACGTGGGAACTGCAAGAGCCGTTCGAACAAGCCTCACTGAGACTGCTGATATTCTTATGCATCTGATTTCAATAGACTTCTTTAACAAACGAGAATCACGAATCCATTGAGGTTAAAAAAGAAAGGGACATAGGGAAGAAAATACCTTCGGCCGTGGTAACCTGCCTACGTAGCCTGACCAATAAATGGAGTATATCGTGGTTTGACAGTCACTTGCAATAAAAATTTCACGGTATACTTGCCTTCTCGGAAGAAAGAAACTTTACTTTGACAACAAAATATTCACATACGAATCCATGAACTGTTGTATTGGAGCAGCGATTTTCTCGAAGACACTGTGCATTTATCGAACTGTCTGCTTCCGTAGGACCGCTAGTGTATGCCTAGCATAAATTTTAGTAATTAGGAAGGTGTGAAGTTTTCTGAAGCAGATCATACATTTACAGCAAATATCTCCATAAAAAAATACCAATAAAAGGCAGATTAGTTGGTATGGAATAGTTCTATCCTTCATGAATTTTAAGCTGTATTAATATTCATACGTGTAGCGGCTACACTTTAAAGAAGCCGCTACACGACTACCGAAGAAAAAAACGACTATAAATCTTTTAAACCTATCTATACTTTCTTTCTAACTTCTCTCAACATTGCATGCTAACAGACTGTCGATTCTTCTATAGACAGTGGTTTATTCTATTTATATGTTTTTGAGAACTTACTTACTTACTTAGCTGGCATTACAACCGATGATCGCTCTTGGCCGCCTTTGAGAGCAGTGTTGCCAAATCTTGTATTTCAAAATTCTTCTGAACAGTCATCATATGAATCATTTTCTTCAAGTAAAAAAAGCATTAAAACAAAGCACTGACACCAAATGAAAAATTTTTCGCGTTTTAATGAAAAATCACTAATATGGCAACACTCCTTGAGAATATATAACTGATTTCGGGACGATATTTTCGATTCGTTCGCCAAACTTCAACTTAAGATAAGCTACTTGAAGTATCCCTAATTACCCAGTAAATCTTTCCAATCTATCGGGATGGAAATAATTCTCTCGTATGATAGAAAACTACCCACACCAACAACCAACTGAGAACGTGTATTAAAACAGTGAAAACGCTAATTCGTGGCTCAAACTACCGTTGATTCTAACCCAACCAATGTCAGCCGGTAAAATTTGGTCAGTGAAAAAAGAATTATACCAATTCAATAAATACTATTAAAGTAAATGTGAAATACTCCTGAATTCAATGGAGAATTGTTAAAACTCTTATTATTATCTACACTAAGTATTGAAGCAATCATTTTCTAAGTTTACTAAATACCTACGTAATTTTAAATTAATTTTCCCTCAAATCAGATGTTGTTTTCCATACTTAAATAGTTCAAAAGTTAAATCCCTCCATTTTCCATTATCTAACATCACAGAACTAATGTCCATTAAATATTTAGTAAGAATATTATCAAAAAATAAATTTATTCTTTCTTACATGACCACAGGAAAAGAAAAATAAATATAAATGAAGCTAAAGATAATTTCAATTAAATATACCAACATCAAGATTTCTATTTATTTATTATGCCATTTAAATTTTATTTTATTGAGCAAAAATAGCAAAAAACCAGGAACTAGATAAAGAAATAAAGTATTTTGCATTAAATTTGCTGTCAAGGCGAACGGTAACAGGAAAGGAACCTCTAATACATACACAGTCACACACACACTCACACACACACACACACACACCTATAAAGTAAGTGTGTACACCTGCTAGCCCCAACTTATGTAAATAACCTTACAGTTATGGCAGTGTCACCTCACTGCCACCCTTTTAGCCCTCACTTTAACTTAACTTGCCACTTGTCCGATACTAAGGACGAATATATAGAAAACAAAAAAAGTTCGCCATGTTGAATATTTTTTAAGTGTCTCTGCAGAGACGAGAGAAACTAGGAAATCTATGTATGTGTATGTGTGGGTGTCTCCGTGTGCAGGTGATAGTGCCGCCATAATCAAGAAAATAAGCATAGCTGGCAGACAGAAAACAACAGCATCAAACAAACAAACAAACACTAGAAAGGACATTGCTGCTGTTGGCCGATGGCCTACTCGTACGCTGCCGCATCTTAGCCCAACTACGCTTGGCTGTTGTTTTAATGTTGGCTTGCTGGCTGCTGGTTGCTTCAAGCTAACAAAACATTGTCGTGAACATTAAAATGGCTATTTAGTAGAAATAATAATATATACATAAAAGTAAATAAGACTAACTTCTTTTACTTAAAACTTAACTACCATAGTCCATGGCTATGGCATGCTGAGCTAAGATAATGGCTGTTATTTTGCTTTACCCTGTCAGCAATCGGTCTAGTCTTATACTAGTATAATATATATTATTCTAGACCCCGGGGACAGATTATTTTTATGAAGTATGCTGGGCTCGTAGCTGTGGCTGTGAATTAAGGAGCAAATGTCTCATTATATAGCTGAGCAATAAGAACATTGCAGCTGCTTTGTCGCTGCTTCAACGAAATAGAGTGTAGCTCAGATAGCTAAACTAACGCGTGCGTGCGCTAGTATGTTAATCATATTATTCAAAGAGTTGTAGATTAGATTGTTTTTTTTTTTTGGTGGAGTTATCATTTTTTATAAATCCAGTTTTCCATATATTTGGCTAAATATAAACCATTCGACAGCTATCTGCGGTCGCGTAGTGCAATCGGGTTTGTTTGGTGCCAACAAGAATCACTAGTAGTATGCATGGACTAGAAATATTTGACTTGAAGCATGCCCCATATAGCCTGCGAATGGTTACCGGATACAGGGTACACACTCACACAACACACACACATACATATATTCGAGTATACCTGTGCATGCTTACATATAAACACTGTGACTGCATACCGCTGTTGATTTGTTGTTGTTGTCATTTCTGCTGTTGTTTACGCAAACGGAAACGCCATAATAAAGTTCCGGTTCAAGCAATGCCAGCTAATTAAGATACCTCCACCTGCACCATCGTCATCAGCGCACCATTACCGCTACTTCTGGTACTCTCTGTTGGCACTCTACTCCTCTCAGTATCTGCTATTTGTGTTCGTGACGCTGCTGCTGCTGTTGTTGTTTCTACGAATCAGCATAACGATGAAGATATTCTCTCTTGCGTTTTCTTGTCTTCTCTTTGTTATTATTTTTGTTGTTCTTTTTATACGGTACACACTTTGTGTATACTCAGGGTATACTTATTGGTTTTGATCGAGATACGATTGCTTGTAACGCCCAAGATTTGAACATAGTACTCGTATATATGATCAGCGTGTATAGCGGAGTCCATTTCGACATGGTCGTCTGTCTGCCTGTGTACACGGTAACTCGTGTCCAACTTAAGCAATCTCAACCAAACTTAGTACAGACAATCCTTATACTCGTAATCAAGAAGGTGTTAATTTCTGAAATTGGTGAAATCGGTCAAGTGGGCGTGGTACCTCCCATACAAGTGAAATTTTCAAAAAGTGTTATTCAAGGAAAGTGTAAAGTGAATTCAATTCAAAGTCGATACATATTGTTGTAAAAATTGTTAATATTGGGCAATAGCCACGTCTACTTCTCATACAAGGGAAATATTCAAAGGGCCCATCGTGAATGCAAAAATTTGTTTAACTAAGTATTTCAGAGGGTGTTTAGGGTATACAAAGTTCGGCCGCGACTGAACTAGCTTTCCGACTATGTAGTTCTTGTTGGTGTTGACAATGTTGTTGATGAGAAAAACATTATTGTTATTGTTGTTGTTGTTGTTCGGTGATGGTTACAGATGTCTAGGTACATGCACGCTGTACAATGATACATACATATGTAGTGGTGTAGGGTAGGTAGGTAATGATGTTATTATTATTATTATTATTATTATATTTTTATTGCTTAAGGTTTGTCTCTGCGTGTGTGTGTGTGTGTGTAGATGTATTCATGAGCGTCCGTTGATATAGAAAAGCAATTTTCACAAATCTGTTTAATCATCAATGTAAACTTCTGGATCGCAGTTCCGTTTTATTTTCTATAAAGATTCAAAATAATTTTCGTTGTTGATTGTTATTCGTTTTTGACGAAAAAAAAAAAAAAACTTGAAAATAGCAAGTCTGCAGAATTGAAAGATTTACGAAATTTTTTGATTTATGTAAATGGGAAATATTTTAATTATTTTTCAAAATATACTTCAAACGCTGCGCTAGTTTTAAAAATATTGTCTGCTTTTGTTTGGTGTTTTCTACAGTTCATAGATGTCGTCACTATGCGGCAAACTGTGGAATTTTTTTCGCGTGGTAGAATAGCAATATTAAGATCGACGAGCGAGAAACTCGAAAATGCCGAAAATTTCTCTCCCGCTAGCAGTATGGGTGTATGTGTGTGTCGAGCGGCAATTAGTATGCGATGGTGACACAGAGCAGGTGTAGAGGGAAGAAGAAGAGGAAATGCAGGTTTAAAGGAACTTAAGACGTTTTACTTTTGTATTGTGTAGCGGCTATGCAATGTTGTTGCCGTGGTGTAGTTGGCAGCGCGGTGGCCTGCTAAGCAGAGTTTCCGTGGTTCAAATCTCGGCACAAGCAAAAACAGTTTTTCTACGTCTTGGCAGACGATGGAAAACTTGTAAGAGTAAAAATTGGTCAAGAAAAACTTTCACTGGTTCCATTAAAAAATAAAAGCTGACAAGAGTCAGTTCATTACCAATTCTTCTCATCTTCCCCTCTTCCTTTTCGTCATTTTGTTCACATCTCGTTTTTCCCTTTCACTTCGGTTTTTTCGTCGCCCGTCCCACCGTCTCACCATCAGCCTTTCTTTTTTCCACCATTCACTATATCATCGCCCTAATAATCTTATTTAAGTAAACACTTTTGTCTGGCAAAACTAGTAGAAAATGCTTTAATTTTTATAAAATATTTTTAATTCGGAAATTAAAATTTTTTTTTCATGAGCACATTGCCAACTAAGCCTGACGGTATCCATTCTATTTCATTCTCAGCTCCCAAAAGGATTGAAAATCAAATCGACAAACAGTCCAAAAGTAAGATGCAGGCATTGTTTGTTTTGTCCTCTCTTTGTTATCTCTTTTATTTATTTATTTTCCCTCTCGGTCCTTACATAATGGCCAGGGCTGCCATATTGCACCTATTTTGCTTCAAATGGAAAACGACAATTTTTACAGTGATTTAAATTTATATAAGTAAAACAATAGTAGAAACACAGTACTTTAAAATTAAAACAGCTATTATATTTTCTCTTTGCTTATTGCATTTTGTTTTCCTGTTTCGAGATGCATTTTCAAGTTTGTTTTGTTTTATAAATAAAATATGTGGAATAACTGATCTGATTACTATGTGGTCGCTGTGGCGTAGTGGTAATGCGTTGGACTGCTACGCAGAGTGTCCGGGGTTCAAATCTCGGCACAGGCAAAATAAAAAGTAAAAAAAAATAATTTTTCTACACGGCACCACCTCTTGGCAGGCAATAGCAAACCTACAAGAGTAAAAATTGCCTATGAAAAGCTTTTCACTTCGCCGTTCGGATTCGGCATTAAACTGTAGGGACCTACATTCATGTACAAATATCACACGCACAATATGAGTGGATGCGAAAAGTTCGGCCTAGGCCCTCCATGGGCTGTTGTGCCATTAAAAGTAAAGTAAGGAATAACTGATCACATTTAAAAAAAAAAATATTAAAAATTGTCGGCAATTAATTTTTTAAATCTGGCACCTCTTCATCCCCGTAATAGCTGTTTATACCTAAGAAAAGTAGGCAGCACTGATCATAACCTCACTTCTCCTTCTTCTCTCTTTGTCCTTTGTGCACCTTCCGCTTCTCTTCCTAAATTTACCCTTCTATCTACCATTATGTCTCCCATCTTTCTCTCTTCAGCTCTCTAAAGGAATAGGGAGAAAAATTCCCTTAGCTTGCTCTTCGTCGTATTTATCCCCCACCTCCTGTCATTCCCCTCCTCACCTAATTTATTAAATTGTTTTTCTCCATTTCTCCGTCTTCTCTCCCTCTTCACTCCTTCTCTTATCCTTCCTCTTTCCCCCTTCTCTCCCTCATCTTCGCTCCCTCCCCTTGCCTCTCCCATAACTTTTATTTTCTACTTTCTTCTTTTTACTTTATGAAATATATGAAATTTATGCATGCAAGGTACTATTTTTTGGAGCGACAACTTTTACCATTATCAGTTGCACTGATTATATGTATGCAAGAAAACAATATTGCCGGAAATGGGAGGCAAGGGAGGTAATAGAAATGCGACAACATTTACTCTGGAGGTTGAGATACTACACCCATTTTATTTTGCGTAATATAATAATAATAATACTTATGTATAATAATATAATATTATAATAATATAATAAAAATAATATAATAATAAATAACCTTTCATTAAGAGGCTCATTTTAAATCTGCTTCCAAACTTGAAACTTCACTATGTATTATCGCATTAATCATCATCTTTTTACTATCGTCATCTTCGTTGGATTGCCAAGGGGGAAATTTGTTTTTAGTTATTCTCCTTGTGGATCACGGCATCCAAATATATTCATTTTTGTATAAGGATTAGTGTTGCCAGGCATCCAATATTTTGCATTAAATGTTGTCACTGAAATAGTCTGTTGAACAGCTATTCTGAAAATTATCAACATTGGGAATAAGACACGCCTACTCTCACAGGCAATGAAAGGCAATCAAAGAAAATATCAATTAAAATAATTTCAAAAGTATCAGATTTTATAGTGAGGCAGGGTGATTAATAAATATTTGATGCAAAAACCATAAAAACTGAACTTTTCGTTGAATGGAAAAATGTGTTTTATTTCAGGGGGTGTGTAGGGAATATAAATTTCAGCCGAGTACGAATTAAGCTTTCTGACTATATACTTATTTCTCCATGTGCTCATTAAATCCGCAAACAAGTTCCCAAGAGAACACTACAGGTTAAATTATATATGCAAAAAAAAAAAAAATGATTCGGAAAAGTGTCCAAATGCTTTAGGGCGGTGAATCGATCTCAGGCATTTAATTTACTTAGCAAAAGGAAGCATACCTTTAGGCGCAATTATCTACAATGCGTTGCCACAGATGCTTTCTCATAATGCTAAAATTAGTAGCAACGAAATGTGTGTGTCCGATGCAAAGACAAAAAGAGGCACTCAAAAAGTTAATTTAAAAAGGAAAGCAGATAAAGTGGACTCAAAAGAAGAACAAGATAATATCGAAAAAAAAAATTAATTAATTTAATTTTAGAGTCAAAAAAAACAAACGTTTACAGCAGTTTTTTTCTTTTGTATCACATTCGTGACAAATTAAATAAGCTCATTTACTTAAGTTTCTACATGAACATTTCAGCTGCCTCTTGTTAACTATTTTTCTCTCCTTCTTATTCAGACTTCCGACATATACACACATACATAAACACACAAACATATACATGCATATATGGATAGCACCTTTCACATTATGATGACTACTTACAACTACAACAAACAACGGTTTGCTCGGCGTGTTACCAACAAGAGAGAGAAAGCGAGAGCGAGGGCGAGAGGGAGTGAGAGAATGAGCAAGAAATGCCCTGTACCGGCAGTCATTAGTGTTGATGTTTACGTTTGTTTATGTGTGAGTGTGTGCTTCCTTTATACTATATAAAAGAAAATAAATTCATTTCAACTCTTTTAATAAATTTTGTGTATGTGTTGACATTTTCTGTTTTAATTTTCTTCATTTCTTTTTTATTTGGTTTTTTAAAATTATTTTTTTGTTCTATTTTTTATTTGAAAGACTCATAAATACGTCTCGTTGCGCTGCTTCCTTCAAATATTTTTGTTTTATATTTTTTTTTTTTTTTTGGATTTTAAACTTTTTTGTAGTTATCCTCCTTCAATTTGTGTGTTCGTATGAATGTGGCTTGCATACATCCGGTTTCAGTTTTTCTACTTTTTATTGTTTGTTACTAGAGTTCAGCGATGTGGCATACTAAACGTTGTTATGCTTACTGTGTGGCACATTCAGTGTTATTATATTGTGACCAGAAATGAGGTCAAGTTGACAGCGTTTCATATTTCCCTCTACTCTACGCACACACTTCACCTCCTACGCAACAGTTGGTACCGAGCTAATTGTTCTAGAACCAGTTTTTGTTGGAATTTTTGCTCCCATCTCACCCTGTATACGTAAAAGTTAAAGCCATAAAACATGTAAATATTTAAATACATTTAATTTTGTGAATACGTCGTTTTGTTTTGTTTTGTTTTGCTTTGCTTTTGGTCGTAATTTCAATGTTTTTCAGGTCACTTTCTCTCTCGTTCTCTCATGCTGCTGGGTTGTTTTGTTTTTCTTCTGTGTGCGAAGGTTCGTGCTCATATGCGGGCATGTGTGCTTGTGACTTTTAAATTTGTATATTACATAATTGTAGTTGTATTTCAATGTGTGCATGCATTTAAATGAAGAATTATCTCTATGAGATTACCATGAAAAAATTTCCGTGTTTTTTGTGCACGTATGTTGTTGACAGGTATGTACCGCTCGTTTTATGCTGCTACTGTTGCAAAACATTAACATGCCGCAGTGGCATTAAAACGCCCACACACAGTGCTAGGAGTTTCCGAAAGACTTAAAGTATTTTGAACCGAATAAGCAATGAAATTTGAAGGGTTCATAAAATACATAATTGTCATTCACTTCTTGACCGATACAAATTCATGCATGGAGAATGTATAACATTTTTGATGCCAAAGAAGATCAGTTAATCTATCAGTATCTGAATTAGATTCTCTTTGTAGACCTCTATCTAGTCCCTTCATTACCTGCTGCGCGATTAGATGAAGAAAAGAAGTAATTGCCAGAACTGGGTAAGAATTATTACTTTAGGAATGAAATATCTATTGATTACAAGGAATCGTAGTTTGAATTAAAAAATTTCAATTACAAATTACAATTATACAAAATTACAGTTACTCTATTTAATGGGAAAAGTAATCAATTAATTTAAAATTATTCTAAATTAATCGATTATAAATTACAATTACTTGCAATTCCTAAATTATGATTTCTACCCAGCTTTGCAGTCTAGTAGTAACCAATATACGATCAATAGAGTGCCAACCTCACAGTTTCCTTTCTGTTTCCTGCTTCACCCTCTATGTGATTCAACTAGGATGCTACACTGATTTCCAGCTTTTGGAACTGCCCAGAAAAAGTTCAACTTTAAAGCACAGAAATTATGAGAATAATTTCGCAAGAACTTTAAAAAATACTATTTACCTACTCGTAATTCCTTAGAATTTAAAATTTAAATCTCTGCAGTCACCTTCTCTCTCTCTCTCTCTCTTGCTCCCTCTCTCGCCTAAACTATTTCTTCATCTATTTATTGTTAGTAGTTTATATTTACATATATGGTAATTATTTAATATTAATTTGCTTGGTCTCGCAAAATACCCCTCAACTTGATATATGCGCGCAGTGGACGCACATTTCCCGCTCTATGCGTACGGCTGCCGAAGAGGTGCTAGGCTACCACCATCGATAGAGGAATATGTGGTACGACCAAAACGCATGCATGACCTTTAAGCAGAATATGGTCGGATGAAAGCATGCCATGTGATTGGAACCTCAGCGTACTCTTCCAAATCCATAAGAAAGGTGATTCCACGATCTGCGCCAACTACCGTGGGATAAGCCTTCTTAATATTGCATATAAGGTTCTATCGAGCGTACTGTGCGAAAGACTGAAGCCCATCGTCAACAAACTGATTGGACCTTATCAGTGTGGCTTCAGGCCTGGTAAATCCACCATCGACCAGATATTCACACTACGCCAAATCCTGGAAAAGACCCGAGAAAAACAGATCGACACCCATCATCTATTTGTCGATTATAAAGCCGCCTTCGACAGTCGACAGCACGATTAGGGATCACTTGTACGCCGCAATGTCTGATTTTGGTATTCCTGCAAAGCTCATTCGTCTTTGCAAAATGACACTGACCAACACCACCAGCGCAGTGAAAATTGGGACAGACCTCTCCGCACCATTTGATACCAAAAGAGGTTTCAGACAAGGTGACTCCCTATCGTGCGACTTCTTTAACCTTATGCTGGAGAAAATCAACATCCACTAGCTGCGAACATCGACATCTCTGGCACTATCTTCTACAAGAGTGTCATGCTGCTAGCATACGCTGATGATATTAACATCATTGATTGGCAAAAACGCTCGAGCAGTCAGTGCAGCATTCTCCAACCTGGAAAGGGAGTCTCGTCGAGTGGGTCTAGTGGTGAACGAGGACAAAACGAAATACCTTGTGTCAACAAACAAAGAGTCACGGCGTGTTGGGCAAAATGTTACTGTTGAATATTATACTTTTGAAGTCGTCAAGGATTTCGTATATCTAGGATCCAGCAAAAACCAACAAAATGTCAGCCTTAAGATCAAGCGGATACTAACTCTTGCCAACAGGTGTTACTACGGGCTCAGTAGGCAATTGGGAAGTAGAGCCCTCTCTCGGCCGGCGAAAATAACGCTCTGTAATAACGCCCTAATCCTTCCCGTCCTAATGTATGGCGCAGAGACGTGGACATTGACCATCAATGATGAGAGACTGTTGGCTGTTAGGAGCGTTCGAGAGGAAGATACTCCGTAAGATCTACGGTCCAGTATGCGTGGACGACGTGTATCGAATAAGATGGAACGATGAGCTGTATGAGCTGTACGCCGACACTGACATAGTCAAGCGTATAAAACTCCAGCGGCTTCGCTGGCTGGGTCATGTTGAGCGAATGGAAGAAAGCGCTCCGGCTAGAAAGGTGTTTTATTCGAACCACGGTGGAGGATCACGCAGAAGGGGACGTCCTAATCTCCGTTGGAAAGACCAGGTGCAGGGCAACCTGACTGCACTTGGCCTTATCAACTGGCGCCAGCGCGCGCATAGCAGAGGTGACTGGCGAAGCTTTGTAGAGGCGGCCAAGACCGATCATCGGTTGTAGTGCCAGTTAAGTAAGTAAGTAATTTGCTTAGTCTACTATTGCGCATGCACGTCAAACCAGACGAGTATGCTGGGATCTGATTGGCTATAATAAATTTTAAAGCGAAATGTTAACAAAGGTCTAATATGACATAGCCAAAAAATGGCGCATCTAAGCAATGCCTAACCTTGTATTCTATCATTCTTTTTCCCTATACATATGCACTCGTATGTATATGTTACAGTCAAATATCGAGTGATTTTTTAACTGCAGAGAAACAATTAGATTTAGATTTAATTTTGTGCATTGTTTGTACAATATTTCAAAATGCAAATAATTTTCTAATCCCCACTCACTCGCTCACTTAATCTCCCTCTCTCCCCTCTCTCTATTTCTATTCTGCGCTCCCACTCAATAGACGATTTCCTTTCTATAGTATAGCAACGACATACAGAAAACCGATCCCATTCTCGAAGAAAATCCTCTTAGGACATTAATGAATTTTGCAATTAAATTCAATAAATTGCAGTATGCTTCTAGGCGCAATTAATACCATTATTAAATTATCTGTGTGCACAAAACCAAATGCACACACACACGCAATGTATGCATGTGTACTTGTATGCTTAGTAGAAATTACAGCTGTGCTGCTGCACAATATTTCTGCAAACATTTGCGATTTGCAGTAGTAGAAAATTACATAAAATTATAATTATGCTCTTGCATTTGATTTAGAAATTTCTTACAAACATATTTGAGATGCTCATATCTATGCAAAAGATTATGTTCAAGTTTGAAATTCGAAATTTTGTAAGATCGCAAATTTCGTTTGTATCTTCTACTCTTATGTACATATGTACATACTCGTATATTATGATAATAATAATAATATTAATAAGGTTCTGCTATTTTAATATGCAAGTTCGAGTATGATGTACTATAGTCGATTCAGCACAAATGTTGCAATAATTTGCAATTCATGTTCATAGTATATGCATAAGAACTTATACCATACACGTACGAGTATGTGTATGTGTCTGTGCTAAAAATTAATCAGAAATTTATTTATTGCCCTCGAGGCAACAGGATGAACTCAAATCTTGGTAAATTTAATATTCAATGTCACAATGTGAGGGCGGTGGTTGTAGTAACTGGATAAGCTGAATTGATTTTCTGCGATGAAATCTTGGAAAGATACCAACTCGCACATATAAATTGAAGTACTTACCAGGGGTACTTGGTTGTTGGTATTAGTATTGCTAATGAGATTGGTACTGGTACTTGATACTTATTACGTATTAGTACTGGTATTAGTACTCTATGCTTGATACTAGGTAAGTGGTACTTGGTACTTGGCATTTGGTATATTTAAGAATTGATACTTTGCATTTGATACTTGATAAGTACTTTAAACCTGATATTCGTTAGTTTGTACCTATTATTTATTATTTGAGTATTGATACTTAATATTTGATATTTGATAATTCGTAGTATTTAAGATATTACATCGGATTCTTGTTGCTTCACCTGGTACATGAAATAGGATACTTGATTCCATGTAGCTACTTGATACAGGCATTTTTTCTAATAGGAATGTTTCTTAGCATTTTAACTTTACATTTTGTGAGTGCTCCTGTTCCCTCCACATGTCGTTCGACCTGTCGATCAATGTGGTTGCATGTAGGCCACACAATTTGAGATTTTTCATTCGATTTGTGCAACAATTTCATTTTGTGCTTGGGTTTTGTAAAGTGTGGAGCAAAATGAACGCAGATTTTATTACGCTTCTCCTTGTGAGCGAAATACATAATAGAAAAAGAAGCAACTGGCAACAATGATAAAAAACCAAAGAAATTGGAATAAAGAAATTAAACTAGCAAACAAGGGACGAATTTTCCAAATATAAAATTACTAAGAGCACTTGAAAGAGCTGAACCTAAGGACGATGACTTCTTCATAAAGGATATTAGCTATCTTTTTCAATTGTTACCAATTTGTCGTATGCTCGGCGACGGTCGTTTTTATAAAACCCACTTGCCACTTGCCGATCTGAGTACTCCTGAATGTTATGAGGTTGACTAGAAACGTGGCAAATATCGTTTATGTTTTGTTGCGCTGATGCGAGCTGATTTCTTTCCACGGACGAAAGATTTTCAATTAAATTATCAAGCAAATCTTCTGCCCTTCTCTTTCGTTGAGAATCTGAGGACCTTCGTCGGGTTTCAATGATATTTATTTATTTTTTTTATTGATACATTCAACACCCTATGAATGCAGAGCATTGTGTTGAATGGAAGGAAGATTGATAGGTGAGTGGAAGATGGTGGGAGAATGAGAGAGGGAATGCAATCACACAGGACACTGATAAAGGGATAGACAGCCATTGTGGCAAGTGTTATGCCTTTACCATAATGAACTTCAGTTTATCAGTGTCGACTATGACCGCATGTAGCGCCAAATGCCAAGCTTTTGGCATCCACTCATGTTGTGCGTGTTATATTTGCACATGATTGGATGCATGATTGTTGATGCAATTATTGGCTCTAAGGAACTCATTTGCGATTCATGCTGTCTCTCCGCCTTAGTCTTTGAGAGTTGTGTTTCAATGAAATTCGTATTCTGCTGTGCCTCAAGTTCGGTGCGAAGTCAACACTCTCGCGACTTCTCGGTGCAGGTTTTCTGATTTTTGTTGAACCTGCAACTCAAAAAAAAAAAACAAAAATCACTTTACTTTTCCTTATCAGACATTTTTTCAAAAAATATTAATGAATTTAATTTTGGAATGTACGCAATTATTTTGTTCATGCCATCAACAAATACCAACAAACAAAACGGTAGTGACATCTCTGTGTCGCTAGGTTAAACTATACGCTCTGTCAAACCAAATCATTAGCCCAATTCCTTCGCATTTCGTCGTGTCAACAATATTCAGTTCATACACTACCAAGTTTCATACAATAACATATTTTTTTTGCTCGTAAAAATGTCGAAATTGGTGCCTACAAACTACGATATGCGGACAGCATTGATTTTCGGTTACCAATTAAAGAAATCTGCTTTGGAATCTCATCGAATGCTTGTGGGAGGCTACGGCCAGCACGCTCTAGGCAAAACGCAGTGCAACGAATGGTTCAATAAGTTTAAAAGTGGCGATTTTGATGTGAGAAACGAAGAACGTGGAAGACCACTGAAAAAGTTTGAAGATGCCGAATTGCAAGCCTTACAGGAAGAGAATGATGAATGACTTGCAGAACAATTAAATATGACCCAACAATGCATTTCTCAACGTTTAAAAGCCATGGAATTGATTTTGAAGGTGGGAAGATGGGTGTCGCATGAATTGACTGAAAGACAGCAAGAAAATCGAAAAACCACCTGTGAAATGTTGCTCGCCAGGTACAAAAGAAAGTCATATCTTCATCGAATTGTTACTGGCGATGGAAAATGGATCTATTTTGAGAATCCCAAACGTAAACGATCATATGTTAAGCCCGGTACAGGTACACCGGTATACCGGCCAAATCAACAGCAAAGCCAAATCGCTTCGGAAAGAAGACAATGCTCAGGGGTTTTCTGGAATCAGCGGGGTGTTATCTGGTTATCTGGTTTGACCTTCTGAAAACCAGGTGAAACAGTTACTGCTCAACGCTACCAACAACAATTGGCCGATTTGGACCGTACTTGGTGCCAAAAACGTCCAGAATATCAAGATAGGCAACACAAAGGAATTTTTCTTGAGGACAATGCACCATCACATCGAACAAAATAGACTCGGGAATTGGTAGATTCGTACAGCTGGGTAGCCCTCCCCCATCCGGCTTACTCACCAGACTTGGCTCGATCTGACTACCACTTATTTTCATTAATGGGGCACGCACTTGCGGAGAAGCACTTCGATTCGTACGAATACGTGAAAAAATGGCTCGATGACTGGTTTGACTCAAAAAACGAACAGTTTTTTTTTGGCGAGGCATTCACAAATTGCCAAAGAGATGGGAAAAATGTGTAACTAGCAAAGGCCATTACTTTGAAGATTGAATGTACAACCATTTTTATTAAATAAACGTGCATTTTTAAAAAAAAAATACCGGTTTCGTAGTTGTACACCTGGTAATACTGCAATATTTTTGTTTTTCATCAATAAGATAAGGCACCTAGTCTCAGAATTTATTCAATGCGATTTTTTGGTTTGCGCTTTTTTTCCAACTATATTTGACACTTTAAAAAGGGCTCAAAGTTTAGTTTACTTTACATTTGTAAAGGTAGAAAATTACGAAAAGTGCCAGAATGGACAGAAACAGGAAACTGTTGTCCTTAATCAATTACATAGATTTCTGCTGGGGTAACAATTTCACTTTTTCCATTTGCTGCACTTTTGTGTTGTTTTATTAGTCACACACACAACTGACACAGTTTTTCATTTTATTTCATTTTATTTCAGTTTTCTTTTTCCAGAGACTAAAAGGCATTTGATGTATTCCTATGGGAATCAACCTAATTAAGCTTCATTTTGTGTTCGGGGTTAAAAGCGCTGTAGGAAATTTTGCTCTCCTCGGGGAGAGAATCAAAATGAGAGGTAAAGTCAAAGACAAAGCGAAGAAGGTGAACGAAAAAGAGAAAGAGAGAGAGAGAGGGATTTTATAATGATAACTTTTACAGAGGAGATGGAAGGAAGAAAAACTTTTAATGCTCTTTTTAATAATATTAATTATTAACAGCTGCCTTTGTCATCCGTTTCACCTAAAAGATAGCGAGCGAGTTACAATTAAAAGTAAAAGGATCTGGACGTTTATGTGTTCAAATAAAATTTTCTTTCCGGCATGAGTGTTTAGCTTTTGCATATTTTATTTGGAAAGCATTCACTTTTATTTCTTGAATTTACTTGACGTATGCAAAAAGTCTGCAAAAAGGAGAACAAATTTAGCTCCACTTCATTCGAAAGCGGAAGAAAATAGTAAACTCCACAACACAAAATAAAAATTCACAAAATACTGACAACAAAGTGACAGCATAAAAACGATGACACACAGCCGGCAAACAAAACGATAGTATGTAAGAGAACGCAAGACAGAGTAAGAGAGCGGGAGAGAGGACTACATTCAAATCGAATGTAGGAAAAAAGTCTCATCAACTGTCAAAGTACAATAAAGTTGTCACTTCCGCTTCCTTTCTGACCAACGGCATTTGCTTCTATTTTTTGTTTTTTTTTTTTTGCTTTATTTCTTTTATTTTTTGTTGGTTGTTTGTTATTGTTGATCTTTTTTCCTTCGGTATATATTGCACTGTTGCTATTATTGCGCTTTTTATCTCTTCATCTTTTGCTAGTATTTTTTCTTGATTGTTTTTTGTTTTAGGTGCCTTTTTTTGTTGTTTGTAGCGTCGCACTTTTTCGCACTTGAGTACGCTTTATGGTGCAAATGTGCCTTTACAGTTCGTTACGCGAACGCTTTATGCTTCGCGCTGTCTGATCTTATGTGTTGCTTCTGTGGAAATTATAATAAAACAAGGGGCAAATAAACCGATAGGAGAGGTAGGTATTGTGGAAGGAGGAGGAGGAGGAGGAGGAGGAGGAGTAGGAGGAGGAAAGGGGAGAAAACTGCAAGAAAATTTAAGAAATTTGTTTTGAAAGTTTACTCTTGCAAGAAAACGATTCTCTCTCAGCGAAGTCACTCACACATGAAATTCGAATATGTGATAGTGGCCAAAACTTTAAAAGCTTATACTTTCCCCTGTCCTTCTAGCTATAAACGACGTATTTAATTTACTACTCTCCGCTTGCTTGTAGACTTCCACTGCTAATATTTTCCGTCAGTATGTGTTGAGGGCTTTAGCCATGGGTTTTTGTATATATGTACATTTGTATATATGCCTGAATTTTGTATAGATGTAGTAGATCCACAGCAATAAATATCAATACAGGCTGGTAATCAATAGCAAGCAAGTATTCTCTTACACAAATTAAAGGGTAAATAATTTACAGCGTGTAAAAGCAATTGCTTTTAACTTTAAATTAAACAGAGATGATTTTGAAAGTCATTTTCGGATTTGAAATAACTTTCAACCTATGTGAAATAATAAAATAAAACTTAGCGTGTAGCCGCTAAACACACAAATTTTAATCATTTTATGTTTGTGCAGCTGCGTTTTCTTCTGCTGCTTCCTTTCAACTTCTCTAATTATATACCATACACATGAATACACGCACATTTCTATAAAAAGACGGACCTATTACATTTCAATTGTGTTCATGGAGAGTATACATATATACAATTTCGTGACGGATATTTCGTTTCGTTTTCTCCGTTCTCCAAGCATTTTCACCCAATGACGCATAAAGAAGTTGCACTCCAAAAGGTTTTAAACTATCGGATCCAAATGGATTGCGGAAATATTTAGGTGTATTACAAAGCAAGAAAAAACTTATGGTTCAAATGATATCAGCGGGTTGAGGGGGATGGTGTAATGGCGACTGAACTCAATGTTATTCGGATGAAAAAATAAAGCTAGGGCACTAGCGGACCTAGAGATTGCGAAAGGGTGAAGATGAGGAATTTTAAGATTTTGGACTTTAACATTTTTTTTAACCTGGACAACGATCAGAATGTATAAGATATTAAGATATGGTATTCATCGGGAAAGGCAGGTAGGGGTAATCTCTAAAGGCTAAAGAAGGAACTACAATTGTAAAAATTCTGAAGCAATATACGCCGATTACCGAACTCTACGCCAAATTATTTTTTCACTAAACTCTCAACTCAAGGATATTCTGAAAATATGCAACATTTTTTTTTTTTAGAAAAAAGAAGAGAAGGGGAAGGACCTTGGGGAACCTGTAAAGAGAAGTAGAAAGCAAAACGATTTCTCAACACTGAAGAATAGGGGCTTAAATTTCCAATGATTCGGTGTTACGTATGAGGTTGTTTACCCCGGCGCAATTGCGTAACACTGTGCAAAAGAAACAGGTACAAAAGTAAGGTAGTAAGAAAGAGATATAAGTTTTGCTTTTCTACCTGTCACTCTCGCACAGTCTTTCCTACTTGAGCCGACGGAAACCGCCTCTTTTAATATTTGACGCAAGGATCTGCAGTTAATAAAATCAACAACATTAGGAGAAAACCATATCGGCTGGACCTCGTACCCACAAGGTCGATATTCGATTCAAAGCTTCCCCGGGTTTCATATTCGACACAAGCCTATTCTAGTAAACATGGAGTGGTTAAAGGCTCAAACTTTTGTTATGTTTGTGAAAAACCGGTGGTCGTAGTGGAGTAGTTGGTAGTATGCTGGACTGCTACGCAGAGTCCTCGAGTTCAAGTCTCGATACAGTTAAAAAACAAAGCAGGCCATGGCAAATCTCCAAGAGTAAAAAGATTACATAAAGGAAGTTTTTTCAACGTAGCATTCCAATTCAGGATAAAACAGGAAGGCGATTCCATAAGTGCACATCATAAAACTGTGCTCAGTTTTACACGCAACAATAAAGAATAATTGAAATGGATAAGGTACAAATCGTGTCATGATTGTAGAAAACCCTGTTCGGCTTTTCTCCATAGGGAACTCGCAAGTAGAAGTTGAGGCTTAAATTTGTATTTATTGTGGCTCATTTTACGACTTGAATTCTTCTTTTAAACACAATCTGATTGACCTGAAGCTATAGTCTCATAGTCTGATGTCACTCTATTATGTAAAAAAAGATTTTTCCTTACACTGAGAGAATTATTGCCGTAATACTTATTTGTAGCACGTTCTCTTCGTATTTCGTTTAAGAACGGTATATGTTAAATGAATAAATGTTAATTTCTTAACCACAATATTCTTGATTTGAGAACAAAACTCTTACCTAAAAACTTTTCGGCCGACAATACATAAAAGCTTATTTCTTTATATTAAACCGAAATAATCTTAAAACAAGAACGAATTTTTAAATTAATCACAAAACTATCTCAAAATAAGTAAATTTGTTTTATACTTAAAATGTGCGTAAAACGGGCGGTCTTAGTTATGTAAAACACACATTCTTAAAAGAATTTTTAAGCTTAACAGACTTCACCTACTATTGAGCAGCTACGATTATTACCGCTGTTCTTAAATTTAGGCCGTTATTTGCCTGAGTGTATTTTGTTATTTTCATCGAGATCTAAATCTTTACGCTTGGCAGTGCTCGAAAGGGCAAAGGCTTGTTTTTCCATTCATATCTTTCCTATCTTTGGTCGCTGTGGTGTAGTGGTAGTGCGTTGGACTGCTACGCAGAGTGTCCGGGGTTCGAATCTCGGCACAGGCAAAATCAAAAAGTAGAAAAGATAATTTGTCTACACGGCACCCACCACCACCTCTTGGCAGGCAATGGCAAACCTACTAGAGTAAAAATTGTTATGAAAAGATTTTCACTTCGCCGTTCGGATTCGGCATTAAACTGTAGGTCCCTTCCACTCATGTACAAATATAACACGCACAACATGAGTGGATGCGAAAAGCTCGGCCTAGGCCCTCTATGGGTTGTTGCGTCATTAAAAGTAAAGTAAAGTAATCTTTCCTATCTTCATTTTCTAATCAAGACAATGATTTTCATATGGGTAGCCCCGTGGATTGATGGGTATTAAAAAAACACACCCACCACTATTTTCTGTTACTATTTTATATTAACATGTTCTACTGCTACGTTTTACTACCACTACTATTCTACTACAATTTTTACATAACTAACTTTCTACTACTACTTTTCAGGAGGTGCTCCATCCTATTACTTTTTATAATGCCATTTTTACTACTATTTTTCTAGTACTATATTTTATTCCATTTTTCAGTGATTTTTCAATAATTTAAATCCTACTACTTTTTTTTAGTGTTTCTCGCTATCACTTCTTCTCTACTACCCATTTAATTACTATTTCCTGCAACAATTTTAAAGACATTTTCTTTTTAATCTTCAGAGTAGCTCAATTCCCCATGGGCGACTTGAGTGGAAAACTAAAACCTACGAAGTCACCCAGTTGAACTAGAGAATTATTGCCGTAATACACACTTACTTATACTTATTATACACACTACCCACAGTACTTTAACCTAAATTCTTCAAATTCTTAACGGATAAGGACTAAAAGCACTTTTATGCTCCTCTATCCAAATATCCAAAATTCATAGAATTCCCTTTTTGTGCAAACGATGAAATGAAGTGAGAGCGACTAAGGAACTTTTCCATTCTTTCGTACTGTTCTCTTCCATATAAAATGTATGGGCTTTTTCCGCAAGTATGAAAGAACATATTTATTTTTCTTTTCTGCTGTTTGGATGTGTGTGTTTGGGTGTGGAGTTTTCCACGTCAAAATAATAGTATGCAACTCACTGACCATAAAGCTAAAGCTCTACGCTGCAATAAGATTGTAAATAAAAACTATAAGGTAATTTTAAGTATTTCAGTATTCTACCATAGTTGGCCCGGTGGAATTAAATGGAGATGGAAACGTGGGCGAAAAAACAGAAACGTGCTGCAACACACACAATTTATTATGTAATATTTTCTGCTATTTTGCTTTTAACTTCCGTTTTTTCAAATGAGCATCAATAGCACTGATTCTGACGCTCTGCTGATGGATGATGAACATCATCTTTATCATGCTCTAATCATGTTCGCCATGATGACGCTGACGATAGTAAGCAATAAAGAAACGTTTCCCAAGAACAGGTGTTTCTCGCGAATCCATTCAAAAATATATACGCTTATATAAATTTCGGCTTAAAGAAAATGTCAGTGTATACATAAAACGAAAAGGGAATGAAAATAAAAGCTTGATTACGCTCCAGTGATTTTTATTGCTTACACTTTGCATTTACGGCAACAACGTAACTCGTTGCATAAATGAACAAGAGAGGAGATTAATGGTAGGTTTATATTAAGAAGTAAAATTAAAAAATATTAACAATTCTTTTTACATTAAAGGAATTCAAAAGAAGAAAATCTTAAAATATACAATTTAATATTTTAAGGCAAACCCCTTGGATTCGTTAGCAATATGATCCGAATGGCGATATAGCTTGCTTCTTGTACAGAAATCACTGATTAATGTTGTGCTTGAGTGCGTATTACAAGAGTACGCCCAAATCAGTTGTATTCCATTATTCAGTGACTTCAATTAGTTATACAAGGTGGGGCAAAAGTAAGGCCGTCATTGTGCTTTGACATTTATGTTGTAGACAGATAGAGAATTAGTTCACAACAAGCAAGGGAGCGCGGAATTATTGTTACCGCTTATTTTACCAATTGCAAGAAGCCCAATTTCGCATAAGAAGTTATGTGAATGGACAAAATTGGATTTCTGGGGCACTGAAAACTTAAAAACCCAAAAATTGGAAAGAAATTGGACCAGAAATCAATCAAGTCATAGGATAATTATAACACCAGTAACTGGATCAGAATCTACATTAAAGCTCTGACAAATAATCGAATCCAACACCGAACCAAGTTGCACAGCAAAAATCAGCCCAATTGGAAGACCAAAAACTAAAGTATTTGAGTAAATGCCATTCTCAAGCTCTCCAAAAGTAAGACTGGAACTGAAGTCCATTTTAAATGTAGTTACAGTTGAGGTGTAGAGAGACTTTCAAGATTTTGAAATGGAATCGCATCAATCGCTAATGGTTCTGACTCTTAAGCGCTAGTAAATACAAATCTTGATCCATAAAGAGTGGTCGCTGTGGCGTAGTGGTAGTGCGTTGGACTGCTATGCAGAGTGTCCGGGGTTCGAATCTCGGCACAGGCAAAATCAAAAAAAAAAGAAAAAATATTTTTTCTAGACGGCACCACCTCTTGGCAGGCAATGGCAAACCTACAAAAGTATAAATTGCTATGAAAAGCTTTTCACTTCGCCGTTCGGATTCGGCATTAAACTGTAGGTCCCTTCCATTCATGAACAAATATAACACGCACAACTTGAGTGGATGCGAAAAGCTCGGCCTAGGCCCTCCATGGGCTGTTGTGCCATTAAAAGTAAGTAAGATCCATAAAGATAGGCACGGATTCTAAAGCTAACTCCTCCTGTCTTCCCACAATTCCGCAACACCTGCATGTAGCCTAAGAGTGTCTAAGGGAGTCATTGAAAAAATGCACAGTTTCTAGTGAAATCATTTATCCAATATCGACAATTAAAAAGGAAATGTCATTACATTACACTGTCCTAGTTTTATTTACCAAAAAAACAAAAATTTAAATAAAAATTAAATAAATTGTGTGCGTCAGTGGGACGCCCTACAGAAGTTTACTTCTTCACAAATTTTGTGTTTTGGGTTTTCAGGTTAGGTTTAGTTATCTTGTATAAACCAGAGTCTATCGCAGACATTACAGACGTTTATGTGCTGATTTATGCAAACGATAAGCTTTGCATAATTCAGCTTGTTGAATCATTGATCTCAGGTGTGCTTCATCTGGATAAACTTCATTCTGATCATTTGCTTTTCCAATGCATGCAACGCTCTCTGCAAAATCATCATCTCCATCACAATAGTCATACTCAAAGCATGAGAATTTATTTGCATCATTACATCATTATAATTATAATTTTACCATCATCATCATTATTATGATCATTACAATAATCATCATCATCAAAGTATTCATGTTTTATGATGTCAACAGGTGGAAAATTTGCCACTTGCCGATCTGGGAACTCGCGAATGTTATGAAGTTGACTAGAAACTTGACAAATCTCGTCTATGTTTTGTTGCGTTGATAAGAGTTGGTTTCTTTCCGCGGAGGAAAAGTTTTTTAATAAAATTTTCAAGTAAATCTTCTGTCCTTCTCTTTCGTTGAGAAGCTGGGAATTCGACCACCTCAATGACTGTCTGGTGCTGTATAATCTGAGGACCTTCGTCGGGTGTTGTATTGGCTCTAAGGAACTCATTTGCCATTCATGATGACCCTCCGCATTAGTGTCTGCGAGGTGTTTTCCAATGAAATTCGAATTCTGTTGTGTCTCAAGTTGCTTGCGAAGTCTCAGCCCTTGCGATCGGTGCTGGTTTTTGGGGTTTTTACACGATAGCAGAATCTGAATGTTGTTGTCCATATCAGCCGCAATTTTTGCTGGAGATTATATTGTTTTTACCTCGGTTTTTTTTTCAGTCTATACTCGCTCATTCTATCAGCTCTAGAAATTTTTAACGATTTTCGTTTGAATTGGAAATGTTTTTTTTGAAATTTTAAATTTTACTAGATACTGATGGGCAGCGCCCTTTATCAATCGAGAATGAAAAAATTTACGAGAAAAAATCCATACTCGATTGATGGGCAGTGCCCTCTATCAATCAAGTAAGAACATTTTTTTTTTCGAGGAACTGATGGGCTCCCTCTATATATATTTTTTCCATATTCGATTGATAGAGGGCGCTGCCCATCATTTCCGTGACAATTTTCGCTGCGACGATCATCTTTTACCCCCGGCGTAAATATTATATAAAAAAACGATTCTAAAAATACAACTTAAAAAATTCCGAATTTTCTGCTTGTTAATAATATTAAAGCATATATCGAAATGTGTTTAAAAAAAATAATTTATGCAAGTAAGCACACATAAATATCTCAAACCATCATCTTTTTGACGAAGAAGCGTTAAGCAAAAACATTAAGTTTTTTTCATGTGTGTTTTGCCTGTTTTTTACGCGCCGGAAACGGATATATTTAACTTTTGTTTTTGCTTGAGTATTACTTATTACTTTTTGTCTGTAGCATTCATTCTTTTTCTGGTGATTTTAAGTTAACTGTTTGCGTAGAATTGCTCTTGCTTTTTTGTTGTTTGTATATACACATTGCTACATACATGTATATGCGTGGCTGTGTACATGCGTGTCTGTGTGTTTTCATAATAAGCTTTTATTCTTTAGCAAATATTTACAAGCTTTTTATTAGCTACGGGTGAAATGCATGTGTTTCATTTGTTGATATTTGAAGCAACTTCTGTTTTCTCTTTTTTTGTTTCATTTTGTGTGTTCATGTGTGAGTTTGAATATTTATGTACGTATGTATATGTGGAACTAAAAAACTGCTTCTGTCAGCTTCTTCCTTTTTTCCTTTGGCACAAACTAAAATCAATTAAAAGTTTAAGCTTAAAAATTGGGCACATACGAATTATTGTAGTTAAAGAATCATAGAAATTTATAATAGTTGTACTTAAAAAAAAAAAATTTAAGATTTTCTAAAAGTATGTAAATAAATATAGTGAATATTTTGGAAGTAAAAGCAAAAACATGTAGCCGCTACATTCTAAAGAGGAGACTCGTCTTTAGCTATTTAATAACTGCACTTGTTTCCTCTACCTTCTCATTACATCTGCTCCGTCTCATTGACACATACTAACTGCCTCTCGTACATACGTGCACACGCCCACACTACTATTGAGAGAGGAGGCATATTTTATTTATTATACCTGCTCTTTATCTCTTTCTATTCCCTACACTTGCTTTGTTTCACCATTGCACCTCTCTCACACTTCTATAGAGAGAGGTCGTGTTTCCCTCTATTGTGTCTGAGAGTATATAGGATTTCGTTTCAATTCTGTTGAAAGCATATAACAGAATTTTTTTTCTTTACCGCGGTTGCCGCTGTTTTCCATGAAAAGTTTTTGCCAATGAATATGCTTCAGGATTCATAGAGATTAGGAGCATTGAGATACAATGTAATCAATAGACTATGGTGGAGTTTCTAGTAGTAAATACTAGATTTAATACTCGCCAATTATTGAAAATATTTTAGTATCTCAGTAGAGTGTGCAAAAATTCTACGAAAGCTTCGTGAGGATTTAAATGGGGAGTTTGGCTTAGAACGATGCGCATAAAATCTCGCCAACGCAAATAATATATCTGATATATGATTTCTATCACAAAACTATTTATCTATTCAGACATGTGTAGCAAATATGTGGCACTATCCTTGGGATTGCAAAGTTTTCCATACATAGAAAGCCAGATACTGATTATAGACCGGTCAATTCAGCAAAGACACAAATACAGTAAAATATTGGCTTGATGGTGAGATGAAAAAGGAGAAAGGAACTCAAAAAATTTATTGCAACAGTTGACAAATGTAAAAGGAGACTTACTTACTTATAAGTATATTGAAAGTAAATAAAAACAGTCTTAGTACTTCATTACTTTTATTCATTAATACTCGTATACTACGTTTTAAGTACTTTTGCCTTTAAAAACACAACCAAGCAGTGCGATCGCCCAAAATATTCGGACTAACCTCGCACTGTCCGAATGAAAGAAGTCTCGTTTGTTTGGAATAAATACCGTCTACACTAGACGAACGTCACTCGGAACAATTTTCTCACAAACATGTGTTTGTACCAGAGCCTGAAAATAACTTTTATATTAAGTTACGTCAAACTGTTAACTTTTATATGTACTTATTAAAAAGTAAAACCTAAAAATTACTTTCAACTTTTAATTATAAAAATATAATTACAAATAAAAGTAGACTTACCATATAACATTAAAAATAAAAGTTAATTGTCTTACTAAACTTTGATAGAAAAGAAATAAGCATTTAAGAGTCCTTCATAGCTTTGCTTTTTAAAAGTCTTTGAAGACTTTTATTTTCAAAAGTCTTTGGAATCTTGTATTTTTAAAGTCTTTGCAGTCTTACTTACTTACTTTTAATGGCAGAACAGGGCCTAGGCCAAGCTTTTCGCATCCACTCATGTTGTGCGTATTATATTTGTACATGAATGGAAGGGACCTACAGTTTAATGCCGATTCCGAACGACGAAGTGAAAAGCTTTTCATAGCCAATATTTACTCTTGTAGGTTTGCCATTGCCTGCCAAGAGGTGGTGCCGTGTAGAAAAATTATTTTTTCTACTTTTTTTGTTTTTTGATTTTGCCTGTGCCGAGATTCGAACCCCGGCAGTCTCACTATATATTTATTACTATTTTCTGCTTTACTCATTATAAGTATTTTCAAATACTTTTTCTTTTATTTTGTACTGCTTTTTCACTATTATACTATTTGCCCTACTACTATTTTATAACCACTTTTCTACAAATATTTTCACTACTTCTCGAAAGACTTTTTAAAGCAAGAGTCTTAAAAGACTTAAAAACAAATTTTTAAAAATAAAAGCCTTTAAAGTCTTACAGCTTTACTTTTTTATTTTCATATTTTAAAGTAATAGATATTGCGTAAGAGTATAAATTATAACTTCAAAAGAAAGTTATTTCAAAACTCTTACTTCTAGTCATCATCAAATAAAAGTTTTTAAAACATATATCTCGTACATATATTGAAGACTTTTTGATAAAAGAGTTTCATGCTCTGGTTTGTGCACCGTACCGTCTACACCATGCGAGGAGACATTCTCCTTTGGGTGGGAGGAAAATTTATGTTTGAACACGCGCGGAGAGAAATTTTCGATGCTATTTCAATTGTTCAATCATTGTTTCTCGATTTTTTTTAGATTTTTTCTACAGTTATTATAATTTACTTGTCTTCATTATTTAATTTTCATATGATTGAAAAAAAATTGGAAAGCTTTCACGGTTCAAGGAATCAAAGTTCGTTTATGGGTTCAAGGTTAGTTTCGGAGAAATAATACTACTCGTACACCGCACCGCTGTTCGAAAACAGTGAAAAACTGTAGGCCGGACCATCTGGTATCGCAAAGGGTCATTCTGGCCTAAGTATGTCCTGTGGACAGCCACTCAACCAATCAACGAACCAACGAGCCAACCATACCTCGCTGTACTATTATCTCAATTGTCCCATCATAGTCGTTGGATTCTGGACAATGAGCGCATACTCTCACTTTTACTCTCTCATTTCTATTCTAGTTCTAGAGTGATACTCTTCTCCTTTTTCAATATATAAAGATGAACAATTAATGTTAAATTTTGTATGTGTTTCCATTGCAACAACAAAAATAAACAATAATTATGAGTACATATACTGAAAAATTACACATTGCATCCTTTCAGTACGTAATAGCACTTAAAAAAACAAATCCAAACAATAAGTGCATATCACTTATTGTAAGCCTCTCACTATGGAGAAAATATATAGTGACTTTATTTTGTTAGTATACAGGGTGCTTCAGGTATTTCACTTTAAAAACTAAAATTTTTATACTTCTCATTCATATCCGTAATTTCTCTGGCACTTAATAGCTGCTCTTAGGTAATCAAGCGTGTTAAGGTGGTTGTTTATTGGTCTCGCATTTAACAATGCCCATAAGTACGTAGTAGTTCAAAGGATTACGATACAGTCGGCTAGGTGGCCACATGTTTAGGGTTATGTGATCACGAAGATTCTTAGACATCCGATCTTGTAATGTCAGAAGAAGCAGAGTCCTGTTGAAATACGTATCCAGGGTTTCACAACTGCTTCCAAAACCTCAATGTAGGCAACAGCATTCACCCGAGGACTTTGAGGATAGCAGTGGGGTGGCGTGACATGTCGTTAATTGCTCACCACTGCCAAAACGATGATAGTTGCTGGAAACATAGGGAACATCTGAAGGACCTGAACATAACCAATGATGTATGTGGCTTGAGCTGAGAAAATTTCTACCTTTGAAAATTATATGGGTACAAACATAATACAAGAAATTATTCAAGCTAAAATATAAGAACATTGCCGAATCTCCTAGGGAATCCAAAGGAGTATTTTGGGGAACAAACTCCCCTATAATTCTTGACAAACATTTCTGTCAATATCATGGACATAAAGTGAAAAAATTAAATCTCCGACAATCTTTAAATTCGCTTGAGAACGTGAACCACGCGATACAAGTCTCTAAAGCGTTTTTGATAAAAATAACACCGTAAATTTGGAGTTGCACCTTTTCTGTAGAAAAGCTATACGCGTGTATGTGAGGGTCTGACAACATCAATCAGAATTAAATACCTTTGCCCCATTTTTTGTTTGTTAATTCAACCAAATTCTCAGATTGGAAATTATTGAAAATATTCGCTTCAATTCAATCCACTCTAATGTAATATAATATTGCTTAAACGGAAAAATTTGATTTTATAACAATTTTTCATTTATTCAATTTACAAATTTGTATGTATTTAATTTTAAACATGGAATTATGTGCTAATTTTTTATGCGTTATATGCAAATGAGAAAAAGTAGTTAAAATATGCCACAAAATCAATAGGCAGCGTCAAAACCAATAACAATAACGAAGGATATAAATTATTGAGTAATTAATATGATTAAAATGTGAAATCTATTAATTAAAAACAAAAGCATACTTTTAGGTGATTAAACGCGTAATATTATGACAACATCGATAACGAGTAAAATAAATAAAATTATGTAATTTAAATACTTATACTTAGATAATTACATAACATAAAATAAAATTGACATAAATGAAATATTGTGATAAATATTCTGAAAAATTACGGTTTTTTTAATACTATTTATTGTACTAGTTAGTAGGTAGCTGGTGTTAACTAGTCGTCGGCTGACCAACGGACCGGTTGGTTTACGTAGAACCCTGTAACTCTCAGCCGGCGTAATCAACAGCCATCATCTTCCCCGTAGAATTTCTCTGAAGAATTTTTCTGAAATTGTGAAATTGTAGCAGAAGGTGTTGGAGAGGATTTAAGCTTTCTAAATCTTCCAGAAATACTTAACATTATCCAAAATATTTTTTGGTGATTAAATAGTGAAATTAATATTCCGCTATTGCTCGTTAATCAGAAAATTAAAATTAAATTTCTTAGAAAGGGATAACAGTATTGTAAACGGGTAAGGGCTTTGCTTCTCCGGACAAGGGCGGATTTCGAGGAATGTCCAAATACAAGCTTAATAGAAATAAAATTCAGTGTGGGTACCTTTTCAAACTTGATTTTCCTCTAATGGGGATAGCGGTAAATATATGGTAGCAGATCTTCTAACTTAGGTCGTCTTTTCTTTAGGCTTCGTGATTAATAATCTTTTAAAAATTTCGGTAAATTGTCTAAAGATGACACAAATACCCCTGCCTTACTTACTTTACTTTTAATGGCACAACAGCACATGGAGGGCCTAGGCCGAACTTTTCGCATCCACTCATGTTGTGCGTGTTATATTTGTACATGAATGGAATGGACCTACAGTTTAATGCCGAATCCGAACGGCGAAGTGAAAAGCTTTTCATAGCAATTTTTACTCTTGTAGGTTTGCCATTGCCTGCCAAGAGGTGGTGCCGTGTAGAAAAAATATTTGTTCTACTTTTTTTGTTTTTTGATTTTGCCTGTGCCGAGATTCGAACCCCGGACACTCTGCGCAGCAGTCCAACGCACTACCACTACGCCACAGCGACCCTGCCATTCTCCAAAATTATCGATAGCAAAATCGAGTTACAAACAAAAAAAATTAACATTAACATTAACTAATGAAATATAAAATTAAGGCTACAGGCCTTAAACAGATACGTCAATATTTATGTTAACTTCGCAATCCATTAACGGTTTTATTAATCCGTTAACTAAGTCCGTTAACTAAGTCCGTTAACTAAGTCCGTTAACTATAACTAGGAATGTCTGCTAGCTTCTTCCTCCAACTCCTCGTTTCGGCTCATGTGGTTAGATAAGTACAATATTGCCCAGGTCGGTCATGGCCCAGCCATGATCTCGATGAAGAACGAGACCGTTTTATTGTGCAACTCAAACATTACGAGGATGCTGATAATTTTATAGTACTGTCACCCAGCAAAAAAAAAATCAAGAAAAGAAAATCAAGAAGAACAACAGGTCGTTTAAAAGCCTCGTTTCCACACAGCAAATTCTACAGAATTGGTGACAGATGCTGCCTTTTCGAGAGAGAAACTGTTGGTGAACTTGTTTATCAATTATAACACAGCCAAACCGTACAGTGGCACTTAAACGTTTGTTCTTTATACATACTTAGGCGTAACGTTATTGTTTGAGTGTTTTTGGGGACAAACAAATATTTTATTTTTTATTTTGCGCATTCAAAAAGTTAACGTTAACGATTAACGATTTTCGTCCCTGCAAATAATATACAAAAAATGAGTACAGACATTTTGTAGGATATTCTTTCCATTGACATTTGTAGAGACAATAGAGAAATCTGAAAAACAATAACTTCGACATTGTCCTGCACTTATGCACACTCGTATGCATTATTGTTCCCTCTATTGCTGCATTGATAAATATGACAGCTGACAGCGAAAATACAAGAGAGAGATTGCCAGCACAGCAAGCAGTGTTGCTAAATTAGTGCTCTGGTGGGTTTTTCAAAATAAAACCCGAAAACTGTCTCATTTGATGGGGGTACTTTCTTCGACTTGACGACATTGTTTCATTTCGTGGCAGTGCTTCTTTTCGCATTGTCAAAACCGTTTACTTAGCTCAGTAATATTTTTCTTACTTATATGATGCATGTTCATTTCTCGTTTGTTCCATTCTAGTTTAATTACTTAAATTCAATTTTGAATACAAAAATTAGCTGATGTAAATAAAAGGAATTGACAGCCAACGTTCTCTGAGAAGAAACGAAGTAGTGCCCGACACCACCTGTTCTAATTTCGCTATGGAAAACATTGTGGTTAATCATTTTGCCAAGAACAAATTTTAGTCAAGCATGTCGTCGATTTTGTTTTGTTTTAGTTACCTGCATTGCAAAGCCATATTAACGTGGTAGTTAATTTGAAAATACATCAACTTCAAGAGCTGAAGGTTTGATGACAAAGTTGAACCTTAAAAAAATAGCAGAATTTGATGGTTTTACATCAATCCTCCACTTTCTTCTTTATCCCATTTGAAACAAAATATTGAGAAATATAGATTTTAAAGTGGAGCTTCCTTACATGTGGTTAGCTTAAAATGATGAGAACAGAGTGAAACGAAAATTCTATCACGAAATCCGAATTACTCTCAACACAATATAAGTAGAATAGACCAATCGTTATGGTACGCGATGGTCCAGCGTAGCAGGTGTAATTAGTACAGGTAAGAAACATCTAAAGCTATTTCATTTCCTTAGTGTACAGTGGCTAGAGGTTACGTTTTTTTTGCCGAAAATTGTTCTAAAACCCAAGAAAAACTGAAAAATATTGTAAAAAAAAATAAAGATTTTGCGATATGGAGATATATACCTACGGTTGCAGGATTTAAACTGAGTCTCATCTGAGTTGTCCCATTTGACGAAATTTTCTCATTAGTAGCTTGTTGTCATTTTGTCGTTTCTGGTATGATAAGTTTTTTAGACAAATTAGTATTCAATCATAGCACTATTCTTTTACGAACTGATAATATCAAATTTCACGTCCAACTTCCAATTAAGTCAAAGCTCTAAACTCAGACTTAGTATGCTCAAAATTAGATGACCAATGTAGGGAGTTAATCTCCACTCTAAGTCATATGCTGGACATTGGCCTTATTAGGGGTTCCAGGTTAATGAAACATTTAAGGTAATGAACGAACCGATAAATTTTCGTGAAGATAATCAGCCCTGGAAATATCTCAGGCGCAATCAGTATCAATTCCCTTCAAGCTAAAATTGTGCTGGTATACTCTCTTACCGTTGCAGAAAGCAGATGGAACAGGCCAAATTCGCCGTAAACAGGAAAACAAGGCAAACAATTTTACCGCAGTAAAACCAGGTACCTACTGGTTCACACCCGATCTGAAGTAGCCTAACAATAAATAACATGCATTAGCACTATTTGAATTTCTTCTGGAGGAAATAGCCATACTACCTACCTCCCAAAAAAGTCGGCTTCGCTTTTCCTATTTGTTCCAAACATATTTAAACTCAATCAGCAGCAGCACTGAACAGATGTATAATTTGTTTTTGGAATCTTTTACTGACTTTCATGAATCTTGATTATGTTTCCCTCATAACTTTATTTTTATCTGCATTGAAATGTTTATTTGTTTGAATTCGATTTGGTCAGATTTTTGATTGTCGGGATGTGACAAGAATTCTGTACAATCCAGGCAAGTTCCGACTAGATGATAACTCTATTTGGAGCACATATAGTACCTACATGTGGCCCGCTTCATTGGTTAATATTAGGTGGAAACACAGGTCCTCAATCATTTCTGTTTTGTATAAATGAAGCAATTATAAAATGCCGCACAGCTTTTGAATCAAAGTCGGGCCCCTGGAAGCTCACTGAATTTATCTACTAACTCCTAAATATTATAGTTCCAATAGTTAATTGAAAATTTTGCCTGTAGATACGGCTCTACTGATCTAACTTTCTAACCTCTTAGAGTTACCGCCCCAATATGGGACACTGTGATTCTTTCTCCCATATCGTTCGTTCCTTCGAATCATATACTCTGAATGAGCTTCAATTGTATTGCAAACGTTTTTGCAATGTAGCCATAACAATTATAATCCATATCGCAATTAATGAAACCAATTGCACAGTTACCATTCAATTCAATAGAAAAGCCATTTACTCAATTAGGAAACTATTAGATTAATAAGAAATTCATGAGCTATTCTATTCTTCTATTCTATGGGATCAATAAATGTTTTGCCCTGTGTGTGTTTGCGTGTGGGATTAAAATGCATACTTTTACATATATAAATTGAATAAAACTGTGAATTAATTATTAATTGTTTAGAACAATATATCAATAGCTCAATGCGTACAGTGTTACAGCAAACGAAATCAATCGTTCATGTATGAAAGACTCCACAGAATTGTTTTGACTTAACTTGACTTGCGAACCATATGCACAATGTACTAGTACGTACATATGTAGGGTAAAGTCACAGCAGGAGATTAGCATTTGTGACTGATATGCCACTAGCAACAATATGTAATAATAACAACAAACAACAGCAAAACAATCACTGTATGTATAACTATTTACATGAAAACGAAATCAACCCTGCAGCGCGAAAATCAGTGAAAAGTCACAAATTACCTAACATACCATACTTATTACCTAGCCAAAAAGCAGATAGTGGTCGCTGTGGCGTAGTGGTAGTGCATTGGGCTGCTACGCAGAATGGCCGGGGTTCGAATCTCGGCACAAGCAAAATCAAAAAGTTGAAAAAATAATTTGTCTACACGGCACCAGCTCTTGGCAGGCAATGGCAAACCTACAAGAGTAAAAATTTCTATCAAAAGCTTTTCACTTCGCCGTTCGGATTCGGCATGAAACTGTAGGTCCCTTCCATTCATGTACAAATATAACACGCAGAACATGATTAGATGCGAAAAAGCCCGGCCTAGGCCCTCCATGGGCTGTTGTGCCATTAAAAGTAAGAAAAAGCAGATAGCTATTACATCAAGTAAAAACTTATGCAGGGATGAGGCACTTTGAAGAGTGCTTAGACTTTTCTGTTTATACCATGTGCAATAACGAAGAACTTCGTTCTACGGCGGCACTAAAATAGAGCTAGTGTTACCAGATGAACGATAGTCCCAAAATTATGCAAAAATATTTCTATGAAATATTTGTCGTAGCTCCCTCCTTTCAATAAAATTTAGTGAAAATATTGTGACGATATTTCCAGAACAACAGCATTCGCATGTATGCATTCAGGTAAACACATATATTGATGCAATTATGTGTTATTACGCACCTACGCCCTCTACCGACTTCGAAATGTATTAGAAAAGAAACTCCGACAAAAATTATAGTTTCGTGCCTAAGCTAATATTCGTGGTTATGTTAACTAATGACATAAAACATAAAATCATCCGGAAACTTCGAAGAGCTGTGGAATGTTGGTGATACAAATGAAAACTCCGATATTAATGCGACTGCTGCAGCGGATTATACGAGTCACAGATCGACAGTCTTAGTAAGAGTGCGCAATATATGTACATATGTATATGATTGTGAAGTAATTTTTAATTGTTTTATTAAGTGGTAAATTTAATAACACTTGCAATAATTTTCTTTTATGCACACTCCAAAGATTGAACCTCATTTATTTATAGAGAATAACTAAACAGTAGAAATAATATTGTTGTGTAATTCTCATATACTTTATATTTTTGAAATAATATTAAATTGTTTGTTTTATTGTACTATTTTCTGAAAAGTGTTAATTTATGTAGCTGATTTAAATTGAGCTAGATAAAAACTTAAAAATGTAGTCTGCAACTAGTTAGTTTTAAACTAGTCTGTCAATATATCAAAACATACTAGTTCAATAGCACAATTATTTTTCGTAGGACATCAGCGTGGGGAAAAACCATTATGTTACGTGTAAATGTAATGGAAGAATGAAATAGTTGTGAATTATTTTGAGCTAGTTAATTAACCAGCTTTTGAGTTAGTTGGCAACAAAGCAGGGAATTAAACTGACAATAAATACATAAGTACATACATATGTATATACCATAAATGTATGTATGTAGTTACATGTTTGCGTGTATGCGTGTGTGTTTATATGTATTTATGCATTGTATATATGTTAATACAAGCATTTGCCAGTCAGTCATTCAGTCCTTTATAAAGTTTTTGACAGCGCTTTTTAACTGTCAAATGCCTTTCAAATTAAATATCGCACACATAACGCAGTCACACACACACCCACACATGCACATCTGAGTTAAGTGAACTGCTCTGCAAAAGCGAAAATTGAATTTATCGTTGAGCAACACAGCAGGATGAAAGTTTTGTTTTGTAAATTGAAGAACATCGATAAGTTTCGTCATTGGCGGTTAGGCGCTTCAAAAACTATTTTGCTAATTAATTCAAAGCAACAGTAGTTTCTGCTTACTTGAGTCGATAGTTTTTGGTGCAATTAAACAGAGAAATTATTTATCCGTCACTCGGTTAATTGGAGAAGTAACGCAATTCAATAAAAACCACTCAATAAAGCGAAATAAAACAAATGTTCATTTATCATAATCTTAACCTTCATTTTCATCTTCATGTTCATGCCCATCTTATTTGTCACAAGTCAAAATCAGGCAATCATATTCATTTATGATTTTTTCTAAACTAAAATTGAAGGTCAAGTATGCAGCTATCAAGTACGCAGGCAAATGAATTAAGCGAACAAATTAATTAAGTGGGCAAGTTCATAAAGCGGGCAAGTGTATGAAGCACGGTGCAATTAAATGGAAACTACTGTAGTTATAAAAAACAAAACAAAATAGCTAAAGCGCATAAATATGCATGCACTACATATACGTAGATTTGACTGCGCAGTGTGCATTGTGTATTTTTGTGACATTAACATGTCTAAAAAATTTGTTGCCAAGAAATTCTTCAGCTGTTTTTATTCATTTCTGTTACAGTTTTTGACCTAATAGCAGCAAACAAAACACACATAGCTACAAAAGAACAAAAAAATGCTTAAACACTAACGCCTGCCGCCTGCAGCCTGAATTGGTATACAAAAGCATGTTGCGTATTTCCGGTTTCCGTTTCAATTTAAATGAATGAATGAATACAGAAAGTGCATGAACGAATTGCCAAGAGGCAACCAAAAATCAAAACACAAAGCAACTAGAAAGTAGGTATGCACTTCAGTGCTACAATTCGTGGCATAGAGTTGCCATAGTGTTTTTTGTTTGTGTGTTTGTGTGTTTGTTGTTGTTATTGATTTTAGTCTGGTTGCTTTAAACTATTTTTAAATATTTACCAATTTCATGTAATTTTGGTAGAATTTTCCAACACAAGTTTTATAGGATTCTTCCATTAGGCTTGGAATTTAGGACAAGGAAACCATTGTAAAAAAAAGTTGGTCAGGAGTTTCCTGTAAGATCACCGTCATACATATATAAAATTGTACGAAATCGTTTGTGTATTTTGTTGGTAGAATTTGATTGAATTTTGCGTTGAAGAATAATCTTCCAAATATGAAAACCATTTGCACATGACTGTTCGTAAATAACGTCCTCAGAAAGGACCTAATTCTATTTGCTAAACTCGATTGAATTCGGGTATACGACAAAATCAATCCGATCGGTTTTGGCTTAAAGTTTCGATTTTTTCCAAGAATCTTTTTCCAAAATCTTCAGAGGAATGAAAATGACATGCGAGAGGATACGAATGCCCGTCAAATAATCTAATAATAATCATGTTAATCTAGCATCGCACATGAGTGGGGAGAGCGGTCGAGAAAAGCCAGAAAAATGAGCAAGAAACGCAGTGGCGAAGTCGGGTCCAAGGCCTTGTATTATACTCGTATATGGAGGTGGCTATATTCATACCCTACCCAAACAAGCACTAAAATGTAGGACACAACTCTTTTCCATTCAAAAAAGTTGATAGGAGTATGCATCTCATGAGGCAGCCCTTTTTTTATGGTTCAAAGAACCTCTGTGATTGCATTCCCTCTCTCATTCTTCCTCTCACATATCAATCTTCCTTCCATTCAACACATTCATAGGAGTACACCCTGTTTGTTGAATGTATCTACAAAAAAAAAATAAAAAAAAGGCATTATCGTTGATAACAGCTGCTTTAAGAGCAACACTTTCTTCATCGATGAACACCATTGTTTGTTTAACTGCTTTACATCTATTTGGGAAACCGATTGCAACCGATAGTCTGAACCGTTTGTAGTACGTTCCAGAACTCTACCAGAAATCACAGCTTTATCTAATAAAATTGGCTTTACCTTTTCAGTACTCTTCTTCTGCGACGATCACTGCATCATTTCCGTTTCTTCGAGACAGTTTGTGATTCAGGGTCCACGACAGCCAGTTGTCGAATGCGGATTACTTTTTTTAAACCGACGGATCCAAACTGGATAGAAGGGTAGAGGAAGACGTATTTTGTGACCATTAGGCTTATCCTTTTATTTTGCTGATCACTGTAGCTTCTTTCCAGCCGAGGTCTTGATTAAACAGGCAGCAGCTGCGAGCAGGATAAATTCTAATAAAGTATCAGTTGATGATATTGTTGCTTCAGCCATCCTCATATCAAATCCATATCTCAGACATATATGGCAGGCTTGCAAGGTGACTTTTGACTGTCGACATTTATTCAAAGTACTGGCCGATGTAATTTAAACTTTGAACCCATCAGATCCACATGTGCTTGTGTATATACAATTTTTTATTTATATGCTTATTTGAATAGAAAGGTTTTCATTTTTTTTTTAGTACAATAAATTATTACAAAATTTTTTTAATTTAGTTAAACAAGCTAACTCTCTTTTTCTCTTTCTCTTTCTCTTGGTCTCAGTTATATGCATTATATATTTTCTTTAGCCCTTTTTCACCTTGCTTATTTTTTGCATAGTAAATGTTTTTGTTTAAGTATTGTACATAGTTAGGGGAAAGACGTGTTACTTGGCCTTAGTGCGCACTCATATTACTCGCTGCTTAAGGATTTAACGTGCCATGAGGTTTGATATGATTGCTGCAAAGTGCTGTGCAATCTACAATAAACGGTACCGACAGCACTTTCATAAGTTCAGCCTAAGATTGAAATTTTATCATTAGTACTACTTCAATGGAGTTTAATTTGAGATTTGGTATTTGATGGTTATCGAAATGATGCCGGGTGGGTTACGGATATTTTTTGACTCTCCAGTCTAGGTCCTTAGTATTTTGCTATCCCGTACAAGCTGTGGCTCCTCACACAACGCTCTTTCTGGGAAGCTTATTATCCATTGCTATCCAAAACACACACAATCAAATTTTTCACGTGTCTGAAACTCTAAGAGAGCTCGTTAAGAGAGAGAATTGTCGACACGATATCTCTAAAAAAAAGTTGAGTTGCAAGCCCCATTTTACTATGGCAAATCGCTTCCCGAAATAATTTTTTTAAATACAAATTTTGTTTTTCAATTTACACTAAATATTCCCCCAGTGCATTCACATCGGCTTAGTGCGCTGCTATGAAAGATCGCAAATAAATAAATAGATAAAAACCGCACTTAAAAACTTTTTTTTTTTACACTATATTTTTTTGAACATACTTTGGAGGTTTTAACTTTTAACTAATGTTATTGTGGTTACTTGTTTTTTACACATATTTTACTTTTGCGGTATATGTAAACTACAACAATCAATAACAGTAACCGAAAAAAGGAATATTGATAAAATGTACGATGTACATTTATTTAACCTAAAAATATGCAGTAATTTATCTTCAGGATTCATGTTTGAATTTTAAATGCAAGCCACGTACCACCGTTATATTATTTACATATGTAAGTGGCGAGAACCTACACTCTTTTTGATAGGGAAAAACGTAATCTGGCGAAAGAAGAAAAAGGGAGGAGTGAGGGTGGAAAGAGAGGGAGATTATATGTATAATATACATATGTTAGTAGTAGGAAGACCGAGTAGTAGATAAGTGACCAGCGGAACGTATGATCGCAATATTGTATTACAGCTTAAATTGAGAAAAAAAACCGTGAACTATGCACAATTCATTTATATTTTGTTATGAAGAAAAAACGATTTATTCTATATTATATTTTCAAATCAAATAATATTAGGTTTCTTGTATCTAATGCTTTGCTAGAACATATCGAACAAAGGTATCAAAAATCCCGAAAGCAAAGTTCGCACACGTCCGAATTTATATTTTTTATTTTTTCTTTAAATGCCACAACAATCCCATGGAGGGTCCAGGCCGGGCTTTTCGAATCCACTCCATGGAACCGACCTACAGTTTTAAGCCGAACTCGAATGGCGATGTGAAAAGCTTTTCTTTGTCTGTTACATTTCCATGGAATTTGCGTCAAATATTTTTTTGCCATCTTGGCTCACTAATTAAATTAAATTAGGAGGTGTGGATATTGGATATAATGGTAATTATCGCATCAGATATTTTTGAAGTTATCTTAACTGTGTGCACAAAATTTGCTTCTATTTGTTTCACTATTTCCTTTCACCTGCAAGCGAAGTAGACTTGACTTTTGTTCAATGTTGACGATTTTCCTGAAAGTTTCTCAAAACATTCTTTCAATGACGTGTGTCGAATTTAGTTCAATTCCCTTTAGAATTTCCTTCAAAACACTTGTTGAAACTTCACTTGTATGGGAGGTACCATGTCCACTTTTTCGATTTGGTCCATTTCAGAACTTAACTTCTTACTGGCAATGCCAAATGTATTAAATTTGGTAGGATTTCTCAAGTGTTATTCGAGTTATCGTGTCAAAAGACAAACGGGCGGTCCGACGGTCCTGGCTAAATCCACTCGGCTATGAACACTGATCATATAAGTACACATAAATACCTACGACGTCTTAAGTATTGTAGGCGTTATAAGCAACCATTACTCGATCAAGACTAATACATATATCCTGTACACAGAGTGTGTAAGGTATGGAAATTTAACTTTACATATGTATTGCTTTGCTGACTCTAGAAACTGATTTACTAATTTTCTGTCAACCATTGTTTTTAAAAATAAATGAAATGTAAATCTTTATAAAATTTATATAGTGCCGAAATGGACTTACTTAGAATACATTCTTGTATATACTGATACAACTGAACAAATATTTTGGGATTCTCTTACCAAATCTCAACTGGGCGAACTAGAGGATTTAACACTCAACTATACTGGTGGTCAGATTCTAACAACAAGGAGCAAAATGAAGGTAGCGAAACTCTGTAAAGTCAAAGCGAGTTCTAGGGACTACTAGAGGTAACGAAGGTGTCCTCCACTTATGCATACTGATAGAAGACATCTGGGTAACCGCCTAATACCAAGAGTCAATTTGAACTCCAAAGAAGTAGGATCAATACTTAAATTTCTATTGTAAGTTGAACTTATGAAGGTACTGTAGATCAATGTAGGGCGCAAAAGATCTTATAGGTCACAGTGGACACCCCAAAAATAATAAGTAATAACAATAACCAAAAATAGTAACTAAATTCCAATAGAAGTCTAAAAGTATGCTATGCGAGATGTATGCGAGATTTGTATACACTTCAACTTGAATTTGAAATTGATTACCGCTAGGTCAACAGATTGCAAAAAAACTGGAGGTCATTCTCATTCCTGACTATGTTCATTTGATTGAGAAGCAGTGATTATAAATGAATATTTAGCCACACATTGAATCAACCATTCTATACACCATACATATAATTCGATTGTACGAACTACTACACTTGACTACAAGTGGTCGGTAGTGCGTTTTCTAAACGGCACCACTTCTTGGGAGGCAATGACAAACGTTTGAGAATTATATATTACCTAAGAAAAGCTTTTCAGTTCTCCATTCGGATTCGGCATCAAACTGTTGGCCTCTTCCATTCATGTACAAATATGACATGCACAATTGTTGTGCCGTTAAAAGAAAGAAGAAGGCGAAGTTACTGTGGCCCTACTTTATTAATTTCTTTAACTTCGGTAAGCTCTCCTGAGTATGCAGACAAAATTTACATGGCCCTTCTTTGATCGTTTCTTAATTTAACGTGTCTACATAAGTATTATTATGGTATCTGTACTTAATCTCTCATGTGTCTACATGTTTTGACATGTCATGTGACAATCACAGTCAATTACAATTTAATCAACTGTTAAATTACTACTACATCAATGCATGTAGTATAGTTTTTGATAAATGTTTCTAGCCAACTTTCATACACATGTGTACCATATACGAGTACTTCCATGCTAACTACTAACTACATATTTAATTTCCAAAACACATTTCATCATTGAGGTGTGCCGTCATCATCACCCTAAAAAAAAGAAAAAAAATCCACCTCGATATATTATGTAATATCATTGACAGCATCCGTTCACACAAGTGCCATTTTAAAAGAAATAATGCTTGTCAAAGTGTCTCGCGTTTACATTAAATATATGCCACAGCAACCACCACCGCCACGTAACTTCAGCTTACTTACCACAGTCTACTATACGTTCCACCACTAGGTACTACACTTCAGTTTGTTACGAGCGCTAAATTTCGTTTGCGAGAAAGAGAGTGTGCGTGTGTCTTTCGTGCGCTCTCCTTTTCGTGCAAGTTCAATATATTTAACAGTGATTAATGATATTTTGCGGATTCCTCGTCGTCGCCATTGAAACGGAAAACAATAAACAGTCGCACTAGAAATCGATTTAGTGCAATGTCAAATTTATTATGCCGAAAATATTGACACCAAAAGGGTTGGGCGCTTGAAGGCGGCAGTCTCGGAGAGAGCGGAGAAGAGAGAGAGACGGGGGCTGAGCATTCAGTTAAAAGTAATAACGGTTCGAATATTTATTTGCTGTGATTTGATTTTGATAAATGTTGTATGGATTCTTTGCTGAAAAAAGGGCATTTCAATTTTAAAATTACATGTAAGTATATGATTTTGAAAATATTCAACATACTTTATTTACTTATTTTAGGGCCTGTGTGAAAGTGCAGTGAACATGTTGTTAAAGCCACACAACTGCTTCTGTAGAAGTACGTAAGTTTCCTAAGCGACTCACACAATTTCTTTAACATTGTTTTTAATCTATTCAAAACTAGATTAGAGGTAAAAACGAATTTCAAGGTGATAACTTGTGCTGACTTAGAGGTACATACTCGTACCTGCAACAGCATAACTAATGTTATATTGAAGCGAATATTGACTCGTATGTATGTAGAAAGATTAGAAATACTATCACCTAGAAATGACTGAAAAAAGCGGAGCTGCTTTTGGGCAGTTATATAACCAGTGTAGAGAAGGTCACATTTTTCCAAAAGTACAAAAATCTACGTATTTCACGCGTTTTTAAAGTCAACTCTCATATATGGAAATGAAACTTGGTATAATGATGATCTCTGGAACCTTGTGAATAAAGAACCAATAATAAGAAGCCTACACGCAAAAATTGATACTAGCTTTGACTTTATACAAAATTTTAAGTATATATGATTAGAATAGGCTTTGATTTCTTCATAAAACTCCGTAGATATAAACAAATTGTTTTGATTTGGAATATGAGAAGATTCTTGTAGCGAAATGGCAGGCACGGAGCTTGAGCGACACAAAAATATATTGCAAATTTTATATGAAAATCCTTCATGGAGCCAAAAAACAAGGTTGCAAACCTAGAGGGTGTCAGCATTGTAACGGTAAAACGAACCACTAAAAAGTATAAACAGAATCTTTCTGTTGAAAGAGCAATAGGTTCCGGCAGAAAATAAAATTCAGTGGATAAAAAACTTGCTGAAAAACTTGCTTGTAAAGCCCACTTGAAGAAAAGTCCAAATGCATCTGTCCGATTCAAAAAGATATGTCCCAAAAATAAATACTTACTAATTTTAAATCATGTAAGCTTCAAAAGGTTCGAGATCGAAGCGAAAAAAAGAAAATTGAAGCCAGAGCTCAAGCTCGAGCCAGAAAGCTATACGAAAATTTCATTACGAAATTTAAATGCTACATCATGAATGATGAAACCTACGTGGAAGAATAATGTCAGCATTGGCCTGGAGAGCAATTTTACACATTCCAAGTTAGAGGCCAATTCGGTTAAAAGTTCAAAAGCTGAAAATAGTTGCATTTGTGGAAAAAGAAGTGAAACTTTTATTGCCACTGGGTCCATAAATCAATAAGTATATGTAGACTAGTAATTAAAAATTAGATTTTTGCTATTTTTAAGAACCCATATTGTCCCAGTATTCTTTTGGCCTAATCTGGCCACATATCATTATGCAAAAAGATATGAAAGGGTAACTGTTTTCTCAAAGGAATGAAATCCAACAAATTGCCCAGAGATACGTCCTATTGAGCGTTATTGGGATATAGTAAAGCGTAACTTCAAAAACCAAAGGCATGGCTAAAAATTAAAAGGAGCTTCCAAAATGAATGAAACGAATCACCCAAGAAAGCCTGTGCTGCAACTGAGAGATGATGAAAAGAGTTTATGGTAAAGTTCTAAATTTTTTCAGAAAATCAGAGTATAACATTTTTGGTTTTAGAAGCTATAAACACGACATTTCAGGAAAACAAAACAAATTCATTTTGGAAAACATTACTTTATTTGTGGTATAAATGTTTTCGTATAGACTCCTTAACTCAGCTAGGGAGGTGAAAAAACATACCGTCACACTTTTTCACATATTTCGGCAGTAATCTCAGCAATGACGCGTTCATTGTTGGTGTTGGCTTCCAAAGCAGCGATTGTGTTTGGCTTGTCCCTATAAAAAAGATAGCCCCAGAAAAAATAATCCAACGGGGTCAAATCACACGATCTTAGTGGCCAATTGACTGCACCAAAACGTGAGATTAACTGCTCACCAAATTCGCCTCTCAATTGATTCATTGTTTCGCGTGCAGTGTGGAATGTGGCACCGTCCTGTTGGAACTGCATGTCAGCCGAGTCCAATTCGGCAAAAAAAATCTGTTCTCATCGAACGGTACCTTTCCCCATCTAGGATAGCCTCCAAAAACTTAAAGAAACACTCAAATTGTACCTTGCAGCGAGTAGCGGAACAGGCTGGGAACCACTTTTCCTATATTTTTTTTTTGCAAATCTTATCTTTTTTTTAAAATTTTTTTTTACAAAAATCTTATTTTGAAAAATTGGACACGTCTAATGCACATACGTACATACATCAAATTAAATATACCATATATATGAAATTGAATAGCTAAAAAATATGTATTAAAACTAGACTGTCCTCCTTTGTCAGAAAATGTGCTCCGTCCTCCTCAAAGCCTAAAAAGTCCTCCTTGGAACACCATTTACATAGTAGTGCATTTTCTGAAAGGACTTTTTCTGTGATGAGTGGAAAGTGGGGGGAAGAAAGAGAAAGATGTTCAATTAATTTAATGTAATGTAAACAACAAACACTTCATAAAAGCGGCAGCGAAAATCTCTGAAGCAAAAATTAAATGTCAAATGCAACGTGAGTACACATATTTAGTTTTGATTTTTTTTTTTTTTCAAATTGGTGTAATAAATTTAATCTTTTTAAAATGAGTTTTTTTTGTCTTTAGTATTTTATAAATAAATTGTTAACTTCTGAAGTATGTCTGTGACGGCTTTAACAGTTTTAGTTACCACCCTTTTAAAGCAAATTTATGTATTGAATTTATACATGTAGTGTCCTTCTAAACAGTGTTGTCTCTATATAAAATACTGCATAAAAAAAGGTTGTCCTCCTGAACGGTTTTTAAAAGTTGGCATCCTTGACTTCAATCATTATTCTATATATGCTGTAGGTGTTTTTCTAAGAAATGAAATACCAACGGCGTATCTTGTATGGATTTAGAGATGCCACAGCATATAAGTATGTTTACCAGAGCATATACATAAGTATATATGTACCTGAAATTTGTTTGGACTTATAAACACTTAAACCCATATCTGTAAAATTTCAAAAGGATATCTTGGAAGAATTTTTGTTTGATCAATAATATTGATGCAATAATATTGATGCAATAATATTGAAGAGATTTTATTGATAAATTTTTCTAAATATTAAAATTTTTGGTTTTGAATATCAAACGAATTATGTATATAAAATGGTATGTAGCAATGAACTTTGAAATGGATATCTTCCATGTATACCTGGAATTTTAAACGAATATTTTACAAGGAATTAGAGACAGCAAACATATGTATATTTAGTTGCGAGTTTTGGAGACTAACTGTACTTACTTACTCAACTGGCACTACAACCGATGATCGGTCTTGGCCGCCTCTACAAAGCTTCGCCAGTCGCCTCTGCTATGCGCGCGCTGGCGCCAGTTGATAAGGCCAAGTGCAGCCAGGTTGCTCTGTACCTGGTCTTTCCAACGGAGATTAGAACGTCCCCTTCTGCATGTTCCTCCACAGTGGTTCGAATAAAACACCCTTCTAGCCGGAGCGCTTTCTTCCATTCGCTCAACATGACCCAGCCAGCGAAGCCGGTGGAGTTTTATACGCTTGACTATGTCAGTGTCGGCGTATAGCTCATACAGCTCATCGTTCCATCTTATTCGATACACGACGTCCGCACATACTGGCGTAGATCTTACGGAGTATCTTCCTCTCCTAACAGCTTCTCATCATTGATGGTCAATGTCCACGTCTCTGCGCCGTACATTGGGTCGGGAAGGATGAGGGACTTATAGAGTGTTATTTTCGTCGGTCGAGAGAGGGCTCTACTTCTCAATTGCCTACTGAGTCCGTAGTAACACCTGTTGGCAAGAGTTAGTCTCCACTTGATCTCAAGGCTGACATTATTGTTGGTATTTATGCTGGATCCTAGATTTACGAAATCCTTGACGACTTGAAAAGTATAATATTCAACAGTAACATTTTGCCCAAGACGCCGTGACTCTTTGTTTGTTGACACAAGGTATTTCGTTTTGTCCTCGTTCACCACTAGACCCACTCGACGAGACTCCCTTTAGTGCCAGAGATGTCGATGTTCGCAGCACGAATTATTTTCTCCAGCATAAGGTTAAAGAAGTCGCACGATAGGGAGTCACCTTGTCTGAAACCTCTTTTGGTATCAAATGGTGCGGAGAGGTCTGTCCCAATTTTCACTACGCTGGTGGTGTTGGTCAGTGTCATTTTGCAAAGACGAATGAGATTTGCAGGGATACCAAAAGCAGACATTGCGGCGTACAAGTGATCCCGAATCGTGCTGTCGAAGGCGGCTTTATTATAATCGAAAAATAGATGATAGGTGTCGATCTGTTTTTCTCGGGTCTTTTCCAGGATTTGGAGTAGTGTGAATATCTGGTCGATGGTGGATTTACCAGGCCTGAAGCCACACTGATAAGGTCCAATCAGTTTGTTGACGATGGGCTTCAGTCTTTCGCACAGTACGCTCGATAGAAACTTATATGCAATATTAAGAACGCTTATCCCACGGTAGTTGGTGCAGATCGTGGAATCACCTTTCTTATGGATTGGGCAGAGTACGCTGAGATTCCAATCACTTGGCATGCTTGCATCCGACCATATTCTGCTTAAAGGCCATGCATGCGTTTTGAGCTCTTCGCCTCCGGTCTTAAACAACTCAGCAGGCAGGCCATCTGCACCTGCAGCCTTATTGTTTTTCAGCCGAGCAATGGCCGTTAAGACCTCCTCATAGTCAGGCGGCGGTACTTCAACGCCGTCAGTGATTGGGGTTTCTGGAGTAGATTCCGCAGTGGCGGGATTACTGCCGTCATCGCCATTAAGCAGCTGCGAAAAGTGCTCCCTCCATAATCTCATTATACCCTGGACATCCGTTACCAGATTTCCGTCTTCATCCTTGCAGGAAGAGACTAACTGTAACTAAGAGTTTAAATAAAATAAAGTTTCCTGTTGGAAGTGAATATGTTGATCCAATTTCTGATATTATGGCAAGTGCAGTTTTTGTTTGTCACTTTGTCAATATGTACATACATATCAGGAGATATGTAATCCAAGTATAAATATGTAGATATGTATTTACCATATGTGTCCATTTTTGTAAGTGCGTTTGTTTTCTATACAAGTGCACTTCATAACGAGTGTTGTTTGCTTTTTATTTACATGAAGTTTTGTTGTTCATTCGTTGCCAGCACTCAAGTTAAAATAAAAAAGTAATTGCTGGTACTGTAAGTGTCATTTTGTTTGTAAATACATGTTTACCTACACGAAATAAATAAAGGATTTATGTATTTGGTAAAAGAAATAACTACTCTAAATTTAAACAGGTATAGTACTTAGTATGTATTTCAAAAATTTCATAAGAATATCACTTAGAAAAAATTTTAAATATTCCATAACTGACAATAAATGCTGTTGCTGCACCTTTAGCTTTATGTAGAGGAAGGGAAAACTTTCCATTATAATATCATTATATTTTTGTTTCTACAAGTTCCCCCTACAATAGCAACTCATCGTCTTCGTTGCATATGTTTGCATCATTAAAACTTTCCATCTTCTATGCATGTGCTCGTTTGCATGCAATCGTGTGTGCGTTTGTTTTTGTGTCTGTAAATAAAAAAAAAGTTCACAAATTGTATTTCAAAATAAGTTAAATAGAATTTTTGAAGCACTTGAAGACTACCAAAGAAAACTTTAAGTTGTGTGATGATGTTTTTCACGTCTTTCACTTGAACGTATGGACTTTGTAGTACTCGGAGTAACAAAAGAGGATTCTGAGAAACAGTTAAAGTTATTGCACACTTTATAGCGTTCTATCAATGAACTTTTTCTTGTTGAGTACATGCTGCGCATATCTCTCAGAATATTGTATTTATGTATATTTAGGTACTTGGCATCAACATCTTAAAGAGGAAAACGTTTAACTAATATTAATGACCCAGACAAGGAGCTTACAACTGGTCATTTTTACTCGCAACTATGTCATATTCAGCCGAACCAATTAGAAGAACACCAAGGAAACAACATCAAAGAAACAGCAAAGAAAGAAAGACAACAATTTCGCTCAAACTTGCATCATCAATGTAGGAAAGGCACAAAGGACATAAGAAAAGTTCGCAAGGCAGAATAATGAAAGAATTATTTGAGTTACTTACCTACAAGAAAATCAGAAGTAGGTGAAGTTCCATCAAAAAAAAATAGAGAATGATAAAAATTACGATTGATAATATTGTCTGCAAAGTGTCTGCGTTAAGCAGGTAATATCTTATCTTCACACTCAATATCGAATGGAAACTACATCGAACAAAGTACGTCAAACCAAAAAGAGAGAGAGAGAGAGAGAGGAAAACACAACGATATTGAAGATGTTTATTTTTCACTAAGACTCTATATCAAAATTCTTCCAACTATACCATATTTCGTAAAATAAGCTTCTTCAAAGAGTCACGGCGTCTTGGACAAAATGTCACTGTTGACAACTACACTTTTGAAGTCGTCAAGGATTTCGTTTATCTAGGATCCAGCATAAACACCAACAATAATGTCAGCCTTGAGATCAAGCGGAGACTAACTCTTGCCAACAGGTGTTACTACGGGCTCAGTAGGCAATTGAGAAGTAGAGCCCTCTCTCGACCGACGAAAATAACGCTCTATAAGTCCCTCATCCTTCCCGTCCTAATGTATGGCGCAGAGACGTGGACATTGACCATCAATGATGAGAGGCTGTTGGCTGTTAGGAGCGTTCGAGAGGAAGATACTCCGTAAGATCTACGGTCCAGTATGCGTGGACGACGTGTATCGAATAAGATAGAACGATGAGCTGTATGAGCTGTACGCCGACACTGACATAGTCAAGCGTATAAAACTCCAGCGGCTTCGCTGGCTGGGTCATGTTGAGCGAATGGAAGAAAGCGCTCCGGCTAGAAGGGTGTTTTCTTCGAACCACGGTGGAGGAACACGCAGAAGGGGACGTCCTAATCTCCGTTGAAAAGACCAGGTGCAGGGCAACCTGACTGCACTTGGCCTTATCAACTGGCGCCAGCGCGAGCATAGCAAAAGTGACTGGCGGAGCTTTGTGGAGGCGGCCAAGACCGATCATCGGTTGTAGCGCCAGCTAAGTAAGTAAGTAAGCTTCTTCAAACCAATAAAAAAAACAATAAAATTTAATAAATTTTTCTCTGAGTCTGTTAAAGTAAATGAATTTAAATACTTATGTGATTTAAATACTTTTTTCAAAGCTTGCATACTTTCAGGATCAAAACAAATTTATTGGAAAAGTACGGAAATATGGAGTTAAATGGTAGGTTCGGAAAGCTGTAAGAAATTGATATCAAAAATGGAAACTACATACAAATAATGCAAAAAAAAAGATTCCACATTTATTTATATTGATCAATATTATTGAAAGAAAGAATATTGAAAAAATATTGTTTATTAGTTTTTTGAAAGAAATTGGGTGGACTTAATTCTTGAACTATCGCATCATTGAAATATACATAAACTGTTTAAATACTTTACTTTTGTTTTTAACAATTTATGGAATTTTTCTTTGACATGGTACATCAAGATGAGAAGGGGAAGTGAGGTTTAACAAAGTCCATCGAGCTAGTATAGTGCAGAAATAAAAATTCATTTTATTTTCTGTATCATCAAAGCAAACCTAGTCTAGATCCAACAAGGACTATCGAACCATATTTGTCATTTTTGAGCAAACTCGTACTTTTTAAGTGGTCGCCGTGGCGTAGTTGGTAGGGCGTTGGCCTACTACGCAGAGTGTCTGGAGTTCAAATCTCGGCACAGACAATTTATTATACAGTCTTAATATTTCTCATATTGGCATTTTTAAATAATGTTCGAAATGCCAATTTACATACATAAATTTATGTTTGAGTTCAATAATTTTTTAAGTTTTCTCCATTCGAAAATATTATAAATTATTTTGAAAAGTTCGAAAAGTCTAAAATTTTGTTATATAAATATTTTAATAGCTGAATGCTAAATTTTTGTTAATATGTCGGGAGGTATAAACATAAAAAGATGTAAAAATTTAAATTTTCCACATATTAAAATGTTTAAAAATATTACATCAATTTTATTGAAACAATAATATTGATACAATATTTTTGGTCTGACTTGAATGAATGTTTTGAAGATCTTAAAAATAATATTTTTAGTATTCTTTCTTGAAATCAATCATGTACTATAGATTTTTCTTTCAAATACTGCGAATCGACAAATTTGCAACTTTCAATATTTTTCATTACACTTTATGCACATACATACAAACACATTTTTTTATTTTTATCCATCATTGGAATTTTCAGGGACAGTCACTTGAAAATTTGTTTTGGAAAACTCTAACAATATTTTTCTTATAATAAATTGCATACCCTTCCGCCATCATTTACTTAAATAATGATGTGACATAGCATTTACTAAAGTACTCTACGCTATATTTGTTCTACGAGGGTAGATCAGTAAGTACCCGTGTGTGAAGACAGGTGGCGTTGCTGAGGCAAGTTGGCATTACCGTCGTGTACTCTCATCTGTGTCACACAACACCACACCAAATTTAAAATTTTCATAGGTTAGTTGTTATTTGGCAGCAATTAATATCACATGTGTTTGGTGTTTCGCGATAAAATGGAAAAAGAACAATATCGATCCGTAATTCGCTTTTTATTTTTGGGTGGAAAACCATGCGAAGAAATAAAAGCGAAGTTGGATGCTGTCTATGGGGACCCTTCACCATCTATGACAACCGTAAGATATTGGTTCAACGAATTTAAACGTGGTCGTTCATCTGTTTTTGATGAGAAGCGCCCAGGCCGCCCGGCAGACGTGGTTACCGAGGAAATCGTTGAAAAGGTCCGCGACATGATTCTCGCTAATCGCCGAACGAAAGTGCGCGAAGTAGCAGAGGCCGTAGGAGTGTCGTACGGAACGGTAATTAATATTTTACATGATATGTTAAGCATGAGAAAGGTGTCGGCCCGATGGATGCCGCGATTGCTTACGGTGGACAAACAAGCGGATACGGAATTTTCGTGGCCAAATTGCATGAATTGAACTAAGAATTGCTGCCGCGCCCACCGTACTCGCCCAATTTGGCTCCCTGCGACTTCTTTCTGTTTCCCAACATGAAAACGTGGCTCGGGGGGAAAAAATTCAACTCAAACGAGGAGGTTATCGTCCAGATAGAAGCGTATTTTGAAGAGTTTGACAAATCGTATTTTCTGGAGGGGTTAAAGAAATGGCAGAAACGTTGTGAAAAGTATATTTTACTACTTAAAAGGAGATTACGTTGAAAAATAGAAAATAAAAAAGTATGTAAAAAACTTGCCTCTTCATTCCTAACACGGGTACTTATTGATCTACCCTCGTATTATTATTTTAGGATTTTTCTTTTATTCTGCACATTTTCTAAATTTTTCTTGTATTTCTTATTTAACTTTAAAAGACAGGAAAATTTAAGTAAAAAAAATAATGCATTATTTATTTACATAAATTCTTTAGAAAAACTATTGTAAGGAAAAAGTAAACTAAAATGTGAAGTTGATTCTCAATTTCCTAGAAATACAATACCATGCATACTTAGAACATACTTAGGCAGGAGCATGGATAAGTTCAGGTAGTTTTGGCAAATCCTCACCTCTCAATTTGTATGCTTAGATAATGTCTATGAAACTATCTCCTTTACTAACTACATATTTACACGCTACACTCTCCATATGCAGCAGACAATACACAAATTTCCTTTAACCTGCATTCTTAACATTGTATTCCCACCTTAAGTATATGTGTGTGTGTGTGTGTGTATGAAGTACTTAGTAAAGTGTTTGTGTGCCACTAGGACTACATGCACGCACATATACGAGTATGTATGTAAATATATTTATGTATATAGTGACATAAGTATGTACTTATATACATATGTGCCATGTATGTCAATGTGTTTGTGTGGCTATGTGCTTTGTGTCACTATCGAAAAATCCAATTTCACAACATGCCACTTAAACCACAATATGCTGCCGCTTATGTTTTCGTACCACTCTTCACACGATGTGTTCGTGAGTCGTTGATGCTATCGGTTGTTGGTGTTCTTGTTGTTCTTATTGTTATTGTTATATTTGAATATTTACTATTTGCATATGTGACTATTTTGTACATACAATTCATATACTAGATGAATATCGATGTATGTGTGTATTTAGGTAGTGTGTGTTTTCGTATATTCAACCTACATACGTACGTATGTTTCTGCTTAACACTATTTGTATAACGATAAAATAACGGGATATGTCGGGCTATTGAAGACCATTCACTATTTGCATACGAAAACATGTAAAAATGTGAAATAAACACATACCAACAACAACAACAACAACAACAACAAAAACTGCAACAGCAACAAGAAATAAACGCCAAGTGAGGTATACTTTTAGGCGCTCGTTCGTTTGTTGGATGAAAACATATACATACTTATTATGTATGTGTGCGTGAGTGTGTATATTTTAAGGTGTGCTTTTCGAAAATAAGTGCACACTTACAAACAAATTGAGTATGGTATTATAAATTTACGTAATTACGTACAACACACACATATTCACACACACATGTATACACATTAGGGCGGACTACCGTCTGACAGTAAAATTCTATATTCGAAAAATTATGGCATAAATACGAATCCTACTTCCCGTGAAATTCGTAAAAGTTTCAAAATCACAGAATATTACACTGTGAAAAATTATTTTGAACCAGTCTCAGTACAAGTTGTTGGTCTAGTTGAGCTTACAATAAGCTGAGTTTCATAGTTTCATGTACAGGGTGGTCCAACTAAAATTTAGAATTTGAATTACATACTGGTGGTTTTTAGCAACTCTCATATCAGTCGTATGTTTTATATTTGCGGTTAACGAAATGTGACGATATACGCTTGAACAACGTTGGGAAATACTAAAAATTTAATTGCAAAATGGTGAATCTTCTACCGAAAGTGTAAGAAAATTACCTTCAAAATAGCGTAGAAGAGAATCCCCTTTCACACAATAATATCCACGCTGTATTGGATAAAACAACACGCGTACAACCGACAAAAATTGCTGCTGTTGCTCAGAGGGTGGAAAATGCGTTATAGTGTATGGTGAACCCTACTGCATAATGATAACTGATTTTTGGTGGCTGATTTTAGAAAATATCGACTTAGAAAACATTTCGTTTCGACAGAACGTCGCGCCGTGTCACACAAGCAGGGTAGCAATCTATCTTTTGCGTGGGAAGTTGAAAAATCGCGCTATTATTTGTGGGGAGAGGTTAAAGATTACTTTACTTACTTTTAATGGTACAACAGCCCATGGAGGGCTTGGGCCGAGCATTTCGCATCCACTCATGTTGTGCGTGTTATATTTGTACATTAATGGAAGGGACTTACAGTTTAATGTCGAATCCGAACGGCGAAGTGAAAAGCTTTTCATAGCGATTTTTACTCTTGTAGGTTTGCCGTTGCCTGCCAAGAGGTGGTGCCGTGTCTATGTATTTATTTTCTTATTTTTATTTTGCCTGTGCCGAGATTCGAACCACGGACACTCTGCATAGCAGTCCAACGCATTACCACTACGCCACAGCGACCGTTAAAGATTAGTGTTACACTAACCAACCAGCAACGATTGCTGCTCTTAAGACGAAATTGGGACAGCCATCGGTCAAGTACAGCTCCACACAGTCGAAAATGTGGAATGTGTGAATTGGGTTGATCGCATGAGCTACTGCCAGCCAAGGCCAGCCAAGAAAGTCATTTAAATGAAAAAGTCTTCCACAGCTAACCGGATCGATTGTACTTTCGAATAATAAAAATCACATTGAAAAAAAATTTACTCGTTCCTTATTTTCGACAAAATCAAATTCCAAATTATAAATAGTCCGTCCTGTATATTCTTATGTATTTGTTATGTGCAACTCAAATATGGAGCGAAGCTTCTAAAAATCTATAAAATATTGAAGTACTGCCATAAATTTTAAAACTATGATCCAAAAAATGTCAATAACCCCTTAAAAAAATTTTTTTTTATAGATTTTTAGTGTTAGTTGTTTATTTTTAATTGAATAGTTCATTATAATAAGTTTTTCAAATCTTAAATCTAAACTAAAAACTAGCTTCCACACCAGTGCGTGGTTTTAGTGCTGTATTATTCAACTATTGAAGTAATTTATTCATAATACCATATATGATTTTGTACCAAATAAAGCTGGTTTTTGTTTGGTTTTGAAATCTGCGTTCAATTCCGCGTTAAATGAGGCATACTGAATTGGATGAATTGAGTGTACTTAAAATATATTCTAGAGATTTTAAATAAGTTTCAGATTTTGTGAATTTGCATACATTTTGTTTTGTAGGCGTTAAGGTGTTAAGATATAAATCTAAACAGATTTGCAAAAATTATATCTTATTAAATATTTACTATATATTAGTACACTGTTGAACAAAATATAAGATTAAAACGTATATTTTGTTCACATTTTGGAAAAATAGAATACAAATTTTTCGTGATAATCGCCTTTTTGCAATAAACATGCATAAATATCCCCACATGTTATTTGTAGGATCCATTTTTGTTGCACACTTTCTTCGTCGCCAAAATCGATCAGCAACGAATATAAAATATAAAATTTAAAAAAAAAATGTATCCATAAAACTGATATGCCCTAATGCACTTATCCGAGTGTGAATGTATGTATGTGTACATATATAAAAATGTGTATGCAGAAATGTGTTTGTGTATGTATGTATAGAAAACAAGTTTGTGTGTTTAGCGTGTGTAAGTATGTATTTACGAATAAATTTTGTGACCGCCTGTTGTGTTCATGCATGAAAATCGATCACTAAAAAGGTAGAAAATTATGTATTATAATAATAATAATAAACAAGTTCACACATGCACACACAAATGCTTACACACACTCTCATACTTACACATTTGGCAAATTCAAATTACTATAAAAATTTTAAAATAAAATGCAAATGAAATGCTAATATCTAAAAATCTCTTCCATTTTTTCCATTCTACCCTTCGCTTTCCCTCTCCCTCTCTCTCTATCTCTGTCTCTCTCTGCGTGTGTAGTTATATATCAATGTATTTATATGCAAATTATTTGTTTACTTATGAATGAGAGCATATTTGCACCTAGCTGAAATAATTACCAAGCGGTCCAACAAACGAGTAAAGCCTTTGCATTGTTTGCTTTCTATTTTAACATTTGATGTCTATGCTGATCAATGATATAATTGGTTCAATTGTACTTTTTCGATACAATAGTACTATTTGGGTATAATAACTCTTTTTTGGCACAATTGTATTTTTCGCACAGCTGTACTTTTTCGGTACAATTGTCCTATTATTGGTCTATAGCGCATTTTTTAGTACAATTAAACCTAAATTGTATTTTTGCGCCAGTAGTTTTTTTGGACAGCTGTTCTTTTTCGGTACAATTGTACCTTTAGGTACAATTTTAAAAACCAATTTGACCTGTGGTTTTTTGTTTTTAATTTAAAATAATGAGCTTAAACTGAAATTAGGTTTTTTTTATTCCATCTACCAAATGGCAAATGTACACGAAACCAAAATTTTCACAAAATCATTAAAAATGTAAGTTAAAACACATTCCAAGAAAAACTTTATTAGGTCCATAAATGCGATTTCATTGACATTTTTTTAATGAACAGAATCAATGAAAATGTAGAAATTATCAATTAAGTTTATTGAAACTTCTAAAAAATATGTGAACTTGTACTTACTTTTAATGGCACAACAGCCCATGGAGGGCCCAGGCCGAGCTTTTCGCACCCACTCATGTTGTGCGTGTTATATTTGTACATGAATGGAAGGGACCTACAGTTTAATGCCGAATCCGAACGGCGAAGTGAAAAGCTTTTCATAGCCAATTTTTACTCTTGGTGGTTTGCCATTGTCTGCCAAGAAGTGGTGCCGTGTAGAAAAATTATTTTTTCTACTTTTTGTTTTTGCCTGTGACGAGATTCGAACCCCGGACACTCTGTGTAGCAGTCCAACGCACTACCACTACGCCACAGCGACCTGTGAACTTGTACACTTTCTCATAATTCTCATTTACTTCATGTTTTATGAGAAATAAAAAATAAATTTAAAAATAAACACCAGACTACGACGGGAAGTGTGAGAAACCCGTGAGAGTTTATTTTTCATGTTTCTTCTAAATGAAAAGTATTATAAAAAATAAACTAAACTTCCAAAATTTAGGGCATTAGTGAGTTGCTTTCAGTACAAAATTAAAAACTAATTTATCATCCCTGGACTGGATAGGGTAGGGTAGCTGGGTTGACCCCCAACTAAAACAATAATTTGTTTCTAAGTATAAGTACGAGGTGTGATAAAAAAAATAACCGTTATTTTCAAATTTCGTGAGTTACGTATGTTCGATTTTCGCATTTTTTTTCTGTTATGTTGGTACACATGTCTGTTATATATGTTGGCAATACCAACCACTTTGGATTGTCAGTTTGTTTTTGACAGATAAAAAGGTTAGTCGTGTTTTGGTGTGCTCTTAGATTTTATACTATTCGAAAAAATGGATCAAAGAAACAGAAGCAGAACACAAGTTCAATTGTGGTATAACCGGTTTAAGGAAGGCCGAGAAGATGTCAATGACGATGCTCGTCCTGGTCGCCCGAGCACGTCCACAACCGATGAAAACATTGACGCAGTGAAGAAAATGATTTTGGATAATCGTCGAATCGTCGAATCACTATCAGAGAGGTTGCTGATGATGTTGGCATATCGTTCGGTTCATGATAAGCAATTTTTACGGATGTTTTAGGCATGAAACGTGCGGCAACGAAGATTGTTCCAAAATTGCTAAATTTTGAGCAAAAACAACGTCGCTTGTGCGTAAGTTTTTGGCCAAAAACAAAACCGTTATCATGCCTCAACCACCGTATTCACCGGACTTGGCCCCCGCTGACTTTTTCCTCTTCCCAAAACTGAAGACACCGATGAAAGGAAAGCGTTTTGCTACGATTGAGGAGATAAAAGAAAAATCGAAACAGGAGCTGTTAGCGATACCAAAAAGCGCGTTTCAGAAGTGTTTCGAGGATTGGAAAAAACGCTGGCATAAGTGTATTATATCTGAGGGGGATTACTTTGAAGGGGACAAGATAGTTGTTGATGAATAAATAAATACTTTTTGAAAATAACGGTTATTTTTTTTATCATACCTCGTATATTACGTTTCCGTTCGTTTCTTTGCATAATGACTGATGACCAAAAAAAAGAATATCTCACGAACCTATTTTGAAAGTTTACCCCAATAGTATTTAAATGCAAAAACAAATTGTTTCCCTAAGGGGTCTTGAAAACAAGTTAATTTTTTTTTTTTTTTTTGAAAGCGTGGCAGCAGTTAGAGCTTTATCGAAGGCTCTCCAGCAGGGTGGGAGTATTGTTCGTGTCATCACCTTAGACTGGATTCAGGCATTTTAAATGAGAGAGGGTGTGAGTCACCCTAATATTTTTCTATCAAAAAATTATTTGCATGTAAGGGAGTGGCTGCCACTCCAATCACTTCCTAACTGTAAAAACAAATTTGTGGGAACTTAAATAATTTTTGGAATCCTATCTGAAATTTGTATCTAATTTTGACCTGAACATAGACTTTTTTTTTTAGAAATATTGCTGTAGTATCTACAGTACTTGTATTCAAAGCTAACAAACTCGCCAGAGAAGATAATACAAATAAGCTCCTTTGGTATCACTTTTTTAACTGTTTCACTAGTATTGCCCACTTTTTTCCATCGATTTTCACCTCTCCATAACTTGATCTATGTCTAACTATTCTTTGTGTGTGTCTTCAGGTTTAGTATCCCCCCACAATTCTCCCACCCGCAGCTGGAGAGACTTCGATGAAGCTCTAACTGCTGCCAACGAAGTGCTTGAGCTTAGTAATGGAAGAACTTTCGATTCTCTGCTATTCCCGTTGGGTATATTTTGTGCAAATAATGTAATTTTAACAGGTGTTTCTTTCATTTGAAACACCATTTTATAATTTTATTGAATCAGTTTACATTTTCTCCCATTTTCCCAAATATTATCAGAAAAAAAGACAAATTAAAATAAAATCAAAACGAATATTTTTTCTATTGGTTTACAAAATTTGTATTACTTTAAAGAAAAATAACATGCTACAATAGCACAAATTCCAGTACAATTAAGTGAAAAGAATTCAAACAGAAACTACGGTACTCAAAATCAAGTCATGAGTTTATGAAATTTTTGAAAGATCTCAAGCCGCAAGGAAAATTATATGCGAGCAACTAAAAACTGGAAAATCAGAAAAGCAAATCAAATTTTGCAATAAAAGGATCAAAGTTATTGAGAACGCATCACTTGTTTTAAGTTCAAAATATTACAGTTTTCTGTTCCTTTGATGACGAGAAAAATGATGTCAAACATATAATTCAAACTATGAGCACGAGCTCTTCAAAACATATAAAACTTTTACGCAAAGTGTCATTCATTTGCAACGCTTCGCTAGGAGAAAAAAAACGCTCCTCCTCATTTCCTTCCCTTTTTACACACTAAAAAACTTTCATGCTTGCTTTCGCATTCGCCTTGCAGCCAAAAAATGCTAAAATGCTGAAAAGTATGCTATCAAATTAATTAAAATCAAAACTTTTAATGCAATCAATAAGTTCAATCGAGTGTAAATAATTCAGTAGAAGCCTGAAGAAAAGACGGGAAGAATGAAATCAAGGAGGAAACAAAGCAAAAAATAGAAAAAAAAAGGAAGGGGAAAGAAAGAAGTAGTGAGAAATGTAGAAGGTGAAAGCGAGGGTGGTGAAGTAAAAGCAGCAATGGAAACATAGCAGCTGGAAAGCAAGTAAGCAAAACTGCTAATTGGAGTAAAATGACGCTTAAAGAAATTTTCTCAACTTTTGACATTACTACGACAAAAACGAACGAAAGAAATTAAGAAATATAAAAAATTCACACACTACTTCAAAATACATACATCGTACAAAAACTTACACACACTCTACATGCCACGTAACCACGGCCGTGGATAAAAAATACCTTCAACTTACGGGCCCCTAATTTTTGAAATGTGCACATTGAGCCTAGTTTTTGGGCTTAACTTTTTAACATATTTTGAACATCTGCACTTACAAATTACATTTTAAATTTATTTCCAAAAAACTTCTTCATGTTCTCCATGCTTTCAAATTACATTTAAATAATTTAAAATTATCAGATCTCATCTGGCTTAAGGCCAGGTAAACTGCCATGCTTCTGGCAGGTTGTTTGGAAAAGCAACAAAAATTAGTAAATTTACATAATTATTTTGCCTTTGAAATTGAAAATTCATTTAGATAAAATACAAAGTTTGATGCAGAACCAATAACCGATCAGATATGTACCACCCATATATTTTTCGGAGGCCATAGCTGATCTGACTTTTAGAAAGAATATGGAAAATTGGGCACATTTCAATACATAAAAGAAGAACTGCCCTAAAGCACATTCCCCTCTGAAAATCTAAGCCCGGGGCAGATGCCCAGTCCCGTCCCCCCTTGTCAGGCCTGTACGTACCTACGTTAACGAGCACTCAGCAACGAGAGAAGGGGTGCAAAAGCGATTGATATGATATAAACTTTTGTTGCTAGGTTTTCAAATTATTGCTTTCCTTTTTTTTTTTTGGAATTTTTACCAAAAGTTGACATTTCAATTTTTTGCTTCAGTATGCGTATGTCAATACGACATACATAAATGTGTATTTGTGTACATGCAAACACATGCCCTCATTCATTCACTCACTCACTCATTCAAACTTGATTTATAGCAAAGATATCCAAAGCAAAGAAGTACAATTTTATTTTTAGTTGCTCCTAAAAGTATGCTATCTTCGACAATGTACTTACATGTACTAGAACTGCTTACAAAAAAAGTATTTCCACGATTTTCTTAGTAGTTGTTAAAGAATTGAATAATATAAAAATTCCACAAAATTAAATAGACCACATTAGAAATTAAAGTTAAAAAGACTAAAAGTAATGAGAACTTCTTCGGCTTGTCGCCGATTCGGAAAGTCTAGAAAGTCACAGCCGCTAAAGGGCCAGAGCTACTAGAAATCCAGAGCTACTGGAGTGTGAAAGCATTTAGAGAGCCAAAGCTACTAGAGGGGTCGGAACAACTAGAAAGTCGGAGCTTCTAGAGAGCCAGAGTTATTAGAAGGCCAGAGCTACTATATAGGTACATTGAAATGCACTTTGGAAGCTAGAATATTTAGAAATATTAAACAGTCATTACTTTTGAGAAAAGTTCATAATTGTATTTGTGACGAAATTTCAAAATTGCTGTCCAAGAAACAGTACAGAAAAGTATAAAGCTTGAAGACTAAGCTTGATGAGTTAATTTCAAAAATAAGGGTCCCGTACGTTAATCGTCCTCTTCTCTCCCAGGCCAGTATTTACTCCCCACGGCCCGGGCCATAGATCCTATGTTTTTAAGTCATTCAAAGCTACTTAAACTTAAATCAACTTAAAACCTGTTTCCAGTATTTGTATTCTTAGGGAGGGAAATGGAAAGTTAGAGGAAGGAGAAGAAAAGGCCAATGTGAGATGCCAAAGCAAAGAAAAACCCATAAAATGCTCTTAAAAAGTTGAATCTTGATAATCACGACCAATGTGGATAATTTTTGTTCATGATTCATACGAGTATGTATTTACCTTTATAAATACAGTGTTTTACGTTTAATTGCATCACGCTCAACTGCTTATTCTGCTTAATTGAGGTAAGATTTAAGATATGAAATTTTCCAATGTAAAATAAACAGTTTTCTCAGTTTAATGAAATTAACTTTCTTGAGCTCATAGTGCACATCAATTTTATATTTTCACCGACTCATTTAGGCGGAAACTACTGTACTAAATATACACGATATAACTGTTAATCTTCACTTTTCATTACCGTAGTAATTGTTAATTTTTTTAAAGTCGCACAACAACAAACGAAATGAAATGCGAAATTTCTGCAACAACTTCAACAACAGCCGCAATAAATGTGCCGCAAACGTGTAACTTTTGAGCAACTACTTCAGCTAACATTTGGAAATGTTGGTGGTAGTGGCGAAAACGCATTTTAATGCGACTGCAGCAGCAACGCATTTGAGCTAACTGAAACACTCAGATGTAAGTATGAGTAAGTATGTACAAAGCTACAGTCATCTTCAGTTAATTGATCCAGGTTTAGTTTTTTTCTTTGATTAATTGAGTCTCGAGATTTAGCTTTTCAAGTTCAGAAAATATTGAGGTAGTATGTTTATTGAGTTTATTTGAGTCAAAAATTGTCGACATTTCTATCAATGCAATTAACCGAACATCACTGTACTTGTCGTACATATGCAAATCACATCAAATTTTGTATCAGTCTCGAGGCGGCACAGCACACAATGAATGAATGATAGAAAGAGTGGCAGACAAACAGACAGTTGGATGGACGGATGGTCGGATGGATGAAGAGAAATTGCCAACTGATGCATGGCAGCATGGAGAAGGGAATTACCATTAAGCCGGGGCTGTGGCACTTACTCGTATTCACTCTCAATAGTGATGTGATGGAATGCCTTGCTTTTGAGCCCAACATGAGACTGCAATCATGAGGCTGCAACCACTAGGCTTCAGCCACTAGGCTTCAGCCATCAGGCTTCAGCCATCAGGCTCCAGCGCCAGTGGTTGGCATGTAAAAGAAGAAGAAAATGAACATGAACACGACTATGCACTTAATTACAGAGCGCCTGCAATACATACACGTGTATTGAAAAGTACGTGTATGAATGTGGATGCACTTATGTGCATGTGTCCAAAGTTACACTACTTGATAGAAGCTCTCTCTCTCTCTCTCTCTCTCTCTCTCTCTCTCTCTCTCTCTTTCTCTATGTTTCTGTTTATCTCTATCTGTGTGTTGTGTCTGACTGTTGCCTTTCTGTCTCTGTCCCGCTTTGCTGCTGTTTTTCCAGCTAGTTGAGTTGTGTTTGCTTGTCTTACAAATTTTGTTTTGTGTTTTGGGGAGTAGAAGGTTATGGTAAGACTACTTTGGTTTTCTGAAACTTTTGACATTTTGACTTGTATGCTTTGTTTGTATGTATAATCTATGTGTGTAAGTATATACCTTTAAATGTGTTCAGCAGGTGCTCGAAGTTCAGGCATTTCTTCTTCCTCTTCATCTACTTTTCTGCTGTTTCTACTCTAAATGTGGTCGAAGCGATGGCGGTCAGTTGTGTTATGTAGCATAGTGTACCTGGTATAACGGACGGTGTCTGCTCTCACATAAGCTAAATGTATAGATAATTATGAAAATGTTGTTGTTGTTGCTGCTGCTGCTGCTACTACTGCTATTGAAATTACTGCAAACTGAACTAGTGCCGTTTTCGTTTTCGTTTTTTTTTACTACATCGCTTCAAAAAGATAATGTGATAAGTTTTTGAAGTTGCGAAAATGATAAATATTTATATTTTTATTTTAATTACTTCTTTCCAGTTTTTACGGCTCATTACAAACTGCAAGTTAATTGAATTAACTTTTGCCGCTTTGCTGTAAAACATTTAAGCTCATTCACTCTACTATTCAACTTGTCCGACTTTACCTTCGTTATTCTTGTTGCCAACATTCCAACTGCTTCTGGCTGCAACATTTCACCCTCCAGTAATCGCCTCGCCTAAAAGCACGCTTAAGTTTCCATAGTAATGTTTTGTTTCATTAAATATTCATTTGTTTTTGCATTCACTGTTTCTGTACTTCAGGCACCTTACCATACCTAACCTAACCTAACCCAAGTACGTTCCGTGTTACTGCACTGCACTTTAAGCCTCTGCATAATGCAATTTCCCAAAACGCTTTTGTAAAACTCTTTTATTTTACATTTAAAATTTGCTGTTTCCTTCTTAGTTTTCAACTTCAAGTTCTGGCTTCATTATCTGCATTTAGCTGCGCTGAGGTAAGTAAGTAGGTGGATGATGATGTCTTTCTGCAAGGGATGTGAGTTGAAATCCAAATAGCTTCTTAGTTGCTGCATGGGACAATGTAATAGTGAATGGAAAATATATTTATCGCAGTTTCTGCTGTGTCGCGTATTTAGAAAAAGGCAAGTTTATAAGAATAGAAAACACAAGAACAGTTAATTTTTGGAAATTCTGAAGTTTGGAGCTGAAATGCACCAATGCCGATTTCTTTAACTAAAATTCCGTTTCAGAATCTTTAACATAGTCGGAATTAGTTTGTGTCTGAGTTTGTGTTAGACTCAAAAGCAGCCTCAGAGCCAGTCCCTGAACCAGTGTAAATCATTGTCGGGCAGTTCGTTGCAAGCGTGCATAGCGCTTTTAGAGCATCCCGCTACACTCACTGCTCTAGCTTTGGGCCATCACTGACTGTGACTCAATTTGGGTGCCACAGTCAGTTTGAGAGTCACTACAATCAGCCAAAGCCAATCAGCGTGAATCACAGTCAATGCCAGCTTCAATCTCGGATTTAATCGCCGGCATGCGGCACGATGCCACTTGCAGCGTGCGGTTGCCTAATACCAAGAGCCAAATTATGCGGCGGCGTCCCACGGTGTCGCTCAAAGTAGATCAACTTTCTAATTAGCCTCGCGGCGATTTTGACAGCCGCTAGCCGCCCGTCACCGCGTGCCGCGTTCATTGGCCATCTACTAGAAGCCTTAGAGTTAATCGTAGAACTCAACTTAAGAGTTAGTTTAAGAAATAGCCTTAGAGTAAGTTCCGAAATCAGGATTTGAGTTAGTCCCAGAGTGTGTCTCAGAATGAGCCTCAGAATCAGTCACAGTGTTAGTTTCGGAGACATTTACAGACTCAGTTTAAGAGATAATCTCTGAATGAGTTCTAAAATGAATCTCCGAGGTGGCTGATTCGACTTCAACTCGACTTATTTCGGTGCCGGTCAAATAATTCCTAAATCATCGTTACCTCAATGTTGCTTAGGTCAACTGACACTCAGTCTTAAAACCCACTTCAGACTTAGTCGCAGAACCAGTTTTAGACGCAGTCTTAGAACAATTTAGTTCCATATATTTTAAAGTTTCTTTCTTGATTTGTCATAACTTTATAAATCTTGATAAAATGTTCTAGGAAGATTTCGCACGATTTCTTTAACAATTTGCATGGATCCAGTGTGTATGAATAATTTACTTCCGGCTTTCAGAAAATCTTTAATATTGTCTGGAATGAATTAAATTAATTATGTAGAAACCTAAAAGTATGCAATACTACAATGAAACTTAAGACTAACAGAATGCAATACTGCAAGCCATGAACACAATTTTCGGTAAAGCGTAATGCGTTACACTTTTTGATTGAGAATAAATAGCATCCTGGTGACAAGTAGATATTATATTTCAGAAATGACACCTTGAGTTGCTAAATTGTTTTATTTTTCTTAGCTGCGTAAAATTGATATACTCGTACATCCACAAATCCATTCATTAATATGGTCATAAAGTGAAAACGCTGAGTATGCCTTACGTAATCAGCAAATGCAAAATCCTGATACTGGGAATAGCGGCAGTAAGTGACAATGCCGGCCGTTAATTAGCTACTGGCATTGCCATAGCAACGAAAATAACAACGTTAGCAACGATGAGTAACAATAGTAAGAGCAACCAGCAACCAGTAAGCGGCAATCTTCTTCAAAGCGCACTTATGAAGCGGAAAAAACCAACGCCAGCAATATCAGCTTAACAACACCATTTCGCCATTACGGTGTTGTCCATTTCAATGGATACCAGCTTTAGCTTTCTTGAGGTAAAACAAATATGAACGGGAGGGGGTGAGAGAGTGTGTAAGCTAAGCCAATATGTGGAGCAGGTTGTTTTTCATGTTGCTTGCTTGCTTTCTTGATATTTTGCCATGGCAGTGTCTTGTGCGTGTGTTGCGTAATAAGCCTTTTTGAAGATTATTATCTCATGTTTAATGCTGTTGAATTTGCCTTTATCCTTGTCTCTGCTTCTCTGCCGTTCTGCCCTTTGTTGACTTATCTTTCAGGTGATGTGCTTATCTTTCTTTCAGTTTTTGTTCCACACCAAAAATAAACTTCGAAAATGATAAAGGAAGCGGAAATGTAATGAAGCGTGCAGTTCTAAGGCAATATCGATTTCTAAATCACTCACACACACTCACTACACACGATAAGGATTGCGAATTTGTTGAATGCCATCTTCAAGTTTTGTTTTTAACAATTTATTCAAAAATTTTTACGACCCTTTTAAATGCAAAGTACTTCCTGTACATATTTCTACTACTTTTGAATGTGTGTGTCAGTTATGTGTTTTTTTGGAGGAGGAAAGCATCAGTCAGTGCGAGATTCCAATCCACTAAAACCACCTCACATTTCGGGACGATGGGTCCTCCCGGAACCACCGATAAGTATTTCGTCGATAGGCCGTCAGAGCATTACTGCTCAAGCGTCAGTTTTTGGTAAGTCAAGTTAGCTGTCTCAAGGGTTGCCTGAATTAATGACATTCAGGCCTCACGTTCAATGCGGCGGAGTGCAGACATTATTCTCGCTGCCGCTGTCTGGACTGCTTGCCACTTATGCAGTGTGTGGCACATGTGACTAATAATATTAGCCCAAAGGCTTCCCTTATCTCGGTACGTTCGGCATCAAAACGCGAGCAATAAAAGAGAATATGTCGTGCGTCGTGCATCCTCGTGCATTGTCGAGCCAGGAGTTTTTGTTTGCTGGAGCGTGGCCCTCCAATAATTGACATTATCCAGGAGAATGCATCATTGGCCTTTGAGGCGTACGTACCTTTGAGCAGGTACGGTTGAGTGATAATCTCATGCTCACCCACTCTAAATTATACGACCTCGCGTACTTTCCTGACACTACCAGTAAAGGATTTACCTCGCGGGGCAGAAAAAGGGTTTCGACCCACTTCTCTATTTAATTATTCGCTGGTCTTTTCGCACTTGGGTCGTCATGTGTGCTATGACCTCGCTGTATTCATGCCATTTCTCCATTGCTAACAACATGGAGTTCACCAGTCCCTCTGCGGTGAGCACCTCGCCAACAATCATCCGGAGCTAATTTCTGCCATCCACAAATCTTCCGCATTCTAGTAAGAAATGTACAGCATTCTCCATTTTACCACCACAAAATAGACAGTACGGATGGTCAACGTGGGTGTATTGAACAGATACTGGTGAAAGCATCCGTGTCCAGCTTATCATATTCTTAATAAAACTACCGCCTTTTTATACATAGGACATCTGTAACTTCCAGTGGAGTGATCTAGGACGCCCACCACTCCAGGCTTGTATATGATAAACTTCGGCTTCGCTACACACTGTTTGTCATTGTGTCCTTTTGCGCCGCATCTCAGACATGAATCCCCTCGGACTTCGGTCCCTTGTAATTTCTTGCTGACCAAATTTCTTCTCAATTTCTTGATGACCAAACTCAATACATCGGTAACATTTGCGTGGGGTGATAAAACCTCACGAAGCCTGCCTCTTACCCAACCAACCCGTATTCCATGTGTGTGTGTGTGTGTGTGTGTGTGTGTGTGTGTGTGTGTGTGTGTGTGTGTGTGTGTGTGTGTGTGTGTGTGTGTGTGTGTGTGTGTGTGTGTGTGTGTGTGTGAGAGTGTCTCTTCTAATCTTCTGTGTGCTCCTTTGTGCTTCTCATTTGCAGTTTTTTTATGCAAAATTTGCTATTCCTTTACCGACTTATCCCTCTACTCCTTGATGTTAAGTTCTTCACTTTCTCCACGATTCACTGCTTAAGTTTGAGTTTCTTCTTCTGATGTTTTTTTTTTGTCTTTTGCTCTACTATAAATCCCATTTTCATTTTTGATGATCGCTTTTAAACCGTTCACATTTTGCCATATTCATTTGTATATGTGTGTGTTTGTGTCTCTGTGGGTATGTGTATACATTTGTGGAATGTGCTTCTGGTTGGGTTGTTGCTTGCTCCATGCTTTTTGTTTATATTCTTTTTTGTTTTGCTTTTTAAACCCAAAATTACACTCTAATGTTTTCTGATACTTACATACATATGTACATAGTATGCGCATATGTATAGGTAAAAGTGCATAAGGCTTTGAATCATTTGAAGTCCCATGAAGTCACTAGAAGCCAATTTAAGTCACAGAAGTCATTTGATTGTACTAACACTCACATGAACTAACTTATTGTCATTTCAAATTTGAAGTCACTTGGTGTCTGTTGGATACACATGAAGCCACTTGGAATCATTTGAAGCCACATAAAATCATTTGGAGTCAATTTAAGTCAAACGAAGTACTTGGGGTCATTCAGAATTTGAAGTCGCTTGCATTCATATAAAATCAAATTGAGGCAAATAGAATTTGAATAATTTGGAGTCACTGAGAGTCTTTTGAATTTCACATCAAGTCACTTGGGGTCAATTGAAGTCACTTGGATTTTACAAACCTTTTTAAGTCATTTGGAATTGGATATACAAGGAGTCACTTGAAGTCACTTGGAGTCAATTTAAGCCGCAAGTAGTCAATTGGAAATCGAAATCAATTGGAGTAACATGTAGTACCTTAGAAACACTTGAAAATGCTTAGACTCACAAAAATTCAATTGAAATTTAAAGCCCCTTGGAAACAGGTGGTCACTTGGAGTCAATTGGAATTTGAAGACAGTTAATTTACTTGAAGCCACTTGGAGTCAAATCGAATTTAAAGTAACTTTGGGTCTTTTGGATACACTTAATGTGATATTTAGACAGATTGAAGCCACTTGGTGTCATTAGAAATTACATGAAGTCACTTGGAGTCACATAAGGTCAGTTATGCATGCTGTCATTAGAAATCAAGGAGTCACTTGGATACACTTGGTTTCACTTGAAATCTCCTTCATCTTCTTCTTTTAGTGCCCATGACAGCTCATGAGCCGAGCCGAAAGTGAACAAGTTTTTCTTAGTCAATTTTTTCTCTTATATAGGTTTGCCATTGCCTGTAATGAGATGATGTCGCACGGAAACCTTTTTATTTCTATCGTTTTTATATATTACTTGTGGCGAGATTCGAACCCCGGACACTCTGCGAAATCACTTGGAGTCATTTGAAGTCACATTAAGTCATTTCTCAATTCTCACGTAAAATCGCTTGAAGTCACATGAAGTCACTTGGAGTCGATTATAATTTAATTAAAAAATGTATGGACTCTATGAACGCATTTCTCCATGTCGGTTGAAAAAATAAATTTCCAAGAAAATATTATTCGTCGTTTCTAATGTTTTCCGAAAGGTAGAATTTCCTGGGTCTTACACTTCTTATAATGTGGTTTTTTGTGTGTCGACAAAATTTACATCAATAGGGAATTGACTCGAAGCAACTTCATGACACTGCAAGTGTGTTCAAGTGACTTCAGTTGACACCAAGTAATTTCCAATTCCAATTATCTTCAAATGGCTTCACGTGACTATAAGTAACCCGAAGAGACTTTAAGGAAGTTATGATTTTGAAATCACAATATTCACATTCACATGACTTCAAAATACGATTTTGATTTCTAGCTGCATGTTGTATTCGAGAGTTAAGTATTTTAAATGATTTCATTTCCGAAAAGATAGCGATTTCAGCAAAGCCTTATTTAATTCGGATAATTGAATCATTTATTCTTTGGGTAAATAGTACTCGTACTCAAAATTTGTCCAACTGGTCACCTGCTCTTTTTAATCTACATATCGCTTTATCTTCATGACCCACCACCACCACCACCACCACCACCACCACCACCACCGCCACCACCACCACCACCACCACCACCACCACCACCACTCGCTAACTCCGCAATTCTTTTCGATGGCTTCAATTTGTATTTCTGTGTATTTTATTTATTAAAAGCTTAATATTTTCCTGAATGTGTACGTGTGTGCGTGTGTGTGTGTGTGTGTGTGTGTGTTAGTCTGTTTGTACATGTGCTTTAGAGATTTTTCGGTTGGCAAATGCTCTTCTCCTTCTGGATTGAATATTTGTCCCGTTTTCATTTCGAGTTTATGAGGTTTTTCTGTTTTGTGGCAGGGAGAACGCCTGGTTTGGTTTTGAGTTTAAGTGCTTGTATTTTATATATAATATTTATTTATGCCTTTAACCGTAGTCCATTATTTTCATGTCTAAGTATGATTTCTTAATAGAAAAAATCAGAAAAAGTTTAGTTAAGTGCATAGTACTTGAATATGGTATTTATGTTTTCCAGTTTTTCATGGCTATGTGAAAATGTTTGCTTTAGAGATTTGTGAAATTCAATTTTTCTTTGATGTACTATATGCAGTAAGTATCATGCACCATGATGTACGAGTAGATAAATCACATTGAAAGTACGTGCTTCACATTTAGAATTTTCATTGGCTACTAAATTTAATACGGCTCCTGAGTTATGTAGTTGGGAATGCGCAAAAGTCTGGCTTTGATAAGTTGCCAAATTCTGTGAAAGAGCAAGGCAAATCATTATTCGACCAATTGAGCGGAGTTGAATAGTTTTATTGTGGCCCAAATTACTAAGAATTCAATTAATGGGAATGAAAGTGCTGTCTTCAAACATGCTAACGGTATGACAATGCGCTATGGGTAATTTAACACATATTCTTTATTCTTTCTTTTAATGGCACAACAGCCCATGAGTCCACGGAGGCTCTAGGCCGAGATTTTCGCATCCACTCATGTTTTGTACATGAATGGAAGAGATCTACAGTTTTATGCCGGATTCGAACGGAGGAGTGAATAGGCATAGTAAATTTTTACGCTATAGGGTTTGCCATTGCCTGCCAAAAGGGGGAGTGCCGTCTAGAAAAACAGTTTTTTCTTTGCTTTGATGTTGCCGGTGCCGAGATTCGAACCCTACGTAACTGTCGAACACACTACGCCAGAGCGACCACTTTCAACTAGAAATAATTTCGAACTGGAAAAGGATTTTTTGGAGCAAGAAGGTTCTTATCAGAAGATTTGGGTGGAAAGGATTTTTGAGACATTTTATTTGACTTATGGTAGGAATTTAGTTTATATTTTGTCGCATTTTTTATTTGAATTTTAGACTGCTTTATTGTCTAAATTTTGGTTTGAATTGTGGTATGAATTTTTAACTGATATTTGTTAAAATTTTCGTCAGAAATTGTCTAATTTTCGGTCGAGTTTTCATCTTGATTTTGGTCTTATTTTTGAATTATGGTTTTAATTTTAGTTTAAGTTTTGATTTGATTTTTGTTTTAAGTTTTATATTGATTTTCTGTCTGAATTTTGGTCTAACTGATTTATGATTTCTGGTCTGAACCTTGGTTTGAATTTTCGTCTGATTTTAAGTCTAGGATATTTTATCTGAATAGTGGTTTGGGGTTGTTCCGAATTTCGGTTTAGATAATGGTCTGAATTTTAGTCTGAAATTTGGTTAGATTTTTGGATTGATTTTTCCTTTGGATTTTGGACAAATTTCATTTTGCAAGTTTATAATTTGCGCAAAGGTGTTTAGGCAAGATCTTACCTTATTCGGGGCTAATAAATTTAGTGGTACTAAGCGTTTTGTCAGATTTGTTCTAGCTTTCCAGATAACGAAATTTGGATTGGTTTCCTTGAAGAAGCTTAGAGTTCGTTGGGCCACAGCTTAAATCTTTACCTATATCTACATCGGTGGCGTAGATAGGGGGAGATAAAGGGCTTGCATCCATATATGTTTTCTTATTAATTGACTTCGCCTTTTATCGAGCCATTTGGACCATTGAACCTCAAAAAATGTGCCCTCATCATCAAAATGCTATCTACGCTACTGGTGTAGACAATATAAAATTGAACGGAATAATTTATAATTAATTTAAATCGTTTTCAAGTTTTTCCGATATTTTCCTGAACAAATTTGCTTAAATTTTCCGAAACTGTTATCGCGATAACTCGAACTAATGTGAAAAAAAAACGATTGACACCATTAATATCTTTGGGTCCAATTTAGGTAAGATCAGCCATCAAAACTTTGCCCAAAAGTGTAGTGTTTTCACTTTGAATTTTGATCCGAATTGTGGTTTAGTTTCAGCTCTGAATTTTGGCCTGAATTTTGGCTTAACTTTTGGTCTAATTTTTGGCCTGACGCTTGGTCTAATTTTTAGTCTGACATTTAGTTTGAATTTTAATCCGAATTTTAGTATAGATGTTGGACTGAAATTTGTTTTGATTTTTTTCAAAATTTTGGTCTGTTTTTTGCTTGAAATTTTTGTTTAATTTACGATCTGAATTTTGATATGAATTTGGTCTGCTTTTTAGACAAATTGTTGTCTAATTTTTGGTCTAGTTTTTTATTTGAATTCTATCCTTGTTATTGATCTCTCAAATTTACCCCGCAAGTTAGCAATATTAGCCCTCCCCAAACCCAAAACTCTATTTCGGTAATAATAATTACCCTTACTCCAGAAACCATCGTAGCAATAACGAATTCGTAAATAAAATTATGCAATTCTGGATTCAATGGAGTACTTAAAGTTTCCGGTGACATTGTGTTTCTTTGAAGAGTCTCCAAAATTAGTAATGATTTAATTTTTTGCTATATTTTGCGACAAATTGTTCTGGATGAGAACTGAGAACTAAATGAGAACTAAACACATCATCATGCTCGTCATAGTGGCAGTAATTTTTTCCTTTGTGATGTAAGTCGGTATACACAGTGTTGTTGGGTTGTGGGGGTGCTCGGAAAAGTTTGACGTCAATCTTAAAAATGGTTGTTTTACTGCTCAATTGTTGTATAGTTCTCGTATAACACACTTCAGTAAAGTGTCAGAAATTTTGTTTTAAATAAAAGCAGAATTACTCTGAAGACAGTGAGCTAACATTTAATGTTCAGTGTTTCCCTCTAAATATTATATGTAGAATTTACTTCAATTGTGATCTCATAAAAAACCATAACGTTACAACAATAATAGTAATTTACGAGTATGTGCCTAAAATTTCTTCGAATTTATGAATTTAACCATGTGAAATGTTCAACTCTGAGGAAATTGTATTTAATATGAGCAAAATGCAAAAATGCACAGGAAGGGAAGATAATTTTATCAAGCTAAAAGTGTTTGTGGCACTGATCTGCAACCATAATATTCCACACATACAGATACTACTGTGGGCAAAAGTTAGTAAGACTTTGTTCATAATTTCAAATTTTTTTATTCATTCTTCCAAATCAATTTCGTCGCCTTCAAAGTAATCCCCCCGGCCCCAATACACTTGTGCCAACGTTTTTTCCAATTCTCGAAACAGTTGTTAAAGTCAATTTCCGGAATAGCCTTCAATGCGCTTAGCGATTCATGTTTAATGTCTTCAAGTGACTCAAAACGGTGTCCACGAAGCGGTTTTTTGAGTTTAGAAAATAGCCAAAAGTCACACGGTGCTAAGTCAGGCGAATAGGGTGGTAGGGTGGTTGCGGAACGATATCAGTCGAATTTTTAGCAAAATGGTCTCGTAAAACCAATGCAGTGTGAGTGTGATTTTGGAACCAATCGTGCATTCACTCTTCTTAGGCCCAAATGATGTTTTAAAATGGTTTTCACTGATCCTTCCGATATTCCAACGATGCCAGTCAGGTTTCTGACTGTTAATCGTCGATTCTCGAGCACCAATTCCTTGATTTTATTGACCAGATGTGTTGATCATCAGTTGATGTTGATGGCCGTCCTGGACGTGGTTCGTCGTCAACGCGTTCTCGACCATCTTTGAACAATTTGTACCAATCAAAAACACTTGCTCGCGACATACAATTAACACCGTTGTTGCCTTTTGCAACATTCTGAACGTTTCGGCACCAGAAATTTGATTCCGCACACAAAATTTAATGGAACTTCTTTGTTGAATAATTTCACTCATTGTGAAAATCGCCGAATGCACTTTTTGTACTTCAGAAAGACAAGCTTATACTAAACACTAATGATTATTTTGATGTGACATTTGGCACAGATGTCACCGACAGTCATACCAACCTTAAAAAAATAATATTTTGATATTACTAACTTTTGCCCACAGTAGTATATATATACTATGTGAATACAACGCAACCAAACAAGAATCCTCGCCGTCGTCGTCGTTGTCGAGATGCTTCAGGTGCCTACTTTAAAGTGTTGAAGAAAAAATAACGCATTTTTGTATGGCTGGAAAAATATTCATCCTTCTCGTTTGCTGTGTTTTGTTATTTTCCCTTAAGTACAAAAACATACATAAACACAAACACAAAAGTTGGCAACTCTGTTGGTGAAAACGCATAAGTGCAACATAATAACTTTGCATCTGCAGGTGCATGAGTACATATGTGTGTGTGCAAGTTTTTATAGAACATACATACATACACACACACACATACACTATGACAAATTATACAACCATCTCACGCCCTTGATACATGAGCTTAATTCTTTAACCTAGTTGCACATTTTTGTGGTATACCAAATTGTTGAAACTTTTAGTTACAGCTACATAATACTTATACATATGTGCATGCAACAACAGAACATATTTTTTATTGTTAGTTTTTTGTTACTCCAAGTTTTTCTACTCTTTTCCTTATTTTTTATTTTGTATTTATTTTCTTCTTATTTTTTTTGTGTTGCACATTTTCAAAATGGAACATATAAAACATAATAATAGTATGTAACTATGTAGTAAGAATGAAGAAGTAACGACATCAGAATCAACAACAAAACCAACATCATCATACATGATGTTCAAATGAAGCTTGAGGTATGTGTGCGTGTGAGTATGTAGATGGATCTACATAGATACGTATGCATGCCTGCCACTGTGTGGGTGGCATCAAGTTGAATAATTGTACAATTCTTACTTGACAAACTGCGTCGCGTACTCACACACACACACACACACTCATAAGTAATCATATGCGTATATACTCGTATACTTGTACACCCATACCTTGCATTATAAGCTACTCTAGGACAATCACCTTGATGCACTATGAAGGCTTATGCTGTGTGGCGCCAACAATCTATGCTGATCTGAAGAAGTGTTCGTTTCGCTTACTGGACGGGTTGCACTAATTGAAAGGGCTACTAGAGAGCCATTAAGAATTGGTCTCCTTCTAATCCCTAATCTAAGTTGTGTATTGTAATGGTTGAAAACCAATGGTAATCAAATTATTTTAACGGCGTCTGCCTAATAGCAGATCACATCTGGAAGTAAATGAGACAATTAACCAGAAGAACAAGCAATAAGTTACAATTACATTGGACCCGAACACACTTTCTAGGTATAGGAACTAACAGCATAAAATATGAAATAGGAGAGGAGTAAATATTGGTAAACCTACAAAGAGTTGGTGACTGGTGACTAATTGCAGACTTTAACTCAGAAAGATAACTGTGCTAAGCAACAAAACAAACTCAGAACTATCCCTGGTTTACCAGAGGCCAAGTGTCATATTGGTATCGAACACTTTCTAGGTGTAGAAACTAATATTCTACAAGTTCATCTAAGTGTAAAGGAGAGAATTGTTAAATTTCTAAGCCTACACATTTAAAGTTAAGAAGACATAACAGAAACTGTCGTTTTTGTCAGAAAGAAAATGGAACGCCGGGCACATCCTTCTGGACTTCTGCACTTTGTGCTGCTCAATCGAATGGACAAAATATATCTAGAGGCCTAGATATAACTATAATATTACTAATAATAATATGATCGCCATGGCATAATTGCTAGTTCGCTGGTCTGCCGCGCAGGGCACACGTGTTCAAATCTTGGCTCAGGCAAAAATCAAAACATACTTAGAAGAAAAACATTTTATATAAGGTCTTAACTGTAGAGCTGTTGAGATTCTGCTGACCTTTCCCCTCCTCCCTTCCGCCCTCGAAATGTGGAAAATTTATTTTGGTTCACGGTATTAATCACACTAATTAACAAGCAATTGCCATTGGAATTTTTTGTAGAATAGTTTTGGTAGCTCCCTTCAGAAATATGCTATTGTAATATTCAGTTAAAATATTTTCTTTTTTAATCTCATTTTTTATGAGTTTTATGCTTAATCCGAACAGCAAAGGGAAAGCTTTTCTTTTTCAAATTTTACTCTATAAGGGTCGCCAAGAGGTGGTGACATATAGACATATTGTTGTTCTACTTTCTGATCCTTGCATGTGCTTAGGTTTGAACCCTGGACACTCTTGCTACACATCCTCCACTAAATATTCGTTGCTTTGAACAATTATTGTTACTTTAGGCGTCCCAAAACAAACACCGATTGCCCTACGATTATGTAATATGGTATTACCTATTAAACATTACTTTAGGTCATAGAAAATTAAAATAACTAAAAAAAAATCAACTCATTGTATTTTCAGAAAAATATTCCTCTCAAAACACTGAAACGTGTGTGAAACTGTAAAAGTAAAACGCCTTTTAGTCATTTATAGGGACTCTTTCGGGCATACATATTGGCAGCCTCTCGATAGAGGACTTCCCAAAGATGCACTTTGGGAGCGATCACTTTGAGTCAGTTCTGGATGTTTTTTTCGTATTGTTTCATACAATTCTCAAAACCTGAGAAAACAAATGATCACCGGATCTCATAAAGTTATGAGTCTTTCTGCCATGCCTTTCTTAAGATGCTTATAAGAACTCTATAGAAGCATTCTTTCAGTGCTTCTGGGAAGTTTGATGTCAACGTGCCCTTCCAATGACATCTAACGTAAGAAGTACAAGTATATGAGCCGTACAATAAAGAGGGAGCGGTTAACGCTGACAGAGGAGCTCTGGAGTATAGTTAAAGAAACATTTCTATTCTTCTTTTCGACGTGAGGTGATGGATTTCTTTTACCCAGTTTATTTCACCCTACCAAGAATAACATTTTTCACTTCGAAAAACTAATTTTTACATTTCAGGGGTTAAGTTCTTAAAGGAAATTTATACATTTGAAGCTTTGTCCTTCGATAACCTTATTAGTTCTGAGAGGGGGTCACTTTTCTCGAATATTATTACAACTATTATGGCTTAACCGTCCTTTTTCCCGTGATGATTTCTAGTGGAATTTTCCGGATACTATTTGTGTGGAACACTGTAACCCAGGGGCGACAGAGAGTGAAAAGAGTTCAAATACGTTTTTATTCACGTGGTTCTTGATTGTTGTCGTTTGGAATACTTAAACGAAATCTACTTCTCACTTTCACAATTCAATTGGACTATCTGCCGATTTTCTAGTATCCTCGGGTATAAATATTTGCAGTTACTACAACGGCTAACAAGCGCGATAACTTGTAACAAGTAAAACTCTGCCAATCGAGGAATGAGTGTACCAACTGACTAATGCTGTCAACGTAAAGTTAACATATTGTGTGGGTGCGCTTAGATGACTGTGGGTGTGTGTGTGTGTGTGTGTGTGTTGGTTTGAGGCAAGGTAATATTTATATTTTTAGTTTGTCTTAATATTATTCAACATTTGTGGGTGCCGCATGGCAACAACCAACACTTTCAAATGCTAATTCCCAAAGTTTCACTATTAAAGTATTTCAGTAGTTAATTTTAAGTTTTACTTAACTTTTATATTTGCTGAAATGAAATGAAATGAAATGAAATGAAGTAACTTCCTTTTAGAGCTATACCCATAGTTTATATAATATTTACTTACTTACCTATTATGCTTTAGATTATATGTATACAAGCACTAGTAGCACATAATTACTTACTTAGACCGCTACCACCACCGCATTGGTGGTGCACTTTCACACCGATTTATTACCACGTTTTCAGTTGGTTGTTTGAGTTGTTAGTAGTTTTGGAAGTTCTTTAGCTTGCCGCTTATTCAAACTCTACAAAACGGTGTAAAAATCCTATGTATCCATAAGACTTTAGTGTATCTGATAGCTTATATTCCAGTGTATTTTGAGAATAAAAAACATACTTAATTTAATTTAGTAATTTTTGGTGAATTTGATTAAGTTTTACCCCAACATTTTCTAGAAATGAGTAAACAAAAATGTGTGCGTCAGTGGGATGCTCTACAGAAGTTTACTTCTCCAGAACGTTTGCGTTTTTGGTTTTCAGGTTAGGTTTAGTAATCTTGTAGAAACCAGAGTCTATCACAGACATTACAGGCGTGGCCGAATGAATTTCTAACCATGTGCTGATTAATGCAAACGATAAGCCTTGTATATAGGTCAGTTTAATGATTCTCTGATCGCAGGTGTGCTACATCTGGATTAACTTCATTTTGATCGTTTGCATTTCCAATTCATTCGTCCTCAAAGCATCATTATAATTATAATCTTACCATCATCATCATTATAATAATCATCATTAACAAAATATCCAGGTTGTAGGATCTCAACAGGTGGAAAATTTGCCACTTGCCGGTCTGAGAACTCACGAATGTTATGAGGTTGACTAGAAACTTGGCAATTCTCATCTATGTTTTGTTGAGCTACTGCTAGTTGTTTTCTTTCCACGGAGGAAAGATTTTCAGGCAAACTTTCAAGTAAATCTTCTATCCTTCTCTTTCGTTGAGAAGTCGGAATTCGGTCAACTTAATGACTACCTGGTGCTGTATTATCTGAGGACCTTTGTCGGGACTCAATGTGATGAGTTTTGATACAATTATTGGCTCTAATGAATTCATTTACCATTCATGATGTCTCTCTTCATAAGTCTTTGACAGTTGTTTTTCAATGAAAAACAACTACACTCTCGCGATCTCTCGGTGCTGGTGTTTGGATTTTTTCACGATAGCAGAATCTGAATTTTCTTGGGCCTCCAGTTTTTGACGAAGTCTACATTATGGCTGTCTCTCAGTTACAGTTTTTGCTGGAGATTTTATGGTAACACAATCGCCATTTGTTTCTATACTAGCTCATTCTTCCAGCTCTATAAATTTCCAACCATTTTTGGTGGAAATGTCAAATTTGACTAGAAACTGATGAGCAGCGCCTTCTACCAATCAGTATGATTCTTACTCAACGCCCCCTGTTAATCGAGTTTGAATCATACGCGAATCAGCGCCCTCTATCAATCGTTAGAGAGAAAGGGAGCAATTCTATCGGTTGGTAGAGGGCGCATAGTGGTTGCAGAGAGGGCGCTACCCTTCATTTGCGTTACAATTTCCGTTTTGCTACGATCATCTTTTACCCCATCGTAAATATAAAAACTATTCTAAAGAAGCTAAATTCTGCAAAAAATTATCGTATTGGCATAGAAAAATTCCCACATAGTACGTCAAATAGTTTCTGAAGAGGTTTGGAATTAGAGCCAGGACTTCGCATTTAAAATTTCTGTGAGTTCTTTCCAATCTAATGTACATGAAATCAATAATTTTTTTTATGAAAATACACGTTTATTTTAGAAAAATGGTTATACATTGAATCTTCAATGAAATGGCCATTGCTAGTTACACATTTTTCCCATTTCTCTGGCAATTTGTGAATGCCTCGCCAAAAAATCTGTTCGTTTTTTGAGTCAACCCAGTCATCGAGCCATTTTTTCACATTTTCATACGAATCGAAGTGCTGCTCAGCAAGTGCGTGCCCCATTAATGAAAATAAGTGGCAGTCAGATGGAGCCAAGTCTGGTGAGTAAGCCGGATGGGGGAGGGCTACCCAGCTGTACGAATCTACCAATTCCCGAGTCTATTTTGTTCGATGTGATGGTGCATTGTCATCAAGAAAAATCCCTTTGTGTTGCCTATCTTGATATTCTGGACGTTTTTGGCATAAAGCACTGTTCAAATCGGACAATTGTTGTTGGTAGTGTTGACCAGTAACTGTTTCGCCTGGTTTTCAGAAGGTCAAACCAGATAACCAGATAACAACCCGCTGATTCCAGAAAACCCAGAGCATTGTCTTCTTTCCGAAGCGATTTGGCTTTGCTGTTGATTTGGCCGGTATACCGGTGTACCTGTACCGGGCTTAACATATGATCGTTTACGTTTGGGATTCTCGAAATAGATTAATTTTTCATCGCCAGCAACAATTCGATGAAGATATGACTTTCTTTTTTACCTGGCGAACAACATTTCATAGGTGGTTTTTCGATTTTCTTGCTGTCTTTCAGTCGATTCATGCGGCACCCATATTACCATCTTCCCACCTTCAAAATCAATCCCATGGCTTTTAAACGTTGAGAAATGCATTGTTGGGTCACATTTAGTTCTTCTGCAAGTTGTTCTTGCGTTTGGCCATCATCCTCATCGAGTAAAGCTTGCAATTGGTCGCTGTAGCGTAGCAGTAGTGCGTTGGACTGTTACGCAGAGTGTCCCGCGTTCGAATCTCGACTCAGGCAAAAAAAAACATATAGAAATAAAATATTAAAAAATAAAACAACAAAAATAAAAAAATAAACAGCAATAAAATCTTGGCAGGCAATGGCACAGAGATGTTATCATACTTGTATACCTGGTATTAGTTCCGATGAGAATCTTCAATGGAGAAATCAGAAATTGTAGTTATTATTTTAAACTAATTTAATCATAATGGTTGAGATATTTATTGGGAAGGAAGTGGTTTTATGCTAAATCCCCTCCTTTCTTGAATCCGCTAGTGACAATTTACATACAGCAGGAGAAAGCGAAGCCAGAGGTCTGTCTCTGATCAGTAAACGTCAAACTTATGTAGCTATAAAAGTTACCTAAGTAGTTGGATGGATGTGATGGATGTGAAGAAGGCCGAGAACCTGACCTACGAGTGCAGGACAGTTCCTCAAGCACTCAGGCTATGTAGCCCATTGTAACTACCTAAGTTGTTACTATCATTTCTTTTAGAAATTTCAGAAACTTATCAATACCCATATGCTGCTATAAAGTCCTTATCTTCTCTGATATCGATGAAATCAACTCCAGTATCTTCTCGTGTCAAAGAATAAATAGGTGGTTTTTTTTATTATCTCATGATTTCCTCAGGCTTTCTATTTGCAATTAGATCACGTGATCACTACCACACCCACAAGTTGAATATTATTCCAAATGTAACCCAATTGTTTATCGAATAAGTACACTTCTTCTTTCTTTCTTTCTTTTAATGACACAGCGGCTCACGGAAGGCCGAGCTTTTCGCATCCAATCATTTTGTGCGTGTTATATTTGTACAAGAATGGAATAGATACACTTTGACTAAATAATATGACAAAAATAGGTGGTCTTACAACATATTGGAGCGGATGAAATGTAATATGTAGTTTTGGTCTAGTTTTAGGTCAATTTTCAGATTTTTTTATTTTTTTCATTTTTATGCTGAGAGTTCGATTTGAGTTTTGGTTTAATTTTATTTTTTGAATTTGATCTGATTTTTGGTACAATTTCAGTCAAAATTCGGTCAGATTTTTTGTATGAATTTAGGTCTGTTTTCTTCCAATTTTTGCTCTGTGTATTGTTTTGAGTTTTGCACCGGGAATTTGGTTCTGAGTTTTGTTCCAAACTTGAGTTTTTGCCCATTTTGTGATTTGAATTTCGTTCAATTTCGTTCAATTTGGTCAGATTTTTGGTCTGAACTCTTCTCTGAATTTCTGATTTTTGGTACGTATTTTATAAAATTTTTGGTAAATATTTTATTTAAATTTTTGAACTGACATCTTGTCTGATTTTTGGGTTGAGTTCTGCTCCGAAGTATGGTCTAAGTTTTGGCCGATTTTGGTCTCAAATGAATTGAGATCAACTCCCCTTAAATTCAGATCCTAGACCAGCCACTGATCGCTATAAGAGATATTGTAGAATGGTTGTTAGACTTACTCTGAAAGATCAATGGTTTATGTATTTCCTGGAATGAAGAGCCTCCAATGGTTTGTTAAAAAAAAATGCAAAAAAAAAAAAACTTTATATAGCACATAAATTAAAATACATTTAATTATTTTGTTGTTTTTTAATATATTTATATGTTATTATCTCTGCATTTATCATAAGTAAAAAAGGTAGTTCGAATTTAATAGTTTTACAAATTTTTACATATACACAAAAATAGTAGTTAAAATTTCAATTTTAAATCTAGCGCATACTAAAAAAAATAATTACAAATTAAAAGTAAATTTTACTGTTTTCGTTTTGTTGTTTAATACATTAGTAATTTCGAAATATATTTACAATAAAGTTAATTTTTTATATAACAGGTAGAGTGGCATAATTTTACTACATGGCCGACACATGCATCCGTGAAACTTTACTGTTTTATTGCTCCGTCCCCTCCTCAGGACTGCCATTAGCATATACTTAGTTTCTCTTTTGGAAAAATCGGTTTATTTTTCAAAGATTTTGATTAAATTTGCGTAAAGAAACAATGCACCCCTGACTAAAGTAGTGCAATATGTCGGTATAGTAAACTTTCTCTGCCTCACTCCACTCTCCACTCTCTCTCTCTCTCTCTCTCTCTCTCTTACTCTCTCTCTCTCTCTCTCTCTCTCTCTCTCTCACTCTCTCTCTCTCTCTCTCTCTCTCTCTCTCTCACTCTCTCTCTCTCTCACTCTCTCTCTCTCTCACTCTCTCTCTCTCTCACTCTCTCTCTCTCTGTCTCACTCTCTCTCTCTCTCACTCTCTCTCTCTCTCACTCTCTCTCTCTCTCTCTCTCTCTCTCACTCTCTCTCACTCTCTCTCTCTCTCACACTCTATCTCTCTCTCTCTCTCTCTCTCTCTCTCACTCTCTCTCTCTCTCTCTCTCTCTCTCTCTCTCTCACTCTCTCTCTCTCTCTCTCTCTCTCTCTCTCTCTCACTCTTTCTCACTCTCTCTCACTCTCTCTCTCTCTCTCTCATGTACACAAGCACTACTCTTTTTCATAATGTGTATTCGTCGAAATGTCAATAATGTAGGTACACTGAGAAAAATATGATGAAAATATAAGATGGAGAAATAAAAGTTAAAATATTTCTAATTTTAATACAACTTTTCAAAACCGCTCGCTCATTTACACTTTCAGCATACTTAAACATAATTTACTTAAATCGCTATGCTGCTTTTGTCTTACAGTTCATAATAGCATAGATAAATTAATTAAATTTAATTTTGTCATAAGAAAAGCACTTGATCCTTCATTCTCTATTTTTTTTTCCTCTTTTTTCAACTATTATCATTTTTACTTAGTTTTTTATTTCGTTTTCTGTAGAAAAATTCATCGAGTTTCATTGGTATTGTGTGGGCGGGAGGAGAAAATTTTTAACATTTATTTAGTTAATTTTTGTTTGGATTTGGTATTTCTTTTGAAGAATTTGTTTCAACAAAATTTTAATTACACTTTTTCTTTATTTATAGTAATTTGCTTGTTTAATTTTTGTTAGAGTACATACATAAATGCATACAATTGTTTTTTGTGCTATATAATAAATTTAATTTATATATGTATGTATGCATACAGACTTCTTTTTTTTTTTTTTTTTTTTTTGGATCGTTTACTTTTTTACTATTTCTGGGTTCTCATTTTTTAGTTTTTTTGCTTATAATTGGTAAATTTTTTCGATAGTCTTTTTGTTGTTGTTGTTGCAGTAGTATTATTCAAATCTGACTAACTAAATAAATTTTTAAATATAATTTCAACTTAATTTTATTTACATTTATTTAATTTTTAATTATAGCTAAAATTTTGTATGGGAATTTTAGTTTCCATTTATAATTTTTTCACTATTAGTAATACGTTTTGCAATTTAAACCTTAAATATTTTTTTGTTTTGTTTTGTTTTTCATTTTAAATAGCATAGCTCATGATTTATCTTTCAATATTTTTAAGTCTACATTTGTAATTGGTTTTAATTTATTTAATTTTTTGTTTCCGTTGTTTATTTTATGCTCTTTTATTTGTTGTTGCTGTTACGTTTCTGTCAGTTAGTTTTTGTTTATTTAAATGCTTCGTTCTTTGTGGTTTAGAGTTCTCGCAGTAATTTACAATTACTATTATTTACACACGTCGAAAAATAGCTTGTAGGGCCAAACCAATCTAGTCCACTAAATTTACTTAATAGTTTCAAATAGTTTATGCAACATCTAGATTTTAAAGTGGTTGAAAACAAATGCATTGAGTCTAATGTCACAAAGACCGCTGATGAATATGAACTAACTAATTTGGTAAAAATCAAAAAAAAAAAAAAATAAAACATTTAATATTTTCCAAATTTAAAATAGTTAATATAAAAATGAATTTAATTTGTTCATTCCAATCTGTAAACAACTGGTAACAAAACTGAAACTATTCGATTGGTTTAAAAATTAATCAAAGAAAAAGTCTGCCTATTAACTAGTTGAAATGTGATTGGTTTCAAAATACTCGTATTGTTAAAACTATCTATCTACCAACTAGTTGATAAGGTTATGCAAGCCCGGACAGTTGACGTGCTTCTAGGACAAGACAATGTTAAAGAAAACAGGAAAGACACTAAATATTGTGGGTTCAGTAAACCAGATAATCGAATAAATTTAAACCAGTTGGTATACCCTACAAGGTATACATATATACATATTTACTTATACATACATACATTCCTTTGTGCATATGTGAATGTATTTCTTTTTGAGAACACTTCTCATAATTTTTTGTTTTCATTTGTATTGGAAGCCTTATAAATTTGATTCATTGAATAAAAAAAATAACACCTTGTAAAATTATAATCAGATACTATACTCGTTTACAATCGAAATCAGTAGGTGACTGAATTCTCAGAGAGGCACGAACAGGGAGAAGGTAAAAGCTTTTGCCTAAATTTTACCGCGTATAAATTTTCATACTTTCATTATGCACAATGAATGATGAGTTCAGTTTAGTAAATGAGTTTGTGAAACATTGAAACTGCTGACTGCTTCTCTTAATCCTCCTCTTACCTTTTCTCCTGAGCGCTCAAAAAAACTTACAGATTTTCATTTTCGATTTTCCCATTATCTAGTGGGTAGATCCCGGGAGGTTGGACGTTCGGATTCCTGTCTTGGTCTGGTAATGATGTAATTCTCATAAGCTGCTTATATTTCAACCAATATGAATTGAATGAGAATTATAAGAAAGGGCACCAGTACACCTCTTGGTGGGAAATGACAAAACCACTAAGTGATAAGAAATTGCCACCACGTCGTGACCGGTGTTCAACTGTACACATCCACCTAACCCTTCACCAAAAGTAGTACCTAGTTGCTGTTTTCTAAAGGGCTTCAGTTTAATTTTCATAAAAAACTCATATTCCAACTCAAACAGAAAAGAAGCGAAACTGTTAAGAACTATTGAATTTTAGCGAACTCTTTTATGAATTCTTGAGTTTTGGAAACTAAAAATATAAAAGGTTTAAAAACTAATTTTGATTCGAATAATCTTAGAACAGAGTAGCAAGAGCAATTATTGAATCTGTAACAGCAGAGTGCCTGCAGCGGAAAGTTGCTTGCATACTTACAGGCGGAAAACAAATATTCACAAACCTGAAACTAGTGAGTCGAAAGCCTCTCCGCCTGTCTCTTAGCTACAGAGACTTTTCAGTTCACTCAATAATCCTCCTTAATTACTTTTTTACATAATTTTTAATGTACTCAAATAATACTTGTTTGAAATATAATATTAAAATACTTAATTTCTTTGCTAAGAAAAAGAAAACTTAAATGATTCTCACATACCCACATAAACATATTGAAGTGTGTATGTATATATTAATTTCAAATGCTTACGCTATAAATTACCATAATTACACATAACTTATGATTTATGAATATACCATACCTATGCTAAATATTTATGCGTATAATACAAGAGCGTTTCAAAATACGAACCAACGAAGGGCGATAGAAAACTCCTCCATCCATTCCATTCATCCGTTTACTTCTCCGTTCATTCACTCGCCTAAGACACACGCACACACGCTCGCTCGCAACACCGCACTACACAATTGTCGTACGTTCCGCCGAACTAGTGCACGTTGAACTCCCACCAATGCAAACTATTTGACATTTAATGTCATCTTTCGGTAATTCTCAAGAGGATACCGTTTCATAATTGCCACTATTGCCGCAGATGCCGACCCCACCACCACCACCCAGCAATGCACTGGTGGTGGCAATGGCAAGCAACGGCGATTGCGTTGCAGCGCTACCATATGCCGCTATCGAGTGCTGCGCTATGCTGGTGCGCGGCGATGTTAGCAGTGATTGTGCAGCGCCTATAGTTATATTGCCTGACGTGACCGATGAGGTAAGCGCTGCCGATATGCCATTCGTCTGTGAGCCGGGATGTGGTAGAGTATTACAGCCACCATTGCCAATCATAGCGCCACCGCCGATACCGATGCCGCCAGGCATAATAATGCCACCGCCCATTCCACTAACAGCAACGCAACCGCCGCTCCCACCGCCAGCGCTACTGTTAGTTTGCAGGGAACCATTCGATTGACCGCTTAGTAGTGGCATGGTGCAGGTTGTTGTCGAACCGTATGGTGATGTGGGTGAGGTACGTGTCTCGTAGGCAGGTAAGTAGTTGCGTCCCGGTATGCGTGTATAAATGTTGGGCGGTGTACGTGTCGAGAGTAGAGGCGGCGGGGCAGTATAAACGGGGCGTTGAGCGGCGGGCGCACGTTGCGGGGTGTTGTACAGGCTGAAGGCGGGATTTGTAGTAAGCGACAATTCACCGTACTGAAAGAGAGATCAATAAGAAGAAGAAGAAGACGAAGGAAATTTTAATAAAAATTAATTAAAGCAGGCAAAGCATATTGAATTGTGAATTGACATTTTTAGTTTAAAAAGTTGGTTTATTTTATTTCTTTTGTTTTGTATTTTTTTTTTTTTTGCTAGCCTCTCACATTATTTTCATGGCATTCCACCTGTTCTCTTTCCCGACTTTTTGAAACGAAAAAGTACAATTGATACATTAAATTTACATAAAATACAACAATCTCGATTAGAGCGATTTATGAAAGTATTTCGCTACTATTTTACCTAAAAACATTCATCTTCATGGTAAAACTTTTTTTTTGGTAAATTAGGTACCTACAATTTGAAACTTTGAGATTCCATGCTTGGTTGTAATATGATCTCGGTCCCTCTCTCATAGCAAAATTTTTACGACAATGAGTAGAAATTCAATATATCTGAGTTTCTGCTCCCAATCATTTCCGCTGCAGATAGTTTTGTTTTTCAATTAAATTGAACAAGTTTGCTAATTGAATTTCTTTCTGGTTTGTATTGCAAAATCGCCACTTGTACCAAAAACCAACAATTGAGCGAAAAATGAAACTTTCGAGAAAAAACATCAACTAAGCAAAGACAAGTGGGCGCTGGGCAAGTAAGAGCACTTAATCCAACAGTACCAACAGAGTTCATAGTTGAACAATATTTATGTTTAACTTACTTTACTAGTTTTTCTATTAATTAACTAACTTTTTTGTGTTCTTTTAAATTTTATTTATTTTTTTATGCTCGTTATGCAGATGAGTGGAAAGTTTAACACGAAAGTCTAGAGAGAGAAATAAAAACTAACTTTAATTGACATTTTTAATTTAAAAAGTTAGTTGTTTTCTTCTGTTTTGAATTTTTTTTTTTTTTTTTTTTTGTTGTGAAAAAACATACGTTTCACTGATTTTACAATAGAAAATAAACAAAATAAAATAAAAATTAAAAAAACAAACAAGTAGTAAAACTAGATAGAGAAAAAGTAAAGAGCGAAAATGAGAAAGCTGAAGAGAAACTTTCAGTTCGTGCAATTTAACCAAAGAGAAAAAATTACAATAAAAAAAAAATAAAAAATAAAAAAAAAATTAATAAATAAACAACTACATAAGTAGTAAAAGGCTAGTGATGAAAAAAAAACAAGGAAGGGGACGAATTAAAATAGTTTTTGACGGAAATCCTACATAAATGAAGCATTTTAGTAGTAGTATTTTTTGTTTTTTTTTTTTTTTTGTTTTATGTGAGTTAAATGTGTGAAGTGTGAAACGATTCGTTTGTAATTAAAAAACTTTGCTCGGAAGAATCAACAATAACAAATGAGTGGAAACCAAAAAGCAAACAACTGTAAACTATAAAGTTTCATACAAGCACACCCAACAGTTTGACCAGCACGGTTTTTAGTTTATTTGCACCAGGGTAGCACTAGCTCCAGAAAAGAAAATTGCGAAGGACAAGAGAGAGAGAGAGAGAGAGAGAGGGAGATAGGGAGAGAGGGAGATAGAGTGTGTGTGTGTATGTATGTGTGTGTGTGTGTGTGTGTGTGTGTGTGTGTGTGTGTGTGTGTGTTTGAGTGAGTAATAACATTCAATTAACAAACAATTCTATTTTGCTAGATGAATTGATGTAGTGCAAACAAAAGGGACTATTGTTATTTTGATGTGATAGCATATTTAAATACTGGGGATTTTTTTTTATAGATTTCCAGCTCACACTTTCCATTCAGTTTATTGTTTTGCGATTTTTTGAAATGTAACTTCTTCAGCAAGTTCTTATTTAGCAAGGTTGTGAATTGGAGAATTTTTAAAACGAAAAAGCATTTCTGCATACTTTTTCTACTATTTTCTACTACTATTTTCTACTACTATTTCCTACTACCTTTTCTTATTACTATTTCCTAATACTATTTCCAACTACTATTTCCTACTACTATTCCTACCACTATTTCTACTACTGTTTTCTAAAACTGTTTCTCCGTTTATTCTAATATCTTTTTTTTTTTAATATTTTTTACTTTCCTACTATTACTTTTTCCACTACATTTACTACTTTTTTTCTACTAATATTTTTTATTATTTTTCTACTACTATTTTTCTACTACATTTTCTACTACTATTGGCTTTCTTAACTTAAAGAATCATTAAAACACGATCGGTTTTTCATAAGAAACCTCATGATATGTTACCACGTTACCTAGCTTCGTGTCTTTCAAATATAATTCCGCTATTTATTTACTGTTTCCATAATGAAACACTTTTAGCTAGCGCATATCATGAACACCTCTTTAAAATATTTTAGGTAATGATGTATGCCAATCAGTTGTCAGTGCATTAACATGTTTTACATTTTTATGCGCAGTATGTTTTTCCTCGAAAGTTTGTTGCATGTAATTAGGCGGGGTAAACTATGTTTTGGATGTAAAAATTAAATTTGTCAAATTGTTGTTATCACATCATGTGGCGGGTTCATAAGAGATTCATTGTAGTTTTTGTTTTGCAAGTGTCACTTGAAAAATTGTTTATTTCATTTAAAGAAATAATAAAATTAAATTAAATAAAAATGGAAAATTGTTTTTGAAGAAGTTCAAAATTGCTTCCAAACAAGTTTTTTCTCTACAAAAGTTTTTGACGAAAACAAAAATTGTTGAGTCACTTAATTTTTTTGTGTTAGTGGGTGCAGCAAAGTGACTTTGATATTTTTTGAGATTACATAATGCAAAATATGCTATCTTGAGTGCAAGTGTAAATAGCCAGGCCTTGGGGAGAAATGATAAACATTAGTACAAGAACAAAACGAAAAAGTGTAAGGCCTCGCTCTGTAGAAGTGTGTGTGTGACGCGGAGTAGGTAGGTGTAGACAGAAAGTTCAGGTAAAAAAGGTTTGAACATGTTTCACAACTTTTGTGTGTAGCTACTACAAGTTTATAGCCAATTAAATGATAAATTAAGCGTTTCCCTCTTCCAACACAATTTCTCTTATAATAAGTTCTAAAAACAATTTCGACCCGAAGGTTCGAATTTCTCTTAGAAATATTCCGTTTGTTGACGAGGGGGAAGTGGAAGATGGGGAGACAAGAGTGAACCATTCAAAACTGCCTTTACATACGTTTGCTTCTTACAAATTTCGCATTTATATTTGCGTTAAAACGATTAAGCCAAGCCGATGAACTAGTGAGGAGTAGCGTGAGGTCCTGAAAACTAACCAGAACAATCGCGAAGTCAAGGTTTGACTAGAAAGCATTGCATAACAATCGGCATATACTGACAAATAACAAATAACGGATAACAAATTATGTCCAAACTTCCTTTTGTGAAGAAGAAAGAAGCTCGCATTCTGGCTGAAGTAATCATTTTGTGTTAAGTATTGACACAAATGCCTGAGGATTCGAAAAAAAACTGTGTAGAAAACCAAACCAAAATTTTCTACGTTTCTTTGAATCCAGATTTTGGGATCTAGAAGAGTTTTCACAAAAAAAGATCATAAAAAGATTCGGTAAGAGAACTGGGTGGTTTAAGATGAACACAGGGTGAGTTTTTTTCAAGGGCCCTTAAACCTATAGGGTATGCTGGGTAAATTTGCCTTTCTACCCCAAATCTTACTCTTACTTTCTCTCGAATTTTCTCTACCTCTATCTATGGATTGAAGACTTGGGGGTGACCAGGTGAAAATTTAAAAATAAATTTGAAAACTGGATAGGTAACCTGGAGGAGGAGCGTTTTAAGTCAAAAAAAACCAGTCCGTTAAATTTTGTTCTCTCTTTTGATTAGTTTCCTTCAACGGCTACTGGGAGCTTAGGGTAGGCATTCTGTGCTTGGCATAATCTGATTAGGCTAGTGATAGAAATATAGAGAAAACCGTCGGCTTATCCTAAGCAATTCGGCATATTAATTCAGATTTGGAGCCTTCTCTTTTGAACAATGACTGCAAAGCCATTCAATTTTGGAAAAATTGCAATTCTGCTGAGGCTCTTAAAAAAATTCCTAAAAAAATGGTCGGCACCCTCCTTTTTTCATCAGAGAGCGTAAGCTCCACATCAGGAAATATCATTTCGGGGAAATGGCAGAAAAAGCTTTTGTCTAAAAGTAAAATTTATAGAAATATTTTAATGTAAATGTTATGTTATGAGGTCGCCGTTGAGTAGTTTATACTATACATGATTGCTACTCATAGTGGTGAATTTAAGGCGAACCTTTTCTAAGTGCAAATGTTTGCACACGGGGGCATTCAGAAACCCAATCACACCTTGTATTCTATAGTACTTATTTCCTCATCATCTTGTTTCACTTTGGAGTGGCTTCATATTAGAATCTCTATAATTTACGCCTGCTGCTGGTGCAGTTGCTACTTTAAACCTTAAGTTAAGCTAACTAGCCACCAACACCTTCTTTACCTGCCCACTACTTGCTCTAGTTAGAACTTTTCCCTTTTTAGGACGACGACAATTTCCCAAAAAAACAGAATCATCGAAAAAATGGAAAAACTTTTATTTTTTATTATTGCTCTTGCAGTAGGTAAGTAAATTGAATTTTTTCGGTTTTTCTTTTTTGTTTTTTGTTTTTACCTTGACAGTTATATTAGTTTGTTTGCAATATGTATTTTGTTGGCAACAATAAATTTATTCTCACATGTGCATGAATGTGTGTGTGTATGAGTATACTAGACTATCGCCACCAGCAGCAAGCCCAACTACCGCCGCCAAATTTACCTGCTGCCTGACATGCCGGGCTTGGTTCTTTGTGCTATATTTTTACAAACATCCTACTACTAGACAATATATTCAAAGCGTTTTCATTTTCATTTTCACATTTTGACAAACTGCTTTCTCCTGCATATTGACACTTATGTTGTTGGCTTCACACACAGGCACACACACACACACACATATACACAATATGTTCGCTCTAACTCTCCTGTCCTTTTTGCCTCTTTTGGCTTATGCTCTCAATTTATTTTACTACATACGTAGCATTTTCAATATCTCTCTCTCTCTCTCTCTCTCTCTCTCTCTCTCTCTCTCTCTCTCTCTCTCTCTTGCTCTCTTTATTTCCACCAACACCTGTCAACTTAGCATAAAGTTGTGTTTTTTGTGTGCTACTTTGCCTTCTCTTAGCGCTCTGATACAAGTTTTCTGCTCCCCAAAGTTAGTAGTACGTGCTGGCAATATTTTACGCCCCCCGAAAAATAACTCATTTCCTCCTACTGCATATGGATATATATATATATATGTGTGTGTGTGTTATGTGTGTGTGTATGTGTGCGAACGATAAGCTACATACATACTCGTATATGTAAATGTAAGAGGAGAGCTGTGTATTGTTTCTAGCTCTTGATATCTACACGTTGCACAGCATAGTCGCCCTCGTTGTCATCGTCATCATACATATATGTATGTATGTATGTATGTATAGTATGTAAGAATGTATTTTACCTTAGCTCTATCTATTTGCAAGTGAGTTCAATATCTTATTTTTTTGCTGTCAATATTGAAATGTTAGCATGTCAATTTATTTGTCAAAAAACAGCGTCGGGAATTGATAAGAGTATCGAACGAAAAAAAGCCGTAGAAAAATAAAAAACAATATATAAAAAAAATGGTGACAGCGATAAGTTCAGGCATTTGGTTACAATTGCTAGCGTACATACGCCGTGGCACTCAAGCACTCCCGCACTCCCGCACTCCCGCACTCCCGCACTCACGCACTCACACACTTGGCACACAACGCCCAGGATGCCAAACAAAAACTTCAACTTTTTTACGTTGAATTTTGTACGTGTGTATGTATATTGTGTGAGGTTCATGCTCCTTCTTCTATTTACTTTTAATATGGTTACATGCGTCACATGCGTGGCACGTATAAGGAATTCTTTTCCTTTCTATTGCTTTTCTTTTCTTTTTTTTTGGTTGGTTTGTTTTATTGTTAAGCTAAAAAATATTTAGCTACGGGTCGATATTCACAGCTACCGCAATGTTATAAATATCGTTGTCACGTTTTGAATTGGCATAAAGGTGACAAAAGAGAAGTTAAGAAAAAGGGGGTTTTGAAATACACACACATCCAGGCATACCAATGCAAAGAGAGAAGAAGGTAAGTGTCAGTAGTTAAACTTGCATACATTCAAAAATAAGTACAATTCTTGTCAAACTGTGATATGGGAAAATTATAGCGCTTAGGGGAAAAAAATTATTTATTGAAAATTTCAGAAAGTAGAAAAGCAGACAAAGAATTTAAGTATTTCGATACTTATAAATTGGAAATTTATTTTTCTTAAGGAAATATTAATGCTCCAGAGGATAAGGAGTTTTACCAGACGTTTTTGTCACTTAATTTTAAAAAATATTGTAGTCCAAAGTGGTGGTATGGGGGGGAAAGGTTAAAAACTCTTTTTTTCTTTTCCTCCTTTTTAAATCTTTAACTTTTATCTCGCTTCATCGTTAAATTTTTCTCTATCTTACTTATTGCCTTTGACTATCAACGACGCTTCTTTTCCCCCCTTCTTTTTCAGTTTGTAAACAACTAGTACCCATTCGATCGTTTCCCTCCTCTTTTCCTTTTCAGATGGGAAAACTAATATCTGCCCATACTGAATCATGTCTGCTTTGATGCCTTATGAATATTGTGGAAATTTAAAATTATAGCTAGTAAATTCTTTCAAAGAGACAGACAGATTTTTCTTCTGAGGCCACATCCCTCCTGCTGATTTTTTAGACTTTGTAAGCATTAGCAAATAGAGTGCGATAGAGTTTAACCTGAATCTTAGGGTTCAGGTTAAAGTAAGGCAAAAAACAGGCGACTTATTGACCCAAACCATATTAAAAGTTGTATTTAACAGCTTAAAGAAAAATCGTAAATATGCAATAAGAAATTGAACATTTTTACGCGTGATAGGGCTAAAATGTTAATAGCGTTAAGAAGAAGAGAAACTAAAATTCCGTTACAAAATCCACACATGAATGTGCATATTTAGGGGCTGTTAGTATGCGACGACGAGACAGAGCTGGTGTAAAGAGAATGCGCAGGTATGAAAGACTTATAATCACTTCACTTCTATAGTATCTCGCGGCTACACGTTTTAGTATTATTTGAGTATCTAGCTTTTGACATTTCACTTCTTGTGGATATCAGTTCAGTTATGTAAAACACGCCAAGTTCGGCGTTTTTTTCCTTTTAACAACTTATGGAAGGCCTAGGACGAGCTTTGCATATTCATTCATGTTGTGCGAGGTTTATTTGTGTATGGATAGAAAGGACCACCAGCTTTATTAAAAACTTTATTGAACAATTATTAATTCTCTGAATTTTTATTTTCGATTTTTGAATGTGCCGAGACTTTAATTTATTCGTAATGAATGAAAAAGTTCATATACAAATATCGAGAATTGACACCTTCTGCATACTTTTCTAAAGAAACCTTGACTACGGTGTGGTTTCGATCAAAATATGGCCCAATATTCGCCAAGCTATTATAAGAATATAGAATTTTCAAAACTTTTTATTTGTGTGTCCCTTCGACGTTTGAAAGTTAGGTAAACATTTGAGAATACAAATCCAAAGTTCACGTTGGATTCGGCAAAAAAAATCTAGTTCGGCGGGACGCTAAAAGCAACTATTCAGATTAAATTCTCATTTAATGCATATTCGTAATGGAGGAAAATCTTCAGCTTTAAATATCAAGAAAAATGCGCTTTCAATTTCCATTGCATACTTATACGCTTAACAAACCTTAAAATTTTTCCAAAACCGTTTTGATTAGGAGAGAAAAACTAAAGCGGAGTAAATATTTTCCAAGTTAATATATATTGAAATACAAATAAGTTCATTCACAATATCACGAAACATATAACAACTATCTATATTGCATACTTTTAGGCCTATTTTTAACCAAATTTTAAATTTTTCCAAACACAAACACAAACTTTCATTACAGAATTGTGAGATAAAACCAAAAATGCGAAAAATCTTTGACTGAATTCATATTTGAATGAATACAAAAGTATTACTACATCGCTACGAAAAATGAACTAACAATCTTATTGCATACTTTTAAGCTTCTTTTAAAACAAAACTATAGCTTTTTAGCAAACACAAATAGCAAACACAAACCTACTTTGGTCATGGAATTTCTAGAGAAAATTAAATTCCATTACAAATTAATTACACAAGTAAAGTAAAAGAGAAATTAAGATTTGAAATAATTTCATTAAATACCTTTCGACACATTTTTATTGTTTTTGCAGTCCCTTTGTTTTAACTATCTACGCTATTTAGTTATCTAGGATTCTTATAAAACTACAGAGAATAAAATACGAAAAGAACATTACTGCCACCACATCAAATAAGACAAAACTTAAACTAATCAAACAAAGAAAACAAAACTTCTCAAATTGTATAACACCTAAAAGTATGCTTCAACAGCAGGGAGGCAAAAAACTTTTCCCATCTTATTTACACAAATACACTCGTAAAAGTTCCTAAACACATATACAGGAAACAAAATATGTACTTGCAAAAAAATAAAATACTAACAAAAGCAAAAAAAAAAAACTAATAAAACAGAGAACATTTAAACTTCATCATCGCATTCATTCAGCGTCACATTTTTACGAGCTCAATTCAACAGCAATTACATTCATCACGACCGCTTAACGATGTTTAGTATATATGCTCTACTATGTAGTGATGTGCTCTCAGAAGAGGGAGACAATGCCCTCTCATAAACTATCTGTTTTCTGCAGAGTAGGGAAAAGGAAAATAACCGGTCGCCCAAGCATATCCGGTATTGTGTCACCCCAGAACGTCAATGTTGCTAAATCAATTTGATAAACTGTCAATAATGTGAAACAATCTTGTGTTGTTACCCGCACCATCATTTCTCATCCGCTACTACTTCCACTTGTCGCCCATCATCTTTGCTGTAGTGGCGGCTGTGTTGTGGTGCTTGCTTTTGTTAAGTATATAATGCTGCTGGGTAGAATGTTGATGCTTCCTTTTTTTTGTTAAATGACAAAAAAGTGATACCATAAAATATGAACTCATCATACAATAAATACAAGCAGCAAAATATATTACACAATGCGAAACACACACACACACACATACACATACACATATACTACATTCATAAGAAAGCTTGTCACCTTATTAAGAAATATACTCGTTCCTTCTTCTGAGCGCAGACAAAGAGAGAGAGAGTGAGAGAAAAGGAGTGAGAGATTGTACGTCTGTGTGCTTGTGGTTCGTGCAACCTAGTGGCTGTTGTTGTTATCGTTGTTGCGTAGTTCGTACATAATATCGAGCGGAAGTACAAGAAACGGAAACGCGTGCTCGACACTTTTTTCTTGCTTCATTCTTCATTATTTCTTTCAAGCAGTTAACTATTGTATGTAGCTGGCTGACAATTATCTACACGCTTGTTTGTCTATGTATTTTGATAATAAAGATAATAATGAGTAAAAGTGTTTCGCTTACAAAATAAACACATATACACACACACACACTACACACACACATATAAATTCTTTCTTAGAAAAAAATGTTCTTTTGTTTGTTCTAAATAGGTAATGTCATTTTGTGTTACAGACGCTTTTTCTTTTGGTATGTACTATATGTTACCCTAACTGACTGACTGACTGACAGGCTGTCTGACTGACTGACTGACTCTATGCTCAATTTGTTGACAGTATCAAGCATAACATCTTCAGTTGTTGTTGCAATTTATTGTCTTGTTTCCGTTTTGTTTTGAGTAGCTTCTGAAGCCGAGCATGAAAAAGAAAAGGAGCAAAAGCATCAGCATATGCCGCACAAGTAAACGTAGTAAGTATATCAAAATGCTTTAATTAAGTAAAATGTGTTTAAAATTGTTATTGTTGTTGTTGTTGTTTTCCCTTTTGTTACAAGCAGTTGTCGAGCATTGTTTGTTCATCGTTTTTAAAACATACATACTAAGTACAAAATGTATACGTGTAGTAATTTATTTCATATTAATTTTCTAGGTTATAATGCTCTCTACAATGCTCTGATGCTCTCTACTATTTACTTCTCTCTTATACTTGTTCCTCCCCCCCCTCGCCCCCCCTCGCCCCCCCCCCTCATCCTTCGGGCAAGCGCAAATCGCCTGGTATTTGAAAAAATAATTTTTATTTTACCGTTCATGCACAATCCATAAAATTACTCTCTCTCTCATCTTCTAACTAATTTGATTGCGTACACAAATATAATTTGATCTCCAAAGAAGTAGGACCAATATGGTAAAGTCGGGTAATGTGGGGCCTTCGCTGCCATTGTACATATTAAAATGAAAAAGTCTTCTATCATTAACTCAAGCCCTAATGTTTAGAAGTGCCTATTACTTTTCTGCGCATAGTTGAAGAAATAAAATAAATTTTTGTTTTTTTTCTACCTGTCACTCGTTTTTCTCTCATGACTCTTCTCCAAAGCTTCTTTCCCTTCTTCTTCCCCCATTACTTTACTTACTTTTAATGGCACAACAGCCCATGGAGGGCCTAGGCCGAGCTTTTCGCATCCACTCATGTTGTGCGTCTTATATTTGTACATGAATGGAAGGGACCTACAGTTTAATGCCGAATCCGAACGGCGAAGTGAAAAGCTTTTCATAGCAATTCTTCCCCCATTGCCATTCAATATTTTGCACTACCATTGTCCTTCTCCTTTCTGACTTTTCACTCTTATTTTTTCGACAACTCGTTTACAACATCTCTTTTTTGCCCTTTCACTATTTGTACATACATACTTTTTTTGCTTTTTTATCTTCTTTTCTTTCTTATTACCTCCCGTATTGACCTTTTCTAATTCTCTCTTACATACAATCTTACCTTTCTATTTCCTTTTATCTTGTTTTCTCCTCCCACTTTTCCACATTCCCTTCCCCATTTTCCCTTTATCTTTCCCTCCTCACACCACACCTCACCTCTCTTATGTTTCTAGTATTTCCCTTCACCCGCCTAGATTTCTTTTTGTCTCCCTCTTTTTCTTGGTTCATTATTCAAATACTGAATAGCGTGAAAAGTAGCGAATTGTTACTTTTCTGAATAAAAAACAGTGCCTAAAGGTATGCAATAACACTTGTATTTTATTTGCATTGTGTTCATCTCAGGTAACATTTGCTGTGTTTGCAATTCGATAAACCTAAACGGCAACTGAAATTCCACATCAATAAAATCAATTAATGCAATCTCATGTAATTCGATTCAATTCAACTTTGCACTGGTAAAAATTGCACTTCCTCTCGATGATATTGATTGGCCTAAAACTATGCACACTCACCTGCTTGCCAAATGTGGGTGACAGCGACGGTGGTGGTGGTGATGCCGTATTTATGCGGGTTGGCGGTGTATAGAGAATTCGCTGTGATTCCATATTTAAACGATCGAATGCTTTCTCCTCCAAGTGAAATTCATCCTCGCTATTTGTTTCTTGCGGCACAACATCCGGATTTTTATCCTCTAAGCTCGAATGGCTGCCCATATTGCGTGAGAGTGGCTCAGCGCTTCCTTTATCTGCTTCCGTTGTTGTAGTATCACCATTCGGTCGTCGTGTATTTTTAGTGCGAAATTTAATAAAAATCACAATGCATATAGCGACGAGCATTAGTGTTACAATCCCGCCAACCAATGCGCCGAGCAGTGGGGTAAGTTGAACGAGTACAGCGGTAGAGGAGGCTAAAGAGTAGAGACGGCAGACGGCAGATGGCAGAGAAAATGAAAAAGATTCATGTTAGCAAAATATTTTTAGATAATGTATGTATCCTTCTCATGCAAAATAAAATAAATTGCTCTTACCCGTTCGCAATAGTGGCGCTGACAATGTTCTTCCCCTCAAACGATATGCAATTTTGCTGGGTCCTTGCGCATTCACCGCAGTCACACGTATCACGAATACTGAATCGCTGGGTAAACGTTTTACCGTAAATTCCGGATATTTGTATGATGTATTGTAGAGGATTTGACGATTCAGTTCATCATAGACTTGCACATGAAAATGTTGCGGTATGCCACCATCATAGCCGGTTACGCATTGAATTTGTAATGAATTTGCGGTGGCATTGTAGGCGGTGCAATTTTTTACCGGATCGGGGAGATCTACGGAGAGAAAGAACAGAGAGAACATTATGGTTATATGAATTGGTTTCATTGGAGTTAAGCAGAAATAAATTGGAAATAAGAAAAGCTTATTTTTATGTGGGATCGAAATGGGTGGAAAAAGAGCGAGAGAGGAGCATTGAACACCCATATATGGTATTAACGACCAGAGCATTTCATCTCCTTTTTTGAGGAAAACATTGAACAGCAATTGCTTTTTATTAAAACTTATTTAGTGTCTAAATATAAATGGGGTAAAACTTTTCTTTTGTTGCACAAAATGTTCAAACATTTTATTTTTTAAACTATAGGTTTTCTTCTTTATACTCGCACTTCTTCTATGCACTTGTAGGTAAGTAAGTAAGCAGTATCGAGGTCAATTGCACTTTTACGACAAAGTTTTTTTGCTTCACCTTAGAGCAATTTTTTGTTTTTAAACAAAAGCCTACTAACTCAAACACACCCATGCACATAGTATGTACAAGTTTAGCCTAAAGAGTACTTTCGAAAAAAAAAAACAGAAAATTAAAACTAACAACTTTTTAGTTACACTTTAACAAAGTGTATGTATAGAAATGTAGAAAAAAAGGTTGAGCAAATCTAAAGAAAGTGTGGTGCAAAAAAAAAAAAATAAAATAAAATAATAAACCACAAGTGGCGGCAAGAAAGCAACGGCGATGAAAAAATTTTGTTTTAAAAGAAACTTAAGAATTTCTTTTGTGCCAAGTGTAATACACGCAAAAACTATATACTTGCCAAAATAGCTGAGTGTAGGGGTACGGCACGAACAAAAAAAAAACAACAACAAGAAAAGGAAAAAAAATACAAAACACTTAAGTTTTAACCTAAATTTTTGTATTAAGCAGCTGAAACAGTTTTTCACCCTCTCTCTCTCTCTCTCTCTCTCTCTCTCTTTGCTTATTTAAAGCTACCAGATTTATCATAGTGCAATGCGGGACACTTTTCACAGTGCAACTGTCAAAGTCCAGTTTCATTGTTTATAGTCTTTGATCAATAACGTTTAGATGCATTTGTTAGAAGTAATTATTACCTCTGAGCCACACAAGAAGTGATCAAAACTAGAGTGTCTTAAAAAGGTCTACAGATACATGATATATGAACATATTCTAGAAGACGTTTAAGTACATTACATCAGAAACGTGTTAACTCAGTTTTAAAAGCAATAACATAAAGAAAAGAAAACTTCACGCGAAACGCTCAGCTCACTAGTTCACAGGAAGCTTGAAAATAGATAAGCTTTGCCGCCTTTAATAAAAAAATTTGAATGACTAGTAGACAATGAGTTGCAATCAAGAATTATGTGAAAACACACTTTTTTTATTATAAATATTATTTTTCTTTTAATGGCACAACAGGCATTTAGAGGGCCTAGACCGAGCCTTTCGCCTCCATTCATATTGTGCGTGTTATATTTCTAAATGAATGGAAGGAACCTACAATTTTATGCCGAATCCGAACGGCGAATTGAAATGGTTTTTCTTATAAAATTTTGACTCTTGTAGGTTTGCCATTGCCATTGCACCATTGTAGGTGGTGCCGTGTAGAAATTTTGTTTTTCCTACTTCTTTGATTTTGCCGTACCGAGATTTGAACACCGGACACTCAGCGTAGAAGGCCAACGCTCTACCAACTGGGCCACGGCGATCACATTATAAATATATGTAGGTAGGTAAATTTTAAATAGCTTTACATGTCGAATCCCGAACAATTTCAGCGACACATTCCAATGCGATACGGGCAACTCAAATCTGAGGCAGTCCCTCCCAATGTGGGACGTCTGGTATCCTTTATCCTTGTTGCACAAAGTTTATTTTTCTCAGTAGTTTTGGTAAACGTCATTGCATTGCACATTGTGGGAGAGCATTTAGTATTACAGTTTGAAAGCTATTGTGGGTACTCTCACACGATACTGCTACAGCAGCTATTGTCGCACACATGCTATTTCTCAATCTCTGGTACCTACTACTTATTTACTACTACCATTTTTCAAGTGTGCTATTGACCCTAAAATGTTGCACGTTTTTTGTTGTTGTTGTTGTTGTTGTTTATTTCCTTTTACTTTAATTTTTTTGCTAGCATGTTGCAATAAACTGAAGTGGCTTCAGTTTAAGTTGCCCTCTACTTATCTACACCCACCTATCCTTTTTACCTATCTCTTTTCTCGCTCTCTCTTGTTTTCTCTTTATTTTCCATTTCATTCTTAGCAAAATACAGGAAAACTTTTCTTTTATTTATCGAGTTTACACTAAGAAGAAGTGGCGTGCTTAATATGATTTGAGTTGATAAAGGGGTGGTATGGGTTTAGGGCTACAACTGCAAATATTATAAATAGTATTTACGAGCTGAACATAGTTAATAGGTACCCTCACAAATAGTTCCTCAAAAGTTTTAACATCTTCAAGTACAAATTAAATTAAACTAAATTACAAAAATTTGTAGAATAACACTGTACTTATTTTCAAAAATTAAAACTAAATAGAAATTTTAATTGAGTTCTATATTGTTTGCGATGGAGATGGAAGAAGTAGAAAGAGTTCATAAGCTGCATGAGAAAAAGAGGGCAACTATGAATCATGCTCTGAATTCCATGTTAAACTGAATTCCTTGGAGTACTTAGAAGAGTTTAACATTAGAAGCGTTCTATTCGCTACTCGCTTCTACTTATATAGTAATGAATACAAAACATTCAAAGGTAATTGTATTTAGAAGAAATAGCAATAAAGCTGCAGATATATCGCCTGTAGTTGTGTGTAGATAGCAAGTGGTTTATTATCCCTGCCTTATAAAACAACCTTACTTCAGTAATGAAAGCAAATGAAAAACAGTTTAGCAAGAAAAAAAAATTTACCTGAAATTTACCTCCAGCAGTCAGTGCTATTGAGCAGTTTAATTGTGAATGGCAATGCAAAAGCAGAAGATATATAACAATTTGGTCGTTTTATTCGCACAGGTTAAACGAGTTGGCCTGGGGCGTATGACACAAGGTAAAGTTCGTGACAGTCGCAGGTGCGTCCATGGTCGATCCTTGCGCTTCTACGTTTCAAGTCGACACACAGCCTCCTCGTGGCGTCCCCTGGATAGCGATCTAACAACCGTCAGTGAGTTAACTAATGTGTGCGGCGGGCTTCTCCATGGCCTTGAATGAATGGTTGTGCGTCGGGCTTGGAACCCACCACGTTAAAATACCCACCAATGAATCCTCCAAATAAGCCTCGGATAATGAACCCTTCTAATGTTGACGACTCCCGTAAACGCCCAAAGGACAACGATTTGCACTTGGAATGTCCGAACCCTCTACAGGGAAGGTGCCTCTATCCAGCTGGTGGATGTCCTCCAAAAATATAGAGCTGACATCACCGCTATACAGGAAATGCGATGGACGGGACAACGCCGCAATGTCTGATTTTGGTATCCCTGCAAAGCTCATTCGTCTTTGCAAAATGACACTGACCAACACCACCAGCGCAGTGAAAATTGGGACAGACCTCTCCGCACCATTTGATACCAAAAGAGGTTTCAGACAAGGTGACTCCCTATCGTGCGACTTCTTTAACCTAATGCTGGAGAAAATAATTCGAGCTGCGAACATCGACATCTCTGGCACTATCTTCTACAAGAGTGTCATGCTGCTAGCATACGCTGATGATATTGACATCATTGGCAAAAACGCTCGAGCAGTCAGTGCAGCATTCTCCAACCTGGAAAGGGAGTCTCGTCGTGTGGGTCTAGTGGTGAACGAGGACAAAACGAAATACCTTGTGTCAACAAACAAAGAGTCACGGCGTCTTGGACAAAATGTCACTGTTGACAACTACACTTTTGAAGTCGTCAAGGATTTCGTTTATCTAGGATCCAGCATAAACACCAACAATAATGTCAGCCTTGAGATCAAGCGGAGACTAACTCTTGCCAACAGGTCATCCTTCCCGTCCTAATGTATGGCGCAGAGACGTGGACATTGACCATCAATGATGAGAGACTGTTAGGAGCGTTCGAGAGGAAGATACTCCGTAAGATCTACGGTCCAGTATGCGTGGACGACGTGTATCGAATAAGATGGAACGATGAGCTATATGAGCTGTACGCCGACACTGACATAGTCAAGCGTATAAAACTCCAACGGCTTCGCTGGCTGGGTCATGTTGAGCGAATGGAAGAAAGCGCTCCGGCTAGAAGGGTGTTTTATTAGAACCACGGTGGAGGAACACGCAGAAGGGGACGTCCTAATCTCCGTTGGAAAGACCAGGTGCAGGGCAACCTGAATGCACTTGGCCTTATCAACTGGCGCCAGCGCGCGCATAGCAGAAGTGACTGGCGAAGCTTTGTGGAGGCGGCCAAGACCGATCATCGGTTGTAGCGCCAGCTAAGTAAGTAAGTAAGTAAATACAGTTTCTTTGATCCATTTTTTCGAATAGTAAAAAATCGAAGAACACACCAAAACACGACTAACCTTTTTATCTGTCGAAAACAAACTGACAATCCAAAATGGTTGGTATTGCCAACATGTATAACAGACATGTGTACCAACATAACAGAAAAAAAATGCGAAAATCGAACATACGTAACTCACGAAATTTGAAAATAACGGTTATTTTTTTATCACACCTCGTACATAGAAGAAGCGATTGGCGAAGCTTAATTGAGGCGGCCAATACCGAGCAGCGCTTATAAGTAGAGCCAAGGAAGTAAATAACCCACTTACTTAACTTTTAATGGCACAACAGCCCATGGAGGGCCTAGGCCGAGCTTTTTCGCATCTAATCATGTTGTGCGTGTTATATTTGTACATGAATGGAAGGGACCTACAGTTTAATGCCGAATCCCGAACGGCGAAGTGAAAAGCTTTTCATAGCAATTTTTACTCTTGTAGGTTTGCCATTGCCTGCCAAGAGATGGTGGTGGGTGCCGCGTAGAAAAATTATTTTTTCTCCTTTTTGATTTTGCTTGTGCCGAGATTCGAACCCCGGACACTCTGCGTAGCAGCCCAACGCATTACCACTACGCCACAGCGACCATAACTCACAGTTAAGATAAAAACATAATAATTAATAAACATATAATCTAATACGGAATGCAGAGAAATATTTAAAAAACTTCATTCAGTGAATGCCATTAAATATTTAAATTAAATAAAATTTTGTGTGTAAAATTTATTACAAAGCCACAAATTTGCAACACACAGCAATCAATTTAGTGTATGAATATTTATTTATGCATAAACATTTGTAAATTGCATAACACATAATATTCCCACAGTATATGTATGTACTACTTAGTAGTTGTACCTACCTACTATCTTCAAATGCAATTAATAATTAAAATATCTTCTGGTCGTGCTACCTCTTACATACTACCTTTTATGCATGCCTCTAGCCATACATAATGGCCATACAAAGGAAAAGCTGCTAAGCATTCACATGTAGGCATAAATGCACACACACATCCATACACACATACATATGTATGTATGTAGTACGTATGTAAATATTTACACCTCGTTTAATATTTGTACAAAATTTTGCTGTAAATTAATTGAAAAGTTTTCACATTGCCGTCGTCCCATTCCCACTCTCATTCCCAGTCCATTCCCAACCCATTCCACCCTGCCCACGTACAACCGGCAACTCAGCCTCAACCGCAGAAGATTTAAGCAAAGGCATAAATTTTGCATTTCTATTTAATTGATTGTTTTGACAACAAGGGAGAAAGATAAAACCGAAAAGAATACAAATTTTACATAAATATAGGTAAATATGTATCTATTTATCTCTATTTCACATGTACACACATCTATACAACGTATTTGTGAAATATATAGTAGTATTAAAATTTTATATTAAATGCCAATGCAGGCAAGTCATTTAGTGGGAACGAAAAAGTCGGTAGGACTAAAATTACAAGAACGCAATGAAACTTGCCAGTTGTATCTACGTTTTAATCATATTTTTTATGTTGGAGAGCATAAGTCACGTCAGATTTCTCCTTTATGAAAAAAAGCAAGTTAAAATTACTTTCCATTCAATTCCCTCTTAGTTATTAACTCTCTAGCCTAGAGACGGAACAAGATCGTAACGATCTTCTCTCTTTCAATGTATTGCATATACTAGTAGGGAGCTCAAAAAGCGTTATCTATGCTTGCAGAGGACTGCCTTCGAAACCTGACGATTTTAGATCATCCCTTATGCAATAGATTAAAAGTAAAAAGATTACTTTGCTCTTTGCTCCAGAATCTAGATTTCTTGAGCATAAAACAAGTTAATCTCAAAAGACTTTCAGATTTTTCCTTTGTTAATTTTTGTTTTGTGCCTTGTTTTGTGGCTTTGTTGTTCTGCTCTTTAGCTTGCTTCCCTTTAGCAATAAAACTTCTACTATTACACTGCGTTTACATATTTGCATTTAAAGTATTTGTTGAAAAAAAATGTGATAAGTAATTAAATAATAAATTTTACTGTACATAAATTCAAACATAAAATATTAACATATGGGGTGTATACAAGGTCTCTGTTGCAGTGTCGTATCCTTGCAATTGTCGTAAATTCTCTCATTTCTCATACAAAATTTAGGACTTGGTAACAAAACGCCCAAATAAGGCAACTTATGAACACGCCAGTTATTTTATAAAATATTTTATTTCAATAAACTCATACTCATTTACATAAATTTAAATGAGTATGAAGTATTTAAACTATTCGCTGGTATAGTGGCACAAGGCCCCCAACTTTGGTTCATTTCAAAGAAAACGAATAAACTAATAACACTTATATTTTAAAAACCTTAAATCATTATCCAATGATCAGTTCTATAAACTTTTCTGAAAATAAATTATAATTTCAATCCAATCTTTCCATACAATATAGGGTCCTTTAGGTGAAGAAAACAAGCACTTGCTAGAGATTTTATCCTTGATTTTTGTGCAGATTCCTGCAGGACCACACAGATTCTCCTGCTACTTAATACCTGATCTATGTTTTATGCATTTTTTTAAAATGCATAAATTGTGAAGAATAGTCTCTTTAGCGTCGACTGTTCAGAGATACAGAGATCCACTTTCAATTCTTTAGAAGAAATATTGTTGTTCTACAAGGGTAATCAAAATTACTCATTTCGGCCCAGCTCCACCACCGACTTAATGCTTCTGGATTCTGATTCCTGTTTTTGATTTAAGATTTTTGATCTGATAACTAGTATTTTATTATTTCTGAATTACAGTATTTTATTTCCTCTGGCCTCTGGTTTGTAGTTTTGGTCTCCAATCTCTGGTATAAAGTTTGGAATACATATATGGTCTGTGATTTCTAGTCTGTGTTCAATGGTTTCGACTTGTGTATTTCAAATTGGATTTTCTGAGTTTTCGTATTTAGTTTCTGAATTAATTCTTTTGCTTCCTGTTTTTAGTTTTCGGATTCCTAATTTGTGGTTCCTACTTTACCATATAGTTTCTGATCTCAGGTGTCTGGTTTGTAGTTTCTGATCTCTGCAATATACTAGTAGTTGGGATTTTATTTGCGATCTTTAGTCTCTGGAATCAGTTCTTTACTTTCAGATCATAACCTTTGCTCTCTAATTATTATTTTATTCCTAGTATTTAGTCATTCCTGGTCTCAGGCTGGTTAACTTATTTCTTTGAATTCTATTGCTTCGTTTCTGATTTCTAGCCTTTAATTTATGTTCTTAATTATTTTGCTTCCGGTTTTTAGTTCACGGATTCCTTATTTGTGGTTCCTACTTTACCATATAGTTTCTGATTCTTATTCTATGACTTCTAATCCATGGTTATTGTTCTTTGGATTCTGAAATTTTTGTCTGGTTTCTATCTACTGATTTCTACTATAGAATCTCTGAGCTGTGGTTTCAAATCTGTGATTTCTAATTACAGGTTTTTGATACAATACTTTTTTTTCTCTATTCTCTAGCCTCTGGTTTCTACTTTAAATTCTTCGATTTATAGTTTGAGCATTGTAGTTTCTTATCCTTAATTTATTATTCTATGGTGTCGATCTCTTCGTAATTAATTCTGGCCTTTGACTATTGATTTCTGAACACTGTTCTAAAGTCTCTGGTATCTCATGTGTGATGATCTGGTTTCTTGAATGTTATCTTTGGTAGATTGTCTTTAGGTGAAATTAAATTGCATTTTAGAATTATTGCACATTTAAAAATACTTTGTGCTCTAAAAGTTTTGCAATTAAAAAATTTCAATTTATTTTAAGGTTTAAGCTTACACTTTAATCCAGCATTTAGAAAAAAAGTTTTCAATACATTTTTCAAAATAAATAAAGTAGATTTAATAAAATACATTTCATTTAGAAATTTAAAAGCCTCCAGTTGGTCGGGTTTTATTCTTTGAAACACAATACATTTACATTTTCTTTACAAATTTTACCATTTCCGTTCTGAAACAATTTACAAATTTCAAACTCTCTTTTTGAGTTTTCAATGAAGTTTTAGTTTCACAAATCACAGATTCATCGCTTGACGCAAGTATTTAGTGCAAAGTTGGCATTGTTTTAAATCTATAGCAAAAATTCAGTGCTTCACATTTTGTGCAATTTCCCAAAAATTACATGTCAAAATAAAAATAAATTGAGGCAGAGCGAGAGGAGGAGGAAAAACTGACAAAGCATTTTCACAATGACATTTTGTGTCAGTGATTTTTTCTCCCCTCTTCTTTTTAACGCCCCTTTTTATTTATTTTTCTTTGTCATTTGTGATAAAATCTCAAAAATTTTGCAAAATTTCAACAAACATGTGAATTCACAGAGAATTGTAAAATAAAATTTAATCTGCCACCAGAGCAGCATCAGCAGCAACAGCAACCCAAACCTACAATATATCCTTTCACACATACACATACACATACACATACTCACAAACAGGAACATAAACAGACATGCTCACACACTTTTGTTAAACGGAAAAAACATTCAACTTCCTATTTCCGCATTTTAAACAAAAGCTTTTGCCATTTACATTGAATTTGAATTTATTTGGAGTTGAATTTGAATTTGTTGAGTTTGAATTTTATTTTATTTCATTTAATTTTTTTCACTTATTTCAGAGTCATTTTTGATGATGCCAAATGTTTATACTCAGTATTTCTTCTTCTTCATCATTTTGCATGCTTTACTTAAAGTATTTTGGTATTTTTTCATTATATTTTCTTGCTATCCTTTCTGCTATACTCCCTTTTTCATTGCCCAGGGTTGATTTCGGCTGCTGCATATTTAAGATTTATTTGTGCATTTGGCATATTTCACTTTGCATTTAGTTTAGCACATGAAAATGATGACAGTTTTAGTTTTCTTCTTTTATTATACTTTGCCAAATAAATTGTTGCACTTACTTCTTCATTTTTTGTGCATACTCATAAAAGGAATTTTTGCAATTATTATTTGCTGGAATGCTTTCAACAAATGAATTTGAGCAATGATTTGTTAGAAAATTAAACTAAAACTATTTCTTTGAGGCAGAAGTGAAGTGTGAAATGTTAAGGCAAACCAGTTTTCAAATGCTTCCACAAATTTTTGTGCTAATAAATAACTTTCTTAACGATATTTATTACAAAATATTTTTGTTTTGTTTTATACAGTCAAAACACAGGGGGTACTCCTATGAATGCAAAGCATTGTGTTGATTGGAAGGAAGATTGATAGGTGGGAGGCGAAGGAGGGAGACGTAGTTATGACACTGTAACTCAATATTTATTTCAATTAATCGCATGTTTCTTCTTCTTCTTTTAATGACCCAACAGCCCATTGAGGGCCTACACCGAGCTTTTCGCATCCACTCATGTTGTGCGTGTTGTGGCATGTGGTTCTAACAGGACGGTGCCACATGCCACACTGGACTCGAAACCATGCTTCAATTAAGAGGCGAATTTGGTGAGCTAATCTTACGTTTTGGTGCAGTCAATTGGCCACCAAAATCGTGCGATTTGTCCCTTTTTCTCTTTTTCTCCCACTCTTTTTTGTGGGACTATGTTAAGTCTCTTGTCTATAGGGACATTGAATGCATCATTGGTGAGATTCCGTGTGAAAAAAAATGTGCGGGCAACATTTAAGTGAAATTGTCTTTAAAAAGTAAATGGCAGGAATTGATATAAAAATTTCATTCACTTTTGTAAAATTTCTGTTTTTTTGTTTTCATTTTCAAAAACTAAACTCATATAAAAATCACACTTTATTAGCAAGTACTTGAAAGCACTATAAAATACTTTAAATACTTAAAACTTACTTTATGTATATTGTATATAAAAAGTAGAAATATTCTGAAAACACTGAATAATACTTAACATAAGAATATCTGGAAGTACATATTACTTGAAAGTAGAGATACAGATACTTAAAAGTACTTGCAAATACCAGAAAATACCATAAAACCACTAAATACCTAATAATTGAATAAATACTTGGATAATATGTAATACTAAACGTTAACTGTGGAGGTGCTGGTAGATTTTACCCTCTCTTTACATATTTTTGAATTACTCTCTTTCGTTGCGCTCTAGCAATTTAATTCTCTCATTATCATTATTATTCAGTTGTGTTTTTTCTGTGGTAAGTATAGCATGAGCGGAGAAATGCCTGATTGCTGGTGTAAAATTTACCACTCGTTACCAACGTTTATATAATTTTTTTACCTGGAAATATTTCATTTCATAGAACTATTTTTACTAGTCTTCCGTTTTATTGTTGGTGGATAATGAATTAGGAGGAAAACTTTATATCATAGATTGTTTTATGTTATGTTACATGCAATTTATGTTTGCAGATCATGTCCATTACACAAAAAAAAAATCAGTGATTTAGTAAATTACACGCTGCTGACCACTAGCCATACAATATTTTATAGAACTTTGGATAGTAGTGCTGTGAACGCGTACATTATTTTTCAATCTTCAAACAAGCTGGGAAGAGAATTGGATTTATCTGAAAATACTTGAAACTACATGAATAAATATTTGCCAAAATAATTGGGATACTTAAAAATACTTAATAATATCTCAAAACTCTTGAAAATAAGCAAATTTCAAAACATTTAAAAATACTTATAATTAAATATACCTAAAAGTACTTAGAAATATTCGGAAATATCTAAAAATAATTGGAAAACCATAAAAGACTATAAAATGTGGTCAAAATCTGCTTGAAAATACTAAAGAATACTTGACAATACAGGAAAATACTTTACATTACGGTCAAATGCATTAAATTCTTGAAATACCATACATACTTAAAACAATTGAAATACTGAAAAATACTCAATTCATGAAAATTCATCAAAGCAATTACTTCAAATATGGTACTAAACAATACTTGAACTTTAGAAAATTACTTTACAAACCAGAAAATACTTAAAAATATTTGGAAGTACTTGAAAATGCTTAAAATTTCGTGCAAAAATACTTGAAAGTTTTTTAAAAAACTGGATATGCCTGAAAAAGTTAAAAACACTTGAAAGTACTTAAACAAAAACTAGAAAAAACTTGTAAGTAATAGAAAATACTTCGAAATATTTAAAACTGTTTGAAATTATTTAAAATAATTTAATATATTGGAAAGTACTTGAAAAAATAATGTATTGGAAATTACTTGAGCAAATAAATTTTTGAAGACACTTGTAAGTATTTCTGATTATCTCATTATACATAATACATGAAATACCTAACAATTTTTTAATACACCTACAAATATTATACCCTAAAATACTTGGAAGTACTTTAAATAATATATTAAAATACTTGATGATTATTGACTGAATATTTAAAGTCCTTCGGATTTATATTTCAAATAAGCCTAGAGCTCATTACAAATTCATGTAAAATATATTAAAAAAGCTTGGAAGCATGTACTTGAACATATACTTAGAAATACTTGAAATAAATTGAAATACTTGGCAGGCAATGGCAAACCTACAAGAGTAAAAAATTGCCTATGAAAAGCTTTTCACTTCGCCGTTCGGATTCGGCATTAAACTGTAGGTCCCATTCAATTAATGTACAAATGTAACACGCACAACATGAGTGGATGCGAAAAGCTCGGCCTAGGCCCTCCATAGGCTGTTGTGCCATTAAAAGTAAAATAAGTAAATTGAAAAGGGGATATAAATTAATTAAAAATACCTCTAAACAATTAAAATCATCAGAAAATACTTTGAAGTACTTTAAAATTATGGTACCTGTGAACATTTAAAAACGCCAAGAAACTTTTATAAAATTTAAAAAAAAATTATTTAAATGCTAAAAGGACTCTAAATCCGTACCAAATACATTTTAAAATAAAATTGTTAAATTGATTTCTAAAAATGTCTGAAAATAATTGAAAATACATGAAAGTAATTGAGAATACTTGAAGCACTTCAAAGTAATTGGAAATTTTTGATAATATTGTATTTGAAATAATGAATGAAACTTGAAAGTAATTGCAAATACTTCACAATATAAAAAAGTTATTGACAATATTTAAAAATTGTAAACTAACTAATTTTTATGTACAGAGATATTGAATACTAGTACAATTATCCTCGTAGTTGGTAGTGCTACGCAGTATACGGGTTTCAAATCTGGGCACAGACAGAATCAAAAAGTCGAAAAAAAATTGTATACGCCACCACCTCTTGGCAGGTAAGAGTAAAAATTGCCTTTGCAGGGCTTTTCACTTCACCGTTCGGATGCGGCATTAAACTGTAGGTCCCATTCCCATTGGATGCGAAAAGCTCGGCCTAGGCCCTCCATGGGCAGTTGCACCATTAAAAGAAGAAAACGAATTATAATTATTGGTAAGTAATGAAACAGGCACTCGTTCTTGAAATGATGATAAGTACTTGTTTAAGCCACCCTAATGCACCTTTTCTTTCCTATTCATTTTCTCTATCCTTGTTTCTTTTCGTTCTATTTCTTTTGCTATTGCTTTCTCTTAGTTCTTCTCTAGAACACTTTCACACCGGTCGGTTGGGCTCTTCAATATATTTATTGTACAATTTTTCATTTTAATAAATGTTGTTTAATATTAAATACGAATTCTCAGTGTTTCATATTCTTATCTTTCTCTTAAATAATTCATTCCTGAATTAAACAGTGATATTCAGTTTAGCACTCATTCACTAGGTCAGAAAAAACCTCAGATTCCATTGTTCCATCAAAGAAGATGAACTAGTACGAATAGTACTAGTACCAGATGGCCTAGTACGAATAGTTTCCCCTGATATTCAAACAATTTCGATCTCAATTAAGTAATGCGTATTGCATTCATGGAAGAGACGATCCCTCTAAATTCTAAATAACGGAAATACCCATTACACAAGCCGCCATTCCTCATCATTTCCCTTGCTCCACAACCTCTGAATTTGTTGGCAGATGAAACAAGAATAATTCTTTGCAGAATTGTTCTATAAATAATGAATTCAATTAATTAAAATATGTAAATTAGCTTATAATATTTTTCATTATTTAAAACAAAAATATAAATATATAAGTATAAGTATATATACATACATATACATACGAGTATATACTCGCACGGCTCTGTTTCATTGTTAATTCCCACCATGGCATATGTACAGCAGCGGTCATTAAAATCGCACCACCCTTATACATATATTTAAATAGTACATAAGTATGTAGATATCACTGAAGTTATATAACGTTAACTTTTTAAAATAATTTAATTTATAATAAATAACTGTTTTTGCTGTAAGTTGTTGTGCATTATGTGCGTTTTTATTCGTGTTTAGAGCGTAGAGACAGAAAGTTGTGAAAATATCAAATAAACATAAAAAACTGACGCCCGATCAAAAAATTAAAATAATTACATCAGGTGAAGAAAATATAGCTTGCCGTCAAATAGCCGCTAAAATAGGATGCAGCCATTCATCTGTGGTGCAACTTTTGCAAAAAAAAAGAAGAAGCTAATGACCCTTTGGGACGAAAAAATTATATTATATTATGTTATATGGAAGACGTCCTGCAAGCCAACTTCTTTTAACTTGAAGACTGACTATTCGGACTAAGGCTAAGAAATACAAGAATTGGATGATTGGCGACAGATTATTTGGTCTGACGAAAGTAAGTGCAATTTGTTAAGTTCCCAAAATTTACGCTGCGTGCTTATGGTTAGAGGTTCTAGGATAACTGCATCATAAAGAAAGTTAAATTTCCCCAAAGTCAAATGGTTTGGGGCTGTTTTTTTTACTATGTACATCCTGGTACCGCTACATTATATTGATGGTATTTTGAAATATTCGGAAGTGATCACAAATTTTTTGGTACCCGCAATTGAAGAGCATTATTTAAATACGGAACATCTGATGTTACAGGACGATTCTGCGCCATGCTATCGGGCGAAATGTGTAAGTACCATTTAGAAAAAAATCTTAGAAGTTCACTTAAAAACTTTGTATAAAAAATGCAAATATTATTTTTATTTTATTTTTAGCTAACCAATACTTTCAACGATCGCGGAATTCAGCGCTTGGGCTGGCCAGGAAACTCATCCGATTAAAACAAAATTTAGCATTTATGGCACTCAATGAAGTTTGAATTTGCGAAACACAAACGTACAAACAAAAAACAATTGATTGAGACTATAGAAGAGATTTGGTAAGGACCCACAGTGAAGGAAACGGTTGAGATCCTTGCGAATTCTAAGCTTCCAGAATAAAGGCAGTAATCGAAGCTAAAGTCGAAACTATGCGACACTAGAAGTATCCATTGTGAGAGCGAAACATTAAAAGTTGTTGCCTAAATTAAGCCTTTTTCTTCTTTGAATTATTTTATTTTTAAACAAATGCCCTTTAAAACAATTTTTTTTACATTGTTTAATAAAATGATTATCTCATTTATACAAATTTTATAAAACGATTTATGATTAGTAAATAGTTTGTAAGTGAGGAAGAAGCAGATAAAAATTAAAATCATTTTCAAATATAATAAACAAATTGCTATTTTGACTTTATCTTAAATATATAGAGTGGTGCGATTTTAATGACCGCAAGTGTATGCACAAAATGAATATGTGAAACAAAACAGAGAGTAAGAGCAGGAGAAAGAACGAGTGAAAAAGAAAAAGCTTAAACTCTTGAAATATGGGAATTGTCATATTTTATTTACAATACGCTTTAAATTAAAATTCAATTCAAATTTCATTGTTTCTTTTATTCATTTTGATTTCACATTTGGTAAAAATATACGAGTTGTGTAACTCAGACAACCTACCTGCCTGGCTGCCTACATTCATGCCTGCCTGCCTGCCTCCCTAGCACTCTTTGCTTCGTAGCCCCTCCATTTTTACAAGGACACTTCATGTTTTCATTAACAAAAAATCAACATTCCCCAAGTGATTTTTATCACATTGAGCAAATAATTTAAAAACAAAAACAATAAATATAAAAAGCGGAATGAAGAAAAAATAACTTCTGCTGCTGTGCCAGTCAACAAAACGAAAATAATACGCAGTACTTTAGCGGTGACTGCTGCTGCTGCTTCTGTTGCTTTTACTACACACAGGCTTTAAAAGGTGGCGTATGTGTGTTCGTGTGTGTTTATCTGTGTCTGTACTACATATTTTTGACCCAATGGCATTAATTAACTTTTCGACATGTATACGCAAAGTAAGTGTGTCCGAAATAAAAATGAGAAACAAAGAACAGCATCAACAAAACAAAGGAAGAAAAAATTTAATTGAATTTTTCATTTACATGAACACACACACACACACACACACACACACACACACACACACACACACACACACACACAACAAACACACATGTACCAAAACACGCACTTAAGCATACACCTGGCGCGGATGTATTTGTGTGTGTGTGTGTGGGAAAGTGCCTTTGAATGTCCAGTCGGAAATGAACTTTAAGAGTACGTATAATTTTAGGTGGCTTGGAAATATTTTTAATGTTTTTTTTTTGTATGTTAAATGATTTGTTTAACTTGTTCGCAAAAGTGTCAGAAAATGTTTTTAACAAAAAACTTCTTCGTATTTTGTTTTAAATTTTTAAATACCACTTGAAACTGTAACCGGTGTTAGCTCCCCAAAGGAGTAACATTTAAATAAAAATGCATAAGTCCTGACACATTGAATGACTACGTCAGCAAAACTGTAGTTAATGATATATACATACCTAGGTACAGAAATGGAAAAGAAATTCCTTTACGACAATTTTTATGATTCCTAAGTTTATCAGCGACCAAGTGGTCGCTGTGGCGTAGTGGTAGTGCATTGGACTACTACGCAGAGTGTCCGAGGTTCGAATCTCGGCACAGGCCAAATCAAAAAGTAGAAAAAATAATTTATACACGGCACCACCTCTTGGCAGGCAATGGCAAACCTACAAAATATTTTCACTTCGCCGTTCGGATTCGGCATTAAACTGTAGGTCCCTTCCATTCATGTACAAATATAACACGCACAACATGAGTGGATGCGAAAAGCTCGGCCTAGGCCCTCCATGGGCTGTTGTGCCATTAAAAGTAAAGTAAGTAAGTTTATCGGACCTTGTTATTCTATACTGGTTTCTTCAATGGCAATGTCTTCGATGGTGTCCTTATTACCCATTTAAAAAAAAAAATTATTTTCTAGTTGGTTTAAAGGGAATAGAATCTGAAATTTTCAATAAGTTTTTCAACTTAATACCGAACACTTAGAATTAATAGAATTAGAATTTAGAATAATAGAATTAGTTTTTTAATATTTTAGATCATTGTTTCAAAAGATCTAATTTTTAACTGGGTATACTTTTACATACTTGAAAAGTTTCTACCCTAAATATAAAAACACAGTTATTTTGGTTTGAGCTTTGATTTTTTATTCAGTACAACCTCTAACAGTTCAATACAGCGCTGCCCCAATAAATGTATCCCATCATTAAAGTACGATTCCGGAAGTTCTGCAAAATATGCCTCTACGGCTGCAATAGTTTCTTCATTCGACGAAAAACGCTGTCCACGAAGGAACTGTTTCAGGTTTCGGAACACGTAGTACTTAGTCGTTGGGAGCCAAATCTGGTGATACACTTGTGTGAGGGCGTAAGTTGTCTTGATGAAAAAGGATTTTTTTTCTTCTTTAAACTGGGTCTTCTCTCGCGAATTACTGCATCCACTTTAACCAAAAAGTTACAATAGTATTCTGAGTTTATTGTTTTACTTTTCTCAAGATAATCAATCAACAAAATCCCTTTTGCATCCCAGAAAACAGTAGCCATAACCTTTTTTCCCCGATCATTTGTGCTTTATCTGCTTTGGCGCCGAACATCCAGCTTCAGTCCACTTTAAACGTTGCTATTTCAATTTTCAAGTCATGATGGTAGACCTAAGTCTCATCCACAGTTGTGAAATGATGTTTAAAATCCGTTTTATTCTGCTTAAAACGTTCCAAATTGCTCTGAGTAATTCGTTTTCGATCGAATTTTTGTTGAATTGCAGCAATACTTTACTAAACAGATTTTTCATAGGTAGTTCTTCATGTAAAATGTAGTTTACTCATTCCTCTGAGATGCCTATGGTATCAGCTATTTCACACATAGTCACACTTGGATTTTCACAAACCATAACATGTACTTGTTCAATGATTTCTGGTGTCGAGGCACTTTTTGGACGTCCAGTGCGTGGTTCATGCTTAATGCTTACTTGTACGACCACGTTTAAATTCAGCAATCCAATTTTTTACTATTGCATATAAAGGAGCACATTCACCTAACACATTCACCGTATCGGTATGGATTTCTTGTCCAGATAAATCTTCTTTAAATAAATACTCAATAATGGCACTATTTTGCAATTTTTCTTCAAGCAGCTGCTATCCTAATAATGGATTTCCGGATTGATTTGAAACTTTAAACGTGTTCATACGACAGATGAAAACATACATTGAATATAGTACATGAAAACATCACTGCTCCACTAGCGCTATCTATGTGTCAGGCCAGAAACTTTTCAAGTAACCTGTACTTTATTAAATACTATTTGTATATCACGTTTATATAATAATGAAATTGGCGTACGGAGAAAATTGCTGCCATCAGATTATATTAAAAGTGAATTTACAACGAAGACAAAAACAAACAGAAAGCGGAGAGAGAGAGAGAGAGAGTGAGGTGGAAGGTATCACATACACACATGCACATAGCTTAGCCAACCTTCTCCCTTCCACTCTTACTCCCCCTATTTCATTTAACTTTCAGGTCCTTTCTTTTCTTCTTTTCAATGCCGAACACTTACCTGCCGGTTGTATGTGATACCAACACGGTTGACTTTGACCCATTGGGCTGCTCGCCACACACGAGATAGCACCGAAACTATCATATGATTCGATGTGATAGCTATAAATGTTGTTGAGCGGTGCTGGCGGTGTTGTTATCACCGCACCATTGCGATGATGTTGCTGCTTGTGTTGCTGTAAGGCCGAGGCACGCTTACGTTCGGCGGCGGTCAATTGAAATTGATTATTGTTGTTGTTGCTGTTACTGTTACTGTTACTGTTACTACTCATGCCACTATACATGGAATCGTGTGCCAAACCGCGCCCATGCAGTAGCTGCTGCTGGTGCTGCTGTTTGCCTTCTAAATGATTTTTGTATACGGCATTGGAGTAAATCATTTGCGTGTAAGGTTCTTCCTGTTGACCTCCAGCAGCAGCATATTCATCCTCATCCGTTGCATCGGCATACTCTCCATGTTCCAACTGCTGCTGTTCATCTTCATCTTCGAAATGTATTGAATTCGTCCAGTCACCGGCAGTTACTACTCGACTGGCAGCGGCCACGCGTCCATGTCGCCCGAGTACATACTTTTTATGCAGTTCTTGTTGCTGCGGTTGTTGTTCTTGTTGTTGTTGTTGTTGTTGTTGTTGTTGTTGCTGACCATGACTTCCGTGTTTCCGTTTGCTACGTTGATAATATCCGCCACCTCCGGATGTATGTGCGCTACTGCTGGCAGCCAGCATCGCCGCTCCACCACCATTGTCGCCCAGTAGGGCCGGTGCCGCCGCTCCTGCTCTCATATGCAATAGCGGTAGGGTTGCGGATGCGGTTGATGCTATCGCCGATAGTTCGATGAGACTCTCAAGCGAATTGTTGAAATGCCATTTGTAATTTAGATTATCGAGTGGATTTGAGTCCACTTGACATGTTATGTTAATGGTTTGTTTGAGTGCAGCGCGTATTGTGGTAGAATCGGACTTGCAGACTGGCGGATCTGTAACGACAACAAAAATACAAAAAAATAGAGACAAGTTGAGCTAAGTTGAATTGAAAAGTGAATTGAATTGATGTGCAATAGTGTGTAAAGTGAAGTGGTTTTAAGCAAAAAAGTTAAAACATGGATAAATGCACATTCACACACAGACACACACTCATATCTCATATCACACTCACCTATGCTCTTTTAATGGAGTGATAGTTGTGTTTTTCTTCTGAGTGTTGGTAAGTCATTAAACTTGCGTTTATAAATATTTCATATCAGGTAAAATTTATTATAATTTGTTGGACTATCAGTTAAACACTCAGATTGTAGAAAACAATATTTATATATTAATCTTCAATTTAAACCATTTCGAATAGCATTAATTCTGGTAAAGTCTTCAGATTCACACTAACTAATTCAAATTAAACCATGTATAGCGGAACCTGTCTTAGTTCGGCACTCTCGTACAATCATTTTCAGTTCAAATGAAGCTACTTATGAGGGGGTCAATTTAGGTTTACGCTTAAAGTTCACGCTTAAGATGAAAGTTTCATCTTCAATTTCAAATGGTGGTCAACATGTAAGAGCTTTCAACCTTATATGTTTTACTATATTTTTCATTCGTCCATACAATTTTTATTTTAAATCAATTATTTAATTTAAAGTTTTCCCAAATCAATTAAACAGAACGCCATCAAGCGTACTACGGTACACAGTTCGTTTGTAGTTTTGCTACTTTACTTTGTCGATGCATTATGTTTAATTTCATAAAAGGTTAAATTATGGAAACCCCCCATTAATTATGCTGCGAATTCAGTAAAGCGAAAACTTCCATTTACTGCTGCATGTTTAAGTGCACAAAATATAAAATAGAAAATACCCGCTTAATAGTGCGGAACTGCAGTACAGCGAAATTTTCCTCCCTGAGCTCCCTGAATTTGTTTAAACCACCCTAATGCTCCTTCAATTCGATCAATCGAATACAATTAAGTGAAAGAAAAATTTGGCAAAGAAACATTCCAGATTTTATACAGCATATTTTCAGTGTAGGTATAAATTTTTGCTCAATAGTTAAATAAATTAACCGAGTAATTCCATTAAGCGTGTAAATAATTAAGCGGAAATTAGGTACTGAAGAAGGTACTGATTGAAGAAAATCATATTTCCTACCTTAATTTGCTAAAGCCCTGACATTAAGTTTTTTAAAACCACGATTGTGATGGATTATGATAAAGCTCGTACACTTGCTTCTCAACTGAAAATCGTGGAGACGTATATATAAATTTGCTTTTTGTTCTACTTATTCTTCTTTAATCACTGAACAGTTCATGAAGAGCCTAAACCGGCATGGATGAATGGAAAGGATCTACAGTTTTATATGAATTCCAAAAGGCGAAGCTTTACTTTGCCATTCCGAAGAGGCGGAATGCCATGTAGAAAAATCTTTTATTTTCTATGATACATTTTTTACTGTTTAAAGTTTCGGGCCCAAGCATACATACTACTAACTATGCCATAGTCTTTGTTATTGTAATTAAAATTAAAAAGTTTTAGAAACTATACTCCGAACTAATCACAACTGGTTTTCAAATGTTTTTCACTTCTCCTGTAAAATGTGAAATATTCGATTTAGGGCTTTAACTTTAAGGTAGCGATTATTCCACTTTGTTATTGTATTTACTCAGAAATGCTCATCTCTTATATGTGTATGGTAAGTAGTAACTCTTTCTTATTGCCCTATTACTCCTTTCGTAGAAGTAATTTTCATGTGCATTTCATTATTTTGTTTAATTTCCCTCTATGATTTGATTCGTTTTTCCTTTCTTTGTAGAAGACAATTTCAATTAAATTTCTAAATAGTTTCACTATAAGTAGGTGTATTTCACTTACTCGTGTATTATAAATAAATATACTTTTAATCATTGCTGTTTATTCAAATGTTAATTACTTTTTATCTTTCCTCCTATTTACTATTTTACTATAACAATTTTTCAAAACCAGCCGACTAATAACAAAGAAGAGAAAAAAGTGTATGTACTTTTCATAAACACACATCCATACATATGTAAGTATCTAGGTGTGTACGTATGTGTGTATGTATGTAGTATTTAGATAGATAAATAAGTACTTTTACACCATAGATACTCGCAGGTACATCGTATATCTTTGAATGCATGCAAGTAAGTATGTACGAGTATACGTAGCAAGAAAGAAGCCTTTTCTCTCAATTTCATACATAGTGGGTACTTGTATGTGTACATTTACTTTATATTTTTAAATGCATCCATACATAGTTAACTGCATAAAATGTAATGAAAAGCTCTTTATACGTATTATATTTTATAACTTTTTATTACACCTGAGTGAAAATTTAAGAAAAAAAATAAAAATTCCTAGTTAAACTGAACTAATATGGTAGAAGTGGATTCGGTTTTGGCTCTCTCAATCTTTCTATACCATATACATATAATGCACTTAGCGAAAAAAAAAAAACATTGAAAATGATCGTCAGCTCAATGGGAGAAAATTATTATATGAATAGAAATACTACTAATGTTAATAGAAATACTATCGATTCAAAGAGAGAAGAAAAAATATCTAAAGTATTGGCGATAGTCTATCAAACCTCGAGTCTTTTGATATTCATCAGAATTCGTGATTAATTGGTGAAATACTTAAATACAAGTTCGAAAGTATTATATTTATTACAAAAATTTATGGACCAATTTATATTTACAATGTTTTTCTCCAGGTGTATGTTGTTAGCTATTGAAAGTGTGTTCAAAAGCGTTGGCGTTGCTACCACACAATACACAATGAAAATGTAGCAACTTTGTCAACATCACCATAAGTAAACACTAACACACACGCACACTTAGGGCATATGTCACACGCACACACACATACACACACTCATACATATTGTTGGGCGTGTGAATTCTTTTCTGTGTATGTTTGTGTTAACCCAGTCACATGCTTAGAAAAGAATATTATCAACAGGAACTGTAGATTTATTCAAACGTGCATGTGTTTCAATGTTGATGCATGAACAAGAAAATTCATTGGGGAATGTGTTGAATGCAACAGAGAGAAAGAAAGAAAAAGAACAAAACACATTGGGGAAGAAGTAGAATATATACAATGTGGCATTTTGTTTGCAGTTACATGTTCCAAATACAACACACAGTGCTGGAAAAATATGGTAGTTAGTCCCTTGAATCTGACTAAACCTTTTTTTCTATTTCTTAGAATAGTGGGAGCAGGAGAGAGATTGCACAATAAAGTGGCAGCGTAATTCTAACCTCAGCTTGTGTTTTAATCTGCACACGCATAAAAAAGAGAGCGTTGGCTCAACAAACGACGATTCACTACTTAGCGACTACACGTTTTCTTTTATGTAAATTATTTTTGTAACCATTTTTGTAGCTCTCGCACAAACTAAGCAGCAACTTCACAGTGTTGCTGTTGTTACCGATGATGCTCTTATTTAGAGTTATTTTTCCCGCTTTGTTTCCTGCTCCTACCGCCGTCGGGTAACATAGTTTTTCATCATAAAACAATTATGTTTATTTACATACCATGTATAGTATAAATGAGGTTTTTTCCTTTGTTGTTGTAAGTTTTAATTTTTATAGCAGGAATACAGCAAGTGTTTATGTTAGTACATAGATATGCTGATATTTTAAACAATTTTAAAGCATCTACCGCTAATTAGCTAAGATAAATTAATTGTTCAGGCTCATTTTCTAATAGTAAAGTGTAAAGTTATGTCGTTAAAAACATAACCCCACGTGCAAAAATAAAAATTAAACTAACATTTCAGTAAAAAACAATTTGTGAACAAATAGAGATAAACTACCTAAAAGGTTTTTATATCTAAATAATCATAACCCCACGTTAGGCGCCAACGGAAAACATGATTGTTCCAACCAAAATGTTGATAAAAAAATTAATTGAAAGTTTTTAATGCCTTAATGATCATAGCCCATCGTTAGACGCCAACAGGAAATATGAAAGTTTGTGCCACAACTTTAGCTAAATCTATTTGAGTAGAGCTTAAGGAGAAACGGCAGCAGACAATTTCAAATTAGAAAAATAAAGTTTAATTTTAATAAGGCGCTAAGCGGTTATAAAGGATGTTTTTTTTTAGAAGTGTGGTTTTCAGTCTGACAATGCTTTTTTCGGAGTTGGTCTTTTTGCCACCTGTCAATTGATTTATGCTCAGTTTGGTTTGCCATTTCATAATAAATAGACCGAACGACTGAATGGACCCAAAACGAGAAGCCACCGATCCCGATTTTCACAAGAAAATTTTGTTCAGCGATGAAGCTCACTTTTGGTTGAATGGGTACGTTAATAAGCAAAATAGTCGCATTTGGAGTGATCATAATCCACAAGCCATCGTTGAGACGTCGTTACATCCTCAAAAAGTCACTGTTTGGTGTGCTCTATGGGCAGAGGGAATCATTAGCCCATATTTCTTCAAAAATGAAGCCGGTCATAATGTTACAGTCAATGGGGAACGCTATAGAGCCATGATTAATGACTTTTTCGTACCTGAATTGGAGGATGTTGATGTGAATGACCTTAGGTTCCAACAAGACGGCGCTACATGCCATACAGCCAACGAAACAATCAATTGAATGAATCAATTGTGGGCCTGTGGCGTGGCCTCCAAGTTCGTGCGATTCAACACCGCTGGACAATTTTTTGTGGGGTTATGTGAAGTCGCTTGAGGCGGCCAAGACCGATCATCGGTTGTAGCGCCAGCTAAGTAAGTAAGTAAGTATGTGAAGTCGCTTGTCTACGAAGATAAGCCCGAGACGATTGACTGCTTGAAAGAGAATATTCGGCGAATTATTACTGACATACGGCCACAATTGATGCAAAAAGTGGTCGAAAATTGGACCTCTCGGCTGGAATTTATTCGAACCAGCCGCGGCGGCGGCCACTTGCCCAAAATCGTTTTTAAAACATAATGGCAAATCCTTATCTTTATAATAAAGCTAAATTCTTGGCCATAACATTAAATTATATAAGTTTATTTCTTCTTGAAAACCACACTTCTAAAAAAAACACTCTGTACCATAACCTAACCTTACGCTTAACCTTACATTGGGCGACACCAAAAATATATAAAAGTGAGCTAAAATTTGAGTCAAAAAACAATTTGGCAGCAAATATAGCAGAACTCAAAGGTCGTAAGTTCTCAATAACGTAAAGCAATGTTAGGCGCCAACAGAAAAATTTATATTTATTCTTTAATTTATGGGCTGTTGTGCCATTAAAAGTAAAGTAAAGTACCAAATTAATAAGGCGGGATACTAATAAACGGAAACTACTGTAAATATAAAATTTTAAGAAATCTAAAGGTTATAAAATCACTTAAAATATAACCTCCCGTTGGGCGCCAACAAACATTTACGTTTAGAAATTGAGTAAAATTTAACTAAAAACCAAATTCAGCTCAAATAGAGCTGACCTGAAAGGTTTTAATAACTGAAAAGTAGTCATAACCACACATTGGGCTCTAGCAGAAAAACGATTATTTAAGCTTTAATTTACGATGAAAAAATTTTAACTGAAAGACGAGAAGAAAGTCTGCCAAGTAAGCACTAAATACTAAATTGAAGTCCAAGAGCGGAAGAAGAGGCAAAGGAGATGTGTAGTAGAGGGGTAATAGAAAAAAATAATACAATGCTTCTGCTACATAAATATTACTTAAGAAATGCATTCAAATAAATGTATTTAGTTAGGGTAAAAGTTTTTAATACTTTTCTTCAAACAATTTCCAACCACAATCTTGCAAAACTAAGAGAAGCGTTTTGTTTTACTTTATACATATGTACATATGTACATACAACAAAAGTACAGTATGAAATAAAGTAAATATTGCAACTGTTTTGTTTTCTATTTCTTTACTTATATTCACATTAAAGTAAAGTAAAGTCCTTGTTGGCTATTGCTTCGAAGAAGAAGCTTTCTAAAAACCGTCCCCCCTCATCCACACAACTATGTACTCTGAAACTATTCGCCAAATTGTACCACAAACTTTCCCGTAAACAATTAAACTTACAATCTTCTTCAGTTCCACACACATAAAATAAATTGCATAATAATAAAAGGGGTTTTTAATACTCTTTCTAATTGACCAACAAAATTTTCCCCTTTTAACAATTAAAATTGTTTGCCACAAACTATAAAAAAAGTTGTTGTTTCTGATTTTTTTGTGTTAGGTTTTAGGTTTACGCCCTGGTATGACAAAAATTCAAATTCATTAAGAGCAAATTGAAAGCATTCTTCTTGGAAGCGAGGCGGAGTAGGAAAGGCAGGAAAGAAACAATTTAAAGGACATGCATAAATGCATTGAACGGGAAGTTCAAGCCCAGCTGTGGAAAAGAAACACAAAAAAGGAAGAAAGAGGAAAAAAGTAACAGGAAAGTATGTAAGTGTTCAGGCTAAAAACATGAATGCAGAAAAGTTCAACGTTCAACTTCTTAGAAAAAACAAAATTAAAAAAGAAAGAAAGAAGAGCATAGTAGAGTATAGCTGCATTTTCAAGCATATTGCCGGATATCTTTTATTTTCTTCAAGCGCTTGGATGTTGTTGGTTTTGGTTTTGTTGCTATTGCTGCTTTTTGCATGCATTTCCATTTTAAATTTTTCACTTGCAATGTTTTTCTACTTTAAGCTTAAATGTAGCTATTGCGGCAACACGGCAGCAATAACGGAAAAATGTCGCCTTTCTCTCTCTCTCTCTCTCTCTCTCTCTCTCTCTCTCTCTCTCTCTCTCTCACTCTCTGGCTCTTTCGCTCCCTTTTACTTTACGCGATTTTCAAACGCCACACAGCGCGCTTGTGCTCCGGAAACGGAAGTGAATATTGTAGTAGTGGTAGTGGCAAAAAAGGCAAAAGTATAACAAAACATACTTTAACAAATTTCAAGTTTTTTCTCGCACCATTTTCTATTTTTTCCTCTTTTTTTTATTTAGTTGCTGTTGTTTTTCTGTTTTGTACTCTCCCTTTGCCTTACTTACAACAGCAAAAGACTATTGCTTCTCTTTTTACTTTGCGTGCTACACATATTTGCATATATGTACTACACACACATCTACACATCTCTATCTCTCTCTATCTCTGGTAAAGAACAAAGAAAAACAGCACATTCCTCAAAATACAACATTAAGGAATTTTTTGGGAGTTTTTTTTCTTTTGTTCTAGAAAGAAAATGAAAACAATTGCACAATTGAGAATGTACTGTAACTTATAAGTAAAGAAAGAATGGGTACCTAGTGAAAAACATAAGAAAAGTTATAGGAACTACGTAGAAGGAAACTGAAAAACTCACTGCTACCAACTCCAGCTACAACATGCTTACAAACGTCGAATATGTATGCAACCTGACGTGTGCTGGAAATGTATTCAGATTGTTTGTAGTTAGTTTCTCTTTATCTTCTTTTCTTTCATATTTAATTTTTTTTCTTTTTTTGTTTTTTGAGTAACTATTTTAAGTACCTGGGAATCATAGCAATTTACATTGAGTTTAGACTTGAATAGGGTAAAGTTTTCATCAAAGAATTTATGCAGAATGAATAATACTCATATTAGCTTTAGCTGGAAATGTAATCAGTTGGAGTTGAAAGCATTTATTTATTAAATTTGCTTGGGAAATTTTCATTTAAGTGGCACCGGTATTTTGCAAAGTTATTGTATAAATGGCATGTCAATGCCGGAAGATAAGGTTTAAAGTTTTGGGGAGGCGGAGGGAACTCCGTCACCTACTTTACGCGATAAATACATAAATCTGAGATTGTGATTTTCGCTTCTGAATTGAAAAGGTATTTTGCAGGACTTTCAAGGAAAAAAGGAACATAACTTGCCAAACCACGTCCAGCCTTAACTGAATTTTGCCAGCCAAATCTCAATTTTTACCCAAATGTTTTAACTATCACACAGTAGATATCTATGATATATTTAAACCAGATCTTCAACCCAAATCTTTAAAATTTCGTGTATCAAAAGTCTTCAAACAAAACAAAATCTTAAAAGTATATTTAAAATAAAGCATTCTTCGAAATAATTTTTCATCAAAATAATTTTGCTAACTACTTCTGATTTTAAATCTCTCTCAGTCACTCTCCTTGTTGTCTAGCTGCTGACTTTTACAGACTCAACAAAACTAGTCGTCTCCAACATTTCTTCGATTTGCATGCTTCCGTATGGGTTAATTGACTCCTTACTTTACTTTTAATGGCACAACAGCCCATGAAGGGCCTAGGCCGAGCTTTTTCGCATCCACTTATGTTGTGCTTGTTATATTTGTACATGAATGGAGGGGACCTACAGTTTAAAGCCGAATCCGAACGGCGAAGTGAAAAGCTTTTCATAGCAATTTTTACTCTTGTAGGTTTGCCATTGCCTGTCAAGAGGTGGTGCCGTGTAGAAAAATTATTTTTTCTACTTTTTTTTTTGATTTTGCCTGTGCCGAGATTTTAACCCCGGACATTCTGCGTAGCAGCCCAACACACTACCACTACGCCACAGCGACCACAGTTAATTGATTCCATATAGGTTAAAAACCATGTGGTTTCCAATCCAGTGCTTTGCTATGAATTTCTGGTTAAAGCAAGGTATGACTAATCTATTTCCACCTGCTGTGCTTGATCTGAATGACGATCGATGTTGGTTGACTGCGAAAGTAGAAGAAAGGGTGAATATTGGGAAGGGGCTTCAATTACTCTCCCGAAAGATTTTTAAATATGTAAAGAAATTATTTCAATGGCTTTTGGTTGTCTCAAAACTGCACTGCACCTTTTTTCTTTAAGGCTGATAGCTTTCAATTCTTATTTAAAAGTAAGAGGAAGAGAATAGTTGACCCTTTTCCCATAATGTTAATTAAAAGAGGGAGTGCACTTGCGAATCGTATTAGCCTGGAATACCAACAATTCGATTACCACACAAGAAATAATTTATACTGTACAAAAATTTAGCTTCATACATTCCAAAAGCAAACTTTTAGAGACACAGATAAAGTTTCTGAAGTGATACTTCAACAATATAATGAATATTGAATTATTGTGTTGAATATTGAATGAATGAATATTGATCATCTTATCATCTAACCCTTATTCATGAAATTTGGGGTCTTTTTTTTTTTTTTGTATTAATTTGATAAATTCGTTTGGAGTTATAATGTTGTTGAAAATAAATGAAAGTGTGAATAATAATATAGATTGTTAATAATATCGAGGAATGAGTTAACCCTCTAGTTCCCAAGCAGGCCTCTAGACGGGTGTCACCAAAACGGGTGTAATAGCTACCAGAACAGAAGTCTGGAGGAACACTTCATCATATCGTCTAGTTAACTCCACAAACTTTCATAATAATGCATTGGCTATGAGCTGCGATCTGTATTGAGACTCGTGAAAGCCAATCAAAATCAAAAATGTTCGAAAATCTGAAAAATTTATTATTTAGATTGAGTTTGAGAATTTTGGTTAAAAATAAAAACAAATCAATAAAATACTTCCCGTAATACGAAGCAGCATTAGATATACTTATATAATGTTTAATCATTAAAAACAAAAAATGGCTAACAGGCCACAGTGAATTTTGATAGCTTGAATGGAAAAATTATAGAAACTACTTCAGGTCAGAGAAAATTCTTGAAATCATATATAATTCCACAAACTATTTTAAAATTCATAACAGTAAGCCATTTATAGTTAAGAATATAAAAATAAACTTGTTATTGTTTTTTACCACAGATATTGTTATTGATGATCATATTATATTAATATTGTCGATGCATGTGTTAATAATATCGATAAAAAGTGTTAATATTTAATATTAACGGACATTAAAAAAAGTGTACATTAAACGAATGATTCAAGGATGAACCATTATGGATGAACCATAATCTTTACGATATATTGAAATTCGAAATTCAAAAAAAATTCTGTGTAACCGAACGTCTCTAAACCAAATTTTGTAGTTTTGAAAAGTTTATCTCGTCCAATAAAAACCTGTATAAGTTTATAAGTTTTTAAAAAACAAAAAACAATTCAAAATCAGTAACATTTTTCAAAAGAATTTCATAACTTGCACATTTGAAACTTGCGTTATACTTTGCCAAAGAAACAGAAAAACTATATCGAACTTTATCAAACAATTGTAAAGTGCACAACCTAGTTTCAAACTAAATCACATCCAATCCAACTCTCACAAAGCGCATTATTACCATAGTTATTGCAGATTTTGTAACAGTTTCTGTGCAGCTCGTATAGTCGACTGCTAGCAATTGAATAATTTTTTCTTACGCTATCCACGAGTGTGTATTTGAGTGTATGTATGTATGTAGAGTGTACATTTGTATGTAAATCTTTGTACTTATGTGTTGGCTTGGTATTTTTTCTTTACCATACTTACATTTCACATCCAAGTAGACTTCATTACTGGAGACGCTTCCTTGAATGTTGGTAGCACGGCAGAAATATTGTCCATGGGATATTTTTGAGATGCCTTGCAGTACCAGCGTTTGGTTCGATATAATTATGCCACGTGACGAATGCAACTGCTTATCCTGCAAAGAAAAAGTGAAGAAAACAGTGTGTAAAAAAGCAGTGAGTGGGAAGATGTTGTTGTTGAGAATGACTGATTTATGTATGGTATATACGAGTACATAAACGTAATAAAATATAAGCTTAAACTAGAAAGGAAAATGAACTTAAAGTAAAGGAATGTAACTATACAAAAGTAAAAGAAGAAATACATAGCAAATGCTATTAACATTAAAACTAAAGGTGGATAGGGTAAAAGTATCACAGAATATATGATACTGATATTATAGAAGTGGGTGAATGGGTGGGTGGCAGTAAGTAGCAGCAGCAGCGGTAAAAGAAGTAAGAACGAGGCAGGGGCGTAGCTATGATAGAAGCAACAGCAATATAGGGAAACATAGGAGGAAAGTGGAACACTGACAGCAGAATTGGCAGCTAAAGTAATCTTCAAGGTGCTAAAGCTATAAACTACATTAACATTAGTTTTGTTGTCTGTCTGAGCTATGCTCTACTCCGCTCTGCTCTGCTCTGCTCTGCTGTGCTGTGCTGTGCTGTGCTGTGCAGTGCTGTGCTTGAGAAGAGTTATACTTGGGTATAACAGAATGAAGGCGGGAAAACTTATGGCATAGAAGAAAATGGAATTTTTAATAAGATAAAGTAAAGGTGCACTTTGGCATGTTGCTGTGTTATATAATGATTTCAAGCAAGATATCCAGAAGGGAAGAAGAAAACTAAGTAAAACAAAGAGAGAGAGAGAGAGAGAGAGAGAGAGAGAGAGAGAGAGAGAAAGAGAAAGAGAAAAAGGGGTTTCGAGTTTGTTTGATTTTCATATACCTACTTCACATCCGTTTATACTATACTAGTATAGTAGCTATTAAACCTAAAGGTTGCTACTGCATTAAAGAAAAGAATATTATTACTTTAACATACACAATCAAACAAACACACATACCAATGTACATGTGTTTATATAATATATGGAGTAGTATAAAATACAAAAGGCTTTTTAGGTACTCGTGCAATATAAATCCGTTTTCCTGTTTGTAAAGTAGAATTTCATGTGCACAAGTAGTATGAAGAAAGCAAGTGGCAGCAGTCAAAAATGTTCACTTTATTTTTGCTGCTAGTAGTATAGCATTAATATTTAATTTTAATCTATTAAAAAAAAGAAGAAAATGATCCCTGTATTTCAACTAACGAACTTTGCTATATTTGCACAGTATACCAGCAAATGGACAAAACTCTTCAGATGATTGAGAAAATTTGCTTAAACAAATTGTTGAATGATTCATTAGGAACTATAGACTTGAAGAATTACTGCCGACATGGGTTACAGTTCATGAGCTATAATAAAGCAAAAAGCTTTCTAACCTACTAATTTATTTTCCAACTTTGCAATATCATTTCATCATTTCACCAGAACTCTCTTTGCTACTTGCTGACTGAAACAAATAGCAATAAATACATTTCCAACATGATATAAATGGTAGTGAAAAGGTGAAGTACTTACTAGAAATAATTGAAGAAAATGAGTAGAAAACAGTAGTACAAATAAGTTCTAAAAAAGCATAAATAGTAGTAGAAAATAATAATATTGCCTTCTCCGGCACGAAAACAATTTCAAGATCCACCATTCCCCAAATTTTGCATAATTTCACAGAACTGATAAAACGAGGAGAAAGTATTACTGTCACTCTTACGTTCTACGAATTCGCGGCACAAGTTCCAATTAAAAAATTTTCAATCATTCTAGTTTAGATTCTTTAGGCACTTTTATTTAGTAACCATTGCGTTGAACCCTAACTCAAAGATTGTTTGGAGATCATTATGGAGAAAGTGTTTTGGATGTTTTTAACAGGGTTATAAATAGAACTGGCATAAAAAAACGAGTATAAAAGATTCCTAGTCAATGACTGAAGGTCATTTTAAAGATATGATAAAGGCTTGGGGAGAATGGGGCGAAAGTGCAATTTTTTTTTAGCGTTACGTTAGTTTAAAAAGAACCTAACTAAAATGTTTTTCTACGTTACGGCACTTTTTGAAGAGTTTGAATAAAGTCCAAATATATTTACCAAAAATCGGACCTTGAGAAGCAAATTTTAGTTAGGGTCGGACTCTGGGCCATTCTCGCCTCCGTGTGCCCTTAAGCTGCTACTTAAACTAACTAACTAACATGGTTGTTTCAAAAACTAAGCAATTATAAGTATTATTTTTCTAAATGAAGACAACAAATCTCTAGTTTTTGAAGCTATATTCTTATCCATTAACTACGTTGACATGACAACTCTGATCTTAAAATGCGGATAAATAAAGTGAGAACGTACTGGCCTAAAACTTTCTTCGGCTGAATTGTTCAATAGAACGAACATACAGTTTCAGTATTTCACCATTGCTACTCTGTTGAACGCGAAAAGTTTTAACTTGTTGGACCGTGTAATGAAACAACTGTAGAGTTTTATCCATTTCTAAAAATATTTTTCCATTTCTAAGAACATTGCATAATTTAAGAATCATGTCTCCATACTCTATGTGTCTGAGCACTAAAGCTTCCTCCTTTTTCTCTCTCTCTCTCTCTTTTTCTTTCCCTCTCTTTACATGAGAGAGACTGAGTTTACAGTCTCACACATTTTGTTAGCACATTTTTCACTTTGGCAAACAAATGATTTCTCATTCAATTTCCTCGAATTACCAATGACAAGGTAATTTTTTTTGTTTTTCTCTCTTCTTCTACTCTTCCAATTCTTTACAACAACTTATCGTAGTGCACACATATTGCATATGCTTGTTTGTGTGTTTATATGACAACAATGTCACTAAATATGCTATAATTTAGCTTAAGCTAATGGAATATGCAACAGCAGGCAGGAGTCGCTCGAGTAGCAACACAACTCAAACTCATTCGCCTGGAGTGAACAACACACAAGACAGACACAGAGACAGAAAGGCAAACAGACAGACCAGAATGAGTATAGTGCAACTACTCAAAAGGGTAGCAAAGAAGCAACAACACTAATGCAAGAATATCGTCAGTATTGACATTGCTGACAAATGCAACACGATCCAACAACAATTGATAGCAAACGTGAGCGTCAACAATAGCAACAGTAACACCAACAACAGCAACAACAACAATGGCACAATATACAAGTACATCAAATAGCTGGAAGGAAGAAAAAAGGAATCGTTGGGCGTTGCAGCTTAAAATATTTCATTCAGTTTGCATGTCTGCTACAAAGTGCAACAATGGAAGGCTTGTAACTTATTTGCCTGCTTGCCTGCCTGCGCTTGTCTCGCCTTAGATTAATCTTTAAAATATGCAATGAACAATTGTGTACAAGTAAAAGGCTGTGAGAGAGAGGAGAAAGGGGGAGCTAACATTAGAGTTACATGAATATTTTATTAAATGCTTGTCATTGCTGTTATTGCTTTTATATATGCATTGCAAAATTGCTATATGTTACACATAAAATATTAATCTACTGCTTTGCTATGCATATTATATGGAGTACGTAAAAGTATGCAATGAAAAATTGTTGATAGTTAAGAGTTTTGTCAATCTTTTTATTTTTTATTTATTTCTTGTTTGTAGGTATAAAATAATAAAATGTATATATATCAAATAGTTGGCAAAAATTTGCTGGCATTTACTTTGGTATTTTTGTGAAAGAATACACAGCAAAAATTTCTAGTATGCCTAAAAGTATGCAGGCAATGTTTTTTCCACCAACGACAAGATTGAAGAATGAAAGTATGAATTAACAATAATTTTAGTATTTTTTCACAAAGAGAAAAGTTTTTGAAGCAAAAATCTGTACACAAAGTATAGAAAAAATTAAAACTGAAAAATTTTTCAAATTAGTTTATACATAAAACAATAAAAAAAATATATAAATTTACCATAATTCAAAGTATGCAATTCATCAACCTTGCTGACATTCAATTGATGTACATACTACTGTGGGCAAAAAGTGGTAAGACTTTTTAATTTAAATTTCGCGCGGAAACCCATTCATCAAAATATTATTTTTTTAAGGTTGATATGATTGTCGGTGACATCTGTGCCAAATATCACATCAAAATAATCATTAGTGTTTAGTGTACGCTTGTCTTTCTGAAGTACAAAAAGTGCATTCGGCGATTTTCACAATGAGTGAAATTATTCAACAAAGAAGTTCCATTAAATTTTGTGTGCGGAATCAAATTTCTGGTGCCGAAACGTTCAGAATGTTGCAAAAGGCCTTCGGTGATAATTGTATGTCACGAGCAAGTGTTTTTGATTGGTAAAAATTTTTCAAAGATGGTCGAGAACGCGTTGACGACGAACCACGTCCAGGACGGCCATCAACATCAACTGATGATGATGATCAACACGTCAATAAAATCACGGAATTGGTGCTCGAGAATCGACGATTAACAGTCAGAGACCTTACTGGCATCGTTGGAATATCGGAAGGATCAGTGAAAACCATTTTAAAACATCATTTGTGCCTAAGAAGAGTGAATGCACGATTGGTTCCAAAATCACTGCATTGGTTTTACGAGACCATTTTGCCAAAAATTCGACTGATATCGTTCCGCAACCACCCTACCACCCTATTCGCCTGACTTAGCACCGTGTGACTTTTGGCTATTTTCTAAACTCAAAAAACCGCTTCGTGGACACCGTTTTGAGTCAATTGAAGACATTAAACATGAATCGCTAAGCGCATTAAACATGAAGGCTATTCCGGAAATTGACTTTAACAACTGTTTCGAGAATTGGAAAAAACGTTGGCACAAGTGTATTGTGGCCGGGGGGGATTACTTTGAAGGGGACGAAATATATTTTGAAGAATGAATAAAAACATTTTAAATTATGAACAAAGTCTTACTAACTTTTGCCCACAGTAGTATGCCATAAAATATATTATATACGAAATTCAACTAGTTTTTGATAAATGACAAATATTGACAACGTGATATTTAACTCTCATGGCTCTTTAATGCAGATGCAAAATGCATAATTTAGTGATTATTGAGTGCCTAAAAGTATGTAGAAGAGATATTTTGTCAAGTACATTAGCTAAATTTAAAAAGAAAAGTGTAGACAAATATTTTAACTACAAGCTTAAAAATGTGTAGTGAATTTGTGTGGGTATCGGAGATAGAGCGGGTTATTGCTGAATAAGTACACTACACTTCAAGGTTTTATGCATACGAGTATATCGAGAAGTGGAAAAAAAATTTGCTTAGTTTGTATTACTTGAGTGTCTATAAGAATGCAGCACAAAATTTGCTGGCATTTTTTGCTGAGTCGCAATTTGGGTCATACTAATTTTAGTTTAATAGATATGTTAAAATATCAATGAATGGCCCCAAATCAAAAGCTATGGCATAAAGTTCATTTAATAATGCATATGCAGCACGCATTTCTTCTTTGGTTCTTTTTTTTTTAATAAGCATGAAACTTTCAATATTCATAGGCTAACTGTTTGAACTTTTCTGTACAATTTCTAGCTATATTTTTTCCGATATTAAATCAATCAAAAGGGAAAAATATATGGTATCGACATATCAGTGGCTTAAACAAGTTAGCTAAGTATATGTATGATTATTAATTTATTACGTGACTTAAATAACACAAGACAAAACATTTTTAGCATTTGTTGAAGAGCCGTAAAGTGTAAAAGTAAAATTTTCTTTTTATACCATCCATATATTTTTCCAGCAATCTCCGGGTTTGAGCGCAAAAGCATTGTAACCCTTATAGCATAGTATGCCATAAAGATATTGTGCGAACGATCAAATCAATCAAAAATCAAAGAGTCAACTCAAATTCCATCACATCGATGAAATCTAGTTCATATTTGATGGAAGACAAATGCAACATTAAAGTGTATACGCATTTTTAAGTGGCTGCGGGTATGCAATGTCAAACCGTTGTCAATTAAAATTTAATTTTGAAATTACAAACACGTGCTTTTCAAAATCGAGCTCATCACAGAAAGTCTCAAAAAATGTACATTATTTTTTATTTAATTTCAATGTAAAAATATTTTATGGATTAGCTTAATAGTAGGCAACTATGTAATTAGTGTTAGAATCGGGAAAATTTGTTCATGGGTTTAAGTATATATATATTATAATTATCTAACTATTTGTTTAATTTCTATTTAGCCTTGCTTTGATATGCTTAATAACTATCAACTGTTTTGTGAATAGACATAAAATGTTTCTGGTGTGCCTCAAAATACATAACAAATCATATTTGAATTTAGAAACTGCCAGCAAAATAATCAACTTTTCAGATTCGAATCTGAAATAAAGTTATGTACATATTTTACATTCCTATTTCCTAACTAGTTTGGACGAATTTTTTTTGTGACTTATTGTTCCTCAGTATTCATGGATATTCTCTGACGATTCTCGAGTCGAGTCATACACCTAGACTTTTTTCTTCAGTCTTGCCTTTCAAGTGCTTCCTTCTTTGGTAAATCAGAGTCGCAGTTTATTCTAAAATAACACTGATTGCTTTTCTTTATGTTCCAGTCTGATCCAGTATGACTAGTCTAAAGTAAATGCCTAATCTGATTTTGGCGATACCTATACCAACTGAATATATTTGCAAATAGAAATTACCTATGAAGTGATCGTCGTGTTGGTAGTGCATTGAAGTATTACGCACCGTGTCCGGGGTTCAAATCGCGGCACAGGCAACATTAGAAAGTACAAAAATATATTTTTCTATACGGTAACATTTCTAGGCAGGCAATGTCGAACCTTCAAGAAAATTTTAAAAATTTTCTAAATAAGCTCGACCTAGGCTCTCCATGGGTGGCTGTGCCGTTACAAGAAAAGAATTACCTAGAAACATGTCTCAAGCCCTGAATATAAAACAATATAAATATATGTAATTATGTATTTCTAATCCACACAATGATTCTAGCCTGAGGCGCCTTTCAAGCTTGTCAATTTCTAACTATTATGTAATATAAGATTAGATCATAATGTAAAGATTTAAATAAGATTGTTAGTAGGCAATGAAATTTGATGAGATAACCACGACAACCTTTTTAAAATAACATTGCAGCACATTGCACACGTAAGTACAACCACTTATGCAAATATTTCTAATCTTAAAAGTATGCAATTAAATGCAAATTTCTTTTCCTATTTAAAAGAAAAATAAGCAAAATCATTCGACTCTCATCGCTTCACATTTCAATTAGACATTTATTTTTATTTTTTACATAAAATAATGCAACATAAAATTATCCTCAACATCACAAAAACTTGTAATTGATTCAAATTTGTTAATTTGTAACACGTGTAAATAAACGCCCCAGGGGGGCCTGGGAGGAAGATACTCCGTAAGATCTACGGTCCAGTATGCGTGGACGACGTGTATCGAATAAGATGGAACGATGAGCTGTATGAGCTGTACGCCGACACTGACATAGTCAAGCGTATAAAACTCCAACGGCTTCGCTGGCTGGGTCATGTTGAGCGAATGGAAGAAAGCGCTCCGGCTAGAAGGGTGTTTTATTAGAACCACGGTGGAGGAACACGCAGAAGGGGACGTCCTAATCTCCGTTGGAAAGACCAGGTGCAGGGCAACCTGACTGCACTTGGCCTTATCAACTGGCGCCAGCACGCGCATAGCAGAAGTGACTGGCGGAGCTTTGTGGAGGCGGCCAAGATCGATCATCGGTTGTAGTGCCAGCTAAGTAAGTAAGTAAATAAATTTCAATTGAATTTGCTTTGAATTCTTTTTTCTTCTATTAATGGCACAACAGCCCATGGAGTGCCTGGGCCGAGCTTTTCGCATCCAGTCATACTGTGCTTGTTATATTTGTACATGAATGGAAGGGACCTACAGTTTAATGCCGAATTCGAACGGCGAAGTGAAAAGCTTTCCAAAGGCAATTTTTACTCTCGTAGGTTTTCCATGTAGAATTTTGGATTGGGCCGATATTTGAATCCCGGACACTCTACGTATCAGGCCAACTTCCTACCAACTACGACTCAGTGACCTCTACACATTTTGGTACTTTGAATACAAAACTTTATTTAGAATTAAAAAGTCTAATGTAATTTAGTAATTTTTTTCGTTGAAGTATAAAGCAAACTAATAAAATTTAAATCCATTCACAGAAGACCCCCACTTAAGTATTCTTGTATAAATGCATTCCAGTATTTAGAAAGAATTTCAATATTTCACTCATAGAGCCCTAGCAAAAATTATAATGCAAATAAACTAAATGTTTTAAGAGTACGTTGTCTCAAGTGTTTTTTTTTTTTTGTTTTTTTGTTTTTTGTTACAGCTTACTTTTATTCTTCTCCATATATAACATTTTTTATAGACATTTGCTATACTCGCAGTAAAAGCAAAGAAGCAGCTTAAATTTAATTCTCTTGTATGGGTGTAAATATGTATATAAAATTGTATGTATGAGTATACATAAAGTTAATGCACCTAAAAGTATGCTTAGATTTGCTTATTTTCTTCTTGCTACTTGTTAAGATTCACAATGATTCTCATTTTTCAACCTTTTTCATACTTAGCAAAGACTAAAACTTTGAAATCCTTATGCAAATAAACAATTTGTACATTTCGATTGCAAAAATATTTACTTAAGTCATAATGCATTGAAATGTTTCTTTTTTTTACATACTTTTTCCTTTTCTTTTTACTCTGTTATTGTTGTTCTTCCTGCTTTTGCTGCTATTTTTCACTCATTTGTTTTGCTTTAGGCTTTTTAGAGTGAAATGTTAGGGAGAAAATTATTACCACGGGATTATAGGTGATTTCGAAGGTTAATGGTAAGGAAGAGAAGGATTATTACTGAACTGTTTTGATGTTACATTTTTAAATGATGCATGCTTTATACTTAGGTGTAATGGTAGGAATGGGTAATAAATAGTAAGAAGCGGTGGAGATTTTAAGAGCTTCTCTGAAGTAAAAGTTTGTGAAGTGGTGGAAAATTAAGAAGAAGTTAAAGTTTGCAAAGTGTTTAAAGTGGCATACTTCTAGGCACAGAAACATATTTCCTAACAAGACTTCCACGATTACATGTGTTTTTGAAAGCTAATGGTAATGAAAGAGGAACAATTAAACCAGCTCTGAAGTTCAAGTTGTCAAGATTACATACTTTCAGGCACACCCATATTCTTGGCTCAATTGGACATGATTACAGATATTTTCGAAGGCTAATGGTAAGAAGAGAAAGAGAATTACAGAACTGTTCTGTAGTTAAAGTTTTAAAAGTCGCATACTTTTAGGCACAACTACTATATATTTTTCCTTATGATTTTGAAGGCTAATACTTAGTAAGAAAAATGGGTGAATTTAAGAGGTTTTGAGGTAGGAAGGGATGGGGTATTCAAGCGGTTCTGAAATTGCACTTCTAGGCACACAAATATTTAAATTCTTTGGTCAATCTCTGGTCCTTTGAGCTTAAGTCTTTTGTAAGTCTTCTGTAAGCATCAGTTGGAGAAAGTTAATTTAAAAAATTTGATGTTTATTACTCGAAAACTAACTAAACTAAATGGAAACACTTATGTGTATCATTTTAGTGTTACACTCTTATTATCTTTGTCTCTAGCATGCTTGCTCATTTGCACGCTCTAGAACATAACATCATTTTTATTACTACACACACGATACACTCAAACTTGGGAATATTACACAAAGAATCACGGCATAGTCTATTTCTTCTGGTGCTTTTACTGCTGCGTTGCTTCTTCTTAGATTTTACTTAAGCATGCATACTTACACATCCATAGGCACATGTATTTACACACACACACATATAACCACATACACATATTACTTCATTGCTCTAAGTAAGGAAATACTCATATACATACATATGTATACCCTGCGTTATTGTTGTTGCTATATAAGTAATGTTTTTACCCGCTTACATCAGCGAACATTTGAACAAGAGAACATATTAAAAAGAAATGGAGAAACCTGAAGAAGAAAAAGGAATTTGTCTTAAAAGCATTGGGAAGCTGAAGGTGTTAAATGCCGCTCATAGCTGCTGCTATTTTATTATTTTACTGCTTCATTTTCATATTCCTAATATTTTTTATTCAAATGTAGCGAGAAGAAGAAGAAGAGCATGACTTTACTGTTTTTTTTCCTCATTTCTGTTGTACAAAACCAACAACAAAAACCACAATATTAAACAAAGCTCAAGTGCATATTAAACACAGCCAGAAGCATTTTTATGTCTCAAGTGTAACTGATGTTTCATTTGCAATCTTTGCCAAGCGAGTATATGTCAGCAGAGGAAGAGAAGGAAGGAAAGAAGGAAGTCGTCGTCGTCGTTGTAGTCAGTCAAAAAGAGAGTGCCAAAGGGAGGCAATGGCTAGAAAAATAAGAAGATGAAGCTGAAGAAAATGAGGCAAGCGATACTCATGTATTTGAGACAAGGTTGTTGCTAGCTAGCTAGCCCGAAATTAGGGTAGGTACGTACTTAAAGGAGAATGGGAACATACTCGTACGTAGAGCGAAAATATGATTGCATAAGACTCAAGCGAAGTGCTTCTGAAGCTGCTGCTTTAACCTTTTTGTTTTCGATTTTGTATGCCAGAAAGTAAGAGACGACTTTTAAAGGCACTAACACTAGTAGTTCTAGTTACAGCTAGATTTATATTAGATTTTTGCGATTGGGATCGTGCTTCTGTGCTGCTGCATTTTAACATTAAATTGTATTACAAATTATAATATTTTCTAAATTGTTTACTTACATTGTGATACCATTCAACACGTGTTATACTCGGGTTGGCTTTGACATCACATTCCAAATAGACATCGGATCCCTTCATTAAGTTGTTTGGATCCAATGGAGCGCCCAGACTTAATGACACAATCGGAGCATCTGTGCGTGAAAAAATAAAGTGGGGAGGATTATAAAGTGTAGTAAGTAGTAGAAATAAATTCAAGCAAATGTATTTAAAGGTAGTGGTAATTCCCGGTGATGTACATAAATTATCCTGTGAGCATACAGCGTTTTGATTTACAGCTCGCAGATATGAGGTGATTACATCCTATTATCAATTTTAGAAGTGGTCTGTTTAGAACAAAGAAGCTGCGAGTCTTTCTTCGATTTGCTTTTTACCATTCCTTTTTTTCTTTCTCCTTTCCTTTTCTTTCCGTTTCCCCTTCCCCTAACATAAGTATTTGCCTCCATCCTTGTCTCTTATTTTTTTTTGTATATTTCTGTTATCTTTTCTCTCGATTTTTATCTACTTCCAATATATGTGTCCTACAGGAAAAAGACAAGGAAAAATTCGGTCTTCCTCTTCATTTTACTTTTCTTATCTTCTTTTCAACTCCCCTATTTTTATCATTACATACTTTTCTTTGTTTTTTTCATTTTTCTCTTTACGTTTCCATTTTTTCTCTCCTTGTTTTCATATTTTCTTTCCGCTTCTATTCTTCACCCATTTTTCTTTGTGGTTACGTTTTCCACTCGTTTTTATACTTATTTTCCTTTTTGTAACAGTACTATTTTCACTAGTGTTCTTTCTTTATCCTCCTCCTTCCATCTTAGCCCTTTTCGTTGTACTTTTTCGTACTTCCCTTTTTTGCTCTACCCTTCTTTTTCCACTTTTGCGCTTCTTTTTTCTTATTATTGACACCTTTTCTCTTGCCCTTTTTTTCCATCTTTTTTACCCCTTTTAATTACACGTTTCATTTTTCCCACTTTCGTCCTACTTTTTAATTTTTAATTCACCTATTTACCCTCTTTTTGCTTCTTCCTTTCTCCTATTTTATTCTTCTCTTTCCTATATCCAATTGGTTCACTTTGTCATTCTTTTTCCAGCGCTGTCCTCTTTTTTCTTCTTTTTATCATGTTCATATTCTTTCATTCTTCCTTTCGCCTTACCTCTTTTTCATCTTAATCTTCTTCTTTTTTCCGCACCACCCTTAACCTTCTTACCATCCTTATAACCTTGGTCTCCCATTACGTGCCCGCTTTTTTTTTATTTCCTCAATCTCTCCTTCTTCTACAATTGGACTCAAAACACACCATAATCTCAGTTTAACTGAACCCACCGCCCGAGAATCGCTCAAATTAATTCCATCTTTTCAGCTTGCAATACTTACGAGTCACATTCAGCACCCGTGAATCCTTCAAGTACAAGCCCTTGTTGCCATTACCAATCGTGGTCACCACTGTTGTCTCACCCTCGTGTAGCTGTTGCGATGTTATCGACGGATTTAGCGATATCGAACAGACAACTTGTCGTTCATTATCCTCAGGCACCGGTATCAGCATTAGCTCTGACATGGTGGTATTGCCATCGGCTGAAGTCTGAAATTGGTTAAATAAATGAAAATTTCTTCTTCCATATTTGAAATTTCTCCAACTATTTACTTACCGTTTGTGTGGCACCCTTTATCACCTGCCCGCCTTTCGTCCATACTATATGCGGTGGTGGGCGGGCACCTTCCGCAGTGCATTTCATGGGTGTACGCGTACCAGCAACAATTTCATGATTTAATCCTTGCAAAAGTAGACTTAATGGTGGTACTTCATGAGTTGACATAAAACGAAATTTCCAAGTGGCACACATGAAAAGAAAAGGAAGTCTTTTATTTGTTTATATTTTTCAACCTATTTAGCTGTAAGAGTGGAAGTGTAAGTATAAGTAGCTCAAGTGTTTTGCGCGAAGCCGTCAGTGTCTCACATGAACTTTCAATAAAGGAAATACAAGAAAATTTTATGTACTTTTAAGTATATCCAGTCAAGTGGTAATGTGACTTCGTCGCATAAAATAAATTAATATAGGAGTACTAAGAATTCAATAAAAATTATAGGAAAAAATGCGATGGTTGCTCATTCTTCAAATATGTATTAAGTAATTCCTTTCCCACAATACGTTCTTTCTGTATAAATGCTTGAAGTTTTGAGTGGACGAACACATGAGAATTTAATATTATTTTCAAACTCCACTGAGCCCGCACTACTGTTCAACTATTGAAGGCAAACAAAAGCATATAAAACTAACAAACACTGCATGTTATAAACTAATAGAAATTTTAGTATAAATTGTAAGCAATAAAGTCAATTGTAAAAATATTTTCAAATATACCCTTTACATATTCGTTTTCTTTTTCGTTCATATTTAATTCGCCTTTAAATTTATATTCCCTGATGAAGTTTAATCGTTTTCGAAAATCAACATATAAAATAAAAAAGTCGCTTTACACATATGAGCTAATTTCTAGTAGTGTTTGGCCTAAGCAAAAACGTTCCTGATTTGATGGAAAAACAGATAGAGAGTGAAGGAAAAACGAGGGATAAGGGAGTGATGAGGGGAGAAATGTGAATGAGCCATTTGCAATAAAATCATATACATACATATATAGTATATATTTTTATTCCCACGTGTCATGTTTATGGCCTAATTCACATAAAACCCTCATAAATCGCTGAAATATGCATAGAACAAAACATGCATACACAAACATTCACAAAAGCACACAGTGTCGCACACAGATATGCACACCATCTGCCTACTACACCACTACCAACTAACCATAATACAAAATACTAATACCACTTGAAAAAAGTAATTGCAATAGGAAAATTTGCGATTCACAATCTAAAACCTTAAATAATTTATTATTCATACATATATTTTTGTGAATATTTCTCACTAAAATGTAGCATATTTTTGGGTGTATAAATATTTTAAAATAAACATATTTTCATGAATTTCCCAAAGAACACATGGAACATGTTTCGGTTGCATTATTTTTTGTTTTTGCTGTTATTAATTTTTTTTTAAGTAGTTATGTATGTAAGTTGTTTATAGTATTAATTTGAAGCATATTATTTGGTGTTGTGAAAAAAATTGTTTTTCCTTTTTGTAACATATTTTCTGGAATACGATTTACGCAATATTAAAATGTAAAACATTTGGCAATTATTTAGAGTGAAATGTATGAAAATAATATAAATTAGTAAGCTTGCTAATTTTTATGCTCATGCTGTAAACTAAGCTATTGATATTTTGTAAGTAATTGTCTGGTTTTGTAATAAATATATTTTTTCTAGGAAGGGTTTAAAAATGTGTTCTGCGTTTATAAGATGCAAGAAGAAATAAGAGAATCTAGTTACTTACTTCCTTTTCTTGAATTACATTGCTTTTTAATTATTTTCATGCCTAGATATAGGCTTTGATTTCATTCGTTTTCTTCTTATTTAAATGCTTTTCTTAGGAAGACTTTTGAATTGAGCTTGCGTTTAGTAAATGTTAGAAGAAATCGAGGAATCTAATTACTCAAACATTTGCACATATTTTTATTTTCTGCAATTACATTATTATATATTTATTTTCTCTTACAATTTTAAATAATTTTCTTGGCAAGAATTCTCAATTGAGTTTGCATTTAATAAATTTTAGATAAAATTTGGGATTAAAATTACTTTTAAAGAATACCATTCCTTTTTATTTAATTTCCTTGCCTAAATATATGCTTCGTGTTCTTACATTTCCGAGTTAAATAAATAAATTTCTTATGAAAAGCTTCAACTCAGTTTGCTGGGATAAAAATCAATGACTTTACATTTGTGGATATTTCATTTGTTTGTATTTAATTTTCAAGCCTAGAAATGATTTTATTCCGAGTCCATTCAATTTCGTTTGTTAAAATAGAATTACGAAAATATCGAAACAAATTAAGTAGAAATTGTTTAGTTTAAAACGAAGACCACATTTCCATTCTCTCCACTCTCCTGTTCCATCGCTCTAGGTTTTTAAATATTTTCATAAATTTTCTTCTTACAATATGTTGCTTGCTTGTAATACTTATATTTTATTTTTCTTTTTAGAAATTTTATTATTGTTGCTATGTCGCTTATTATGTTCATTATGTATTTATTTGTATCACAGGTGATGCTGTTTTTAAAGCCCATTTGCTGGTATACGATTAAAATCTACATTTTTCAATTTTACTACTTTTATTTACCAATATTTATTTATATAAAATATCATTTTAGTATAATATAAACTATAAGAACACAATCAATGACTTACATCTACAAAAAATGAAATGTGAATGCCAAAAAGTATGCTAGGGTTCTTTTCCTTTTTTAATTTAATGCTACTAATACTTTGATTTATATTTTATAAAGCATCAAAGCTTTGAATGATACTTCTTTTGCTGCTGCTACTGCTCTGATTTCAAATAGATCTTCTCTTTGATTAAACAAATCTGCCCCAATTTACACAAACATAAATACACCTAAACATAGATGATAGCAAGTTACCCATATTTGTGCAAGCTTTTCTAACTTATCCACACATTTGATCTTTCCTGTCTACATATAGTCGTATACAAATATGCAAGAGCAAAATGAAAGTGAAACCTTTGTGTTTCTTCTTCTAAATAAATACCTTTCATTATTTGTTCAACTGTAAAAGAAATATTTATCTTTAAAAGAGAAAACTACAAAAAGGCAAGAAAAAACCTTCAAGTTATTTGCTATTTGTTGCAGTAAGTGTAGAAGTATGAATGTGTGGGAATGTGTGCGTACACAATCTTATCAATTAATAAAAATCACTGCCTACATTTAAGCGTAACATTTGACAGTGAAATCGCTTTTGTTCATCGCTACCCCTCCGCAAATATTTATAAACACACACACACTCATTTACATTAAATTTGACTTTTTGCCCCGGTTTTTGTAACTAATGTCAATAATATATTTTCACTTTGATTTAGTACCGACTTTCTCTGTGTTGTTTGTATTTCTTTAACACATACTATACTTATGCACAATACAAAAAAGCAAGAGAGCAACAAAAAAAAAATGGGAAAAATTCACAAATGAAAGTTGGTAACGTAAAAGTCATGTTTGATACTCATAAGCAACAAATATGTATTTATTAGCATATTTTTATGTCGCGGCGCATTTTCTCGTGGCGATAAATGACTTTGCTGTTTTTTCTATTATTTTTGGGGTTTAACTTTCAACTGAGTGGTTCCTACCTAGGCATGAATAAGCTATTTATATATGAATACTTCGTTAAAATAATGTAATGCCTAAAAGTATGCTTTACCACACTTAGTTTTGCGAATGATAATATGAGGCAAATCAATCAGCTTAATTGGTAAAGTAAAGTTATGTTGGAAAATTTTGGATTTTCTGAAAGAAAAAGTATTCTCACAGAAATTATGAAGTTAAAGTGTATATAAAAGTAGGGATTATTTTTGCTGCTTAACTTTTTATTGAAGTACCTAAAATGTGGTAAGGAATAAAGTATGCCTAAAAGTATGATTTATTGTGTATACTAGTTTTATAGTGTCACTTAAAATTTCTGTTTTAAAAAGATTACGATATTTAAAATGAGTTATTCTACCATATGCCTAAAGACATGCCATATTTTTAATGACAAATTTGTTTTCTTATGAAATGATATTTTCAATGTTTATTTAGAGTGAAGAATGGAAATTAGATTTTCGTTAAAACTTTTAAGCCACATGAAGTAAATCTATTTCAATACTCATGCTATATTTAAATTGTGATATTGACGTGCCTTTTACTGATTTTGTTATTTAAATGTTTATCTTGGAGTGAGTGAAAACTCAATTGAGTTTGCTTAAAAAAAGTTTAGAAAAATCTTAGAATTTTAATTACAGTTGTCATTATTTATTTTTCATACCTAGGACGGCTCTACTGTTATTTAAATATTTTTCCAGTGTGAAGTTTACAGCAAGTTTGCTGAAAGGTTTCACAATTTTCTGATTATTTGTTTGCATAAATAACATTATTTTCTTTTATTTGAATTTATTTTTAATGCACTGAAATAATGCTTAATTTTGAAAACTAAATTAAAATTTATATTGGGTCTACTAATTTCAATTGAATTTATTCGGATAAAATTATATACTGATTTAATTTTTAGAATTTTTCTATTATTAAAAATGTAGCCTGTGTGAAATTTTCGGCTGAGTTTGCTGAAAGGTTCCCAAATTTTGTAGTTATTTATGTATTTACATAAATCAAATATTTTTCTTTAATTAGTAATTATATTAAATGCATTGAATTAGTTTTGAAAACTAAATAAAAATTTATATTGTACATATCTAGTTGTAATTGAATTTGCTCAGATTTAAGTATCTACTTATCTGGGGAAACTAAAAAGGACGATTTTAAATGGATCTCCCGCCTACCTTTCCAGCCTTTCCCTTCCCTCTTTTCTTGGATGACATAATACAAAACGGTGTTTAAAAAAAGAGTCAGTGAAAGAACAAATATATGTATAAGTATTTGCTGGGGGACCAGTTTGTTCATACTTTGATTTAAAAAATTAGGGAGTAAATCTTGCCTTTTCCTTTCTCTTGGCAAAAATCCTTTTACCTATTTATAACTTTTGAATTTGCCAGCGGTGTCTCGTACATGAATTTAAAATTTTTTTTAATATTTATTGTTTTACCTAAAGCATTCTAATGTTTTTTTTTCTTTTTGCTCTCCACTTTATGCTATTACGGTATTCGCTGGGGGTATCCAGTATGAGAATCTAAAATGTTTGAGAGTATAATTTATTACCGAAAAGTATGCTTCAGTTTAAATTGTTTGTAAAGGTAAGGCTTCCCCAATCATATTTTTCGCATCCGATAATACTAATATGTAGTACGGAGTAAATCTATTTCCTTCAACTCCGCATTTTTTTTTTATATTTTCAGCCATTATAATTACTTTTATTTGAATTCAAAATTTATAGAAGTAGTAATGAAAAATATTAAACTTAATATCCCAGTCGCCGTAGCGTAGTAGTAATGCGGTGGACTGCTGCGCAGAGTGTCCGAGGTTCGAATCTTGGCACAGGCAAAATAAAAAATTAGAAAAAATAATTTTTCTACACGGCACCACCTCTTGGCAGGCAATGGCAAACCTACAAGAGTAAAGATTGGCTATGAAAAGCTTTTCACTTCGCCGTTCGGAATCGGCATTAAACTGTAGGTCCCTTCCAATCATGTACAAATATAATACATGAGTGGATGCGAAAAGCGAAAAAGCGGCCTTTCATGGGGCTGTTGCGCCATAAAAGTAAATAAGTAATTTACTTCAAGAACTTGCGAATCACTTAACAATTATATGTCATAAATTATGGGAAAATAATTCACTCTCTCTCCTCTCCTATGATCGTTGCTTGTGAAATAAATGACTCAAATTAATTGAGGGAATGAAGCAAATGAACCATCTGCTAGCTGCTACGTAGGAAGTTGCACGTAAATTCAACATTGTCTTTTTTTCAGATTGTAACCTAAAAGTATGTAATTGTGTTTTGGAATATTATTTACTTTCTAGTGCACAGTCCAGTCCGACCCTCACTCAATTTGAAACCTCTCGCTTATCATGAAAGCATATAATCTGTTACCTAAAACTATGCACTCCACTTTTTTAAAAGCTTGTTTTATATGATATTAACTTCTTAGATCAGTGACCAATCCCCTTTTAGTTATTTTTCACCTAAAAGAATGCTTGACTTGTTTTAAAGTCTGTTTTGGAACGGTATTAACTTTATAGGTCACAGGCAAACCTTTTTCCTAATTCCATTGATAAACTATTGTTTAGTATATAAATTTGTATATACTATAACATATACAATAGTAAGTATGTAAACATCTTTGTTTAATGTTACTGTTACCAAAAAGTATGATTCGGATTCTTTTTTAATTTTGAAATTTGGTATCTTAACCACAAGAGTAACCTTTATTAAATCGATACGAAAGAAGAACATGTTCATTAATTTATGCACACACACACATACACACACACACACACACACATCCTCACACTTACACTGAAACATACATACAGTATTTAATTTCCTATTCAGCTGACAAAAAAATGTTACGTCATGTAGAGCACATAGACACATGACGACGATGATTTTAAAAAGGAGATATCGAGAAGAGAAACTTTTAGTTATTGTGCTAAATCTATGTTGGCTGGCATTAGAGACACTAGGAGTTATAAATATTTATAGACAAAGTCACAGGTCACAGGCTAAAAATTCACATGTATTTATTTTTTTTCTCTCTCTCTCTCTCTCTCTCTCTTTCTGTGGTTGTATGTGTGAATGTGAACTTCACAAACGGATATTCTACAGGAAGTGAAATGCTTCAACTTGTCAATCTTTAACTTTCTCAGTATGACAGGCTTTCACCATTTGAAGTGTGTATAGGAAAATATGGAATTCCCAAGTGGATGAAAAAAAATACCAAATGTAGGGCGACAACGGCAGTGTATTTTTTAGTGCCTCTCACTTTCTCTTTCTCTTTGCATACTTTAAAACGAAAGGATACTGTATGGCTTAATTTAATTCCATACCCTTGCAATGCCCTACACATATTTTAATAGTGAGTCGTTGGTAGTCGTTAAATCTCAAATGGGCGTGTTTCGTCTACATAAAGTTAGACTTTTTGCCCTATCAGTGAAACATAAGCTAATGGTTAATATCAAATATCAACTATTTTTTTCTTCTTCTTTGGCAAATATAGTAAATGTTTTCTATCTACTACATTCCCTTTTTTCGTTTCTTGTACCTGTGTTTTTGTAGTTATATAGTGCTATTAATGTTTTTTCTTAACTAACATGACACACAAAAAACAACTAAAAGAACAACACACAGCAAGCATATGAATCGGTAATTCATGGAAATTTGTTATTTGCGAAACGTAAAACTACAAAATAAAGAGGAATAAGAAAAAGAAATGGAACAAAAATGTGAAAAGGAAAATAAAAATAAAAATGGAGGGAATTCACAATCAAAAAAATATATATTCATAGGTATATATTTATAGCTATATATAAAATAGTAAACTATGAGCACATGTTTTATTTAACAAAATAATCTATTATTTCCGTTTCAACGTAAACAGATATTGTTGTTGTTGTTTGTACTACTACTACTAATACAACTACAACTATTACACACACATATATAAACTAGCAAACAATTGCATTGCCAAGCGCTCTCATAAATATTTCAGATCCACACATACTGCATACACATACATGTTGAGCATACTTTTAGGCTTAAATATATTTCTTTATTATTATTTTTTTCTTCTATCTATATGCATTCATACTGAGAATAAATATAATATTTATACAATATTTAGTTGATGCATGTTAGATTTAAATGGTACAAAATATTATTTTGTTTTGTTATTGCATACTTTTAGGCTTGGCCATGTAATATCCTGCGTATTACAAGTTAAAGCTGATGAAGCCGAAATTTATTGCCAATATTGTATATATTTTTCATGTGTAGTAAGTATATACGTAGCTATAGCTTTTCCATTTCATCAAAGATTAGTTACAAAAAAAAAAAAAAATAGGAAAACGAAGGGCAAACTAAGTACTTGTATACCTAAATAAAAATAATATATAGATAAAATTGTATGCATTTGTACAAATTTGTAGAGTAGTAAGGAGAGTGTGAGTACATAGAAAGCCGTATGCATGACTGCATGTTATGATTCATTTATTTTTCAATATAATTTTATAAATAAAATGAGTTATGAGATTGAACTTTTTATGAGTAATTTTCTCGCTATTTCACATTTTCAGTTCAAATAAATTTTAGTTTTAAAATATAAATTTTAACCCAATCATATATAATTTCGCCTAAAAATATACTTTATTGTTTTATTTTTGTTCTTCGATAAAGCTCTGGTAAAAATTTAATATATATTTCTGTTTTATAAACAACTGTTTTCATTAAGTACATATGTATCTATAACCTAATAAGTTTGTGTAAAAGTCTGATGTTCTACTACATGCTTTACTGTTGTTCTAATTACTTACATACTTACAGACACTAAAGTTTTTGCTACAATGAACGAAATGCCTAGAATTATGCCAAATTATTTTTTTAAAACCTACATATTTCCCTAAAGATAATTCTATTATAAAATTTTATGTTAATACCTTAGATTAAATTCAATTTATAGAGATTATGCGGAATGTACGAGTATGTACTTAATGTTGTACTTAGAAAGAATTCAATAGTTTTAATAATTTGTGCCTATAAGTATGCTTGTATTTTGAGATAAACTGAATTTTAGTATATATGGTATATGTTAGTAATTTATATGAATGAATAACTAGATATTAAACGTGTTATGATGTTATACTTAAAAAAAATTTCCTTGTTTAATAACTCTGTGCGACACCAAAAATATGAATACAAAACTCGTAGCGGTTTTTAGTAGCACTTAATATTACTCGTACTGCCAATTACTGAGCGATTTTTTCAAGAACAAAGTTTGTTGTATTTATAAATACATTAGAGTCATAAATCATGCATGTTGTGTTCGTGTCTTCGACAAAGTCATTTCCTTAAAATAAAACTAAAAATTTACAGAGCAACAACCTACCAAGCACTCAGACTATCTATTGTTCTTGTGCAATATTTAATTACGATACCCTAGCCTCGAATTGAACCCAGGACAATTTCCAAAATAGTCTAGTACGATACAAATTTTATATAATGTATCAGTACTTTTTATACAAATTAGTTTAGCCATTAGTTGACAATCGCTTTGTTCCATGAATTAATGAAGTCATTTTAATTTTGAACCGAACCATTTTTTCGAACAAACCCGCTTTAGTTTTGGTTTGGATCAAGTGAAGAAAAATAAAAATCGTTTGGTCCATGATTCGGTTCAAGTAACTGAAACTGCAGATGGTTCGGTTCAAAATTGGTTTGGTTAAAAACCGGTTTTCATCCCTGGTTATTATGTTCAGCGAATAAGTTGTAGTTGGTTAGTTGTCGCTAGACTAAGTCTAAACGACTTTTCTATTTACAGTTAATAAAATACTCATAATCATAATTTTTATGAGCAATATTTTTCTTTCGGGTCTAATTTGACCCATGTAGGTTGATTGTTTGGGCTAATTATATTCATCAAAATTGAAGACAGGCAAACGGTGAACAATTTCACATTTTACACTAGAACAAATTTCCTCACCGCTTAAAATTATTAAAAAGAAACTATAGAACCTTGGGTTTATTGCCGAAATCAACAATCTGTGTTATGTTTCTTCGATCAGAATGCTCTACAATATTGTACATAAATACGAAAACCCTTACGGTTTACGAGTATGAGTTTAGCTTATTTAAATATAAAAAGTCTATTAAAAACCTTGACCTGAAATAGCGAAACCACTTGGAATAAATATTAACTGGCTGTAGTGCTTTTAGAAACTATTGAGAGATTTGGATTCATAAAAATTTACCTTCATTTTGTACAAGGTGTAATTTTTACTTAGAAGTACCTAGGAGCCTTACCCGTCCGTGTAGGGCCGCAATAAGTCTCATTGATAGGCAGTGCTCTCACCAGAAATAATAAAAACAGGAAGCTAGACATATGGCATAGACATTTCACATTAAAAGAAAGCCTAAATTATGTCGTATGCTAGTTTCTAGTATGCATTTTAACGTACTTTCGAATTAGATTTTGTCCTTTTTGTATGTTTTTTGTGAATAAATGTTATCCCCTTAAACTTTTTATTTTTTTAACGTTGGTTTCTCTGATCCTTAGAACAGCGTGACCTTCTAAGAAACACAGTCGACATATCTAAAAAACTGTAAATCGACGGCGTCATTACGATTTGGTAATGAGAAAATATTTTTCTTGATTCCACATAATTGCTAGAAAAACGTCTAAAAGATTGACAAATCAATATGATAAAGCTTTATTCCTCGAATAAGAATTTGGGCTTATTCGTTCCTCAAAAGAAGTAAAATAAGAAAGGGCCACAAAATGCAATTTCGTTCTTCAGAGAAGAGAATTGTATTGTAATGTATTAAATATTAGAGCTCGCCAAAGAGCGAGGAGCACGTAAACTATAAAGTCCATTTCATTCCATCCCAAAGAGGGTCCATCTCCCAACTTATTTAGTTTGTAACTTCGTCAATGGCCTTAAATCTGCCTTTTCGAACGTGCATAGGCTAGACAGATCAAAGTTGATTTAATCTTCTGTATTTGCGTAGGATAGCATATCCCTTCCAAGAAAAGGAGGAAACAATATTGTATTTGCTTACCATAACTATTTTCTCTGCCTCATAGTCAAAATTACATACTTTCACCTGCTAGTTTCAAATCCATACTGCATTATTTCCAGGACATAGGTTATATACTTTCTCATCCCCTTCATATTTCTATGTCTCGGAATTCAATAAAATTATCCTTGTTGGGTGATTCAAGCAGCAACCAACATTAAATGAAGTCGATTTTAAAAAGAATATGTATAACTTTTGAAGACCTGCATAAATTCTTGGATATATTTTAGTAATTAAGACGTGAATTCATTTGTTGTAAATTTTATAAATGTTTTTCAGACAAACTATTCTAAATTCTGTATTAACTTTCCACCTAAAGTATGCTTTTAATTACTTGAAATAAATACTATAAATTTTATTACAAGGATCTTCTTATTGGTCATTTCAATCTAATAAAACTGATTTTAAAAAATCAGTAATTCACTAAGATTTTGAAATAATTTATGCCCTAAAATATGCTTTAAAAAGATGTTAAATATCCTTTTCAAGGTTTTTGGTGTTTGACAATTTAAAAATCAATGTTAAAGAATGTTAATGTCATGAAAATTAATCAAGTATTTTTTATAAAATAAGAAGAAGTGATTAAAACAAAATGCTAATTTTTTTTCAATACAATCAAAACGTTGAAAAAATTGTCTTTTCAAGCATTTTTGTCATGTCTTATGTGCAAAATTTTAATCTTTTCTCTCATGGCATAATAATTTTTGATTACGTCAGTGTAACAAAATCACTGAACATAGCACATTAATTTTTGTATTTTTTTTCTAACTTCCAAGGCCAGACTATAGCTGCCATTTGCTGCTGCTGTTCTTTTCAGATTCTTCTTATTTTATGTATTATTCGTAGGTATTATATATTAATATTTATTATAATTTTTCGCACCAATTACTTCAAATATTAACTAAATGGATTATTAACACACTGTTAATCAAAAGAGGTTGCCACAAAAAACATACACACAGGCAACACGTACATACACATAAATATATATGTATATTAGCTTATACATACATACGAGTATATACATTAGTAAATATGTATGTACGTTCCCATATGTCCAATGTATTCATATAATATGCTGTAATTACTTTTGACATGTTGTAGGTTGATCTCTTTTGAGCATAAGCTCATAGCTGACACATTTATTAACATATAAAATGTATGCATAGACTCGTCCACAACAACTACCAAGTTGTACATATTTGCAAATAGCCAGAATAAGTAATAGCGTTCAGGATGTTCATTCATCCTTGCTTGTTGCTGTTGTTGTTGTTGTTCTTGTACCAGTACGTGTGCCATTTCTTTGAAAACAATGATTTTGGTAATGAAACATTTTTGCTTATTAGGCATCATCGATAAATTGCTCGGTCTTAACATCAGCAGCTTAATTTTTATTGTTGATATTTTGACCCTTTACGTACTTCTCAATACTTGCAAGTACAGAAGGCAGTTCAAAGATATGAGAAACAAAGAAGGCGACCAATTTAAATGGCACCAAAAAAGTTATCAGAAGATAACGACATACCTCTACTACTTATTTACCGGTGTATGATAACGGTAATGACATCTCTGTGTCGCTAGGTACAACTATACGCTCTGTCAAACCAAATCATTGGGGCCATTTCTTCGCATTTAGTTCTGTTAACAATATTCAGTTCATAAACCAACAAGTTTCATACAACAACATATTTTTTTTCTCTAGTAAAAAAGTCGAATTTTGTGCATACAAGCTACGATATGCCGACATCACTGATTTTCATTTTCCAATTGATGAAATGTGCTTTGGAATCTCATCGAATGCTTGTGGAAGCTTACGGCCAGCACGCTCTAGGCAAAAGACAGTGTAACTAGTGGTTCAATAAGTTTAAAAGTGGCGATTTGAGAATGGTGAGAAACGAAGAACGTGGAAGACCACCGAACAAGTTTGATGATGGTCAAACGCAAGAACAATTTACAGAACTATTAAATGTAACCCAACAATGCATTTCTCAAAGTTTAAAAGCCATGGGATTGATTTTGAAGGCGGGAAGATGCTGCCGCATGAATTGACTGAAAGAGAGCAAGAAAATCGAAAAACCACTTGTGAAATGTTGATCGCCAGGTACAAAAGAAAGTCATATCTTCATCGAATTGTTGCTGGCGATGAAAATCCTATCTGATATCAGAATGCTAGTGGGCCACATATCTGGGCGTTTTTTGTTCAGATATCTCCTAAATAAGTTTGGTCTGTCAAACGAGACAGTGACGTCTATGTATGGAAAATTACGAGTCGACGGCTCACATTCCATTCGAATATCCGGCCCTTTTTATAGCAACAAATGGATAAATGTGAAGCCCTTCCCAAAGATGTACTCTGAAAGCACCACTATGAGTTAGATTACACTTTCCCTTCTGTACTTTTCTTCCGATACTTAAAATTGTTTTATTATGCACATTAAGAGCGCTCTTTCAGTGCTTCCGGGAAGCTTAATGTCAAAGCTCCCTTCCATATCATGCAATGCAAAGAGTGTATGAGCTGTACTAAATTTAGACGCCAAAAGTAGGGCTCGAAAATTAAAATCGAATTTCATACAAAAATATTCATGTTGTATAATGAACGACGAAACATATGTACTGGCAGATTTCACGCAGCTTCCGGGTCAAAATTTTTATGTTGCTGATGCTCGAGGAAATGTCGAAGAACAATTTAGAAACCAAAAGCAGACAAAATTTCCTAAAAAATTCCTGGTATGGCAAGCTATATGCAGTTGCGGCAAAAGAAGCAAGTCATTTGTTACAGTGGGCTCTATAAATACCGAAATATACATCAAAGAATGTTCTTCCTTTCATAAGAGAGCACAATGTGTCCACATATTTTTGGACCGATTTGACATCATGTCACTACGGCAAGAAAGCTCTGGAGTGGTGCCAAAGTAATAACATAGTTTTTGTATCAAGAGAGGCCAATCCTGCAAATTGTCCGGAGCTAAGACCAGTGGAGAGATATGGGCTCTTGTGAAAAGAAATCTTAAAGAGCACAAAAAAGGTGTCCCAAAATATCGAAAATTTTAAAAGGAGATGGGCAAACTGCTCCAATAAGGTGTCTGAAACAACTATGAAATCTCTAATGGATGGCTTCTAAAAAAGGTCCACGAGTTCATAAATAGTGGTTATAAATATAAAAGTTATATTTTTCTGTAATTTGTAAAATATTATCAATTAAATAAAAAAAAATCAAAACCCTAAGATCAACCGTTTAAAATTTATTGAGTTTTATATATGTTAAGATTTTTCCGATGTCACTCCTTATAAAGAGGGAGCGCTTACAGTTAACAGGGAATTGTTCCAGTATAGGTGAAGAAGCGTTACTGTAATATTTACTTTTCCATTGGGTAGTTACAATAAATCTAAAAAATAATAAGTATTTACTACTTATTATTAGCATCTTACTTAGACAGTAAGTTTATTAAGCATCTATCATTTTCTCTTTTTGCCCTTTCTAGTTTTATTTGGAGTCGGTTGGTTTCTAAATCTTCGTCGAAAGGCAAGAACTAATTTTGAGCCTCTAAATGTATTCAAGAACTATAAAATCAAATTTGTAGCTATACAAAGAGAGAATTTAATGACTTGACACAATTCTGATCTTAAAAACGATTGAAAAATGTTTATTTATTGTAATTTTGGAATTATGGACATATTCATAGTATACTTTTAGGAAACTAGTGTCATATTTTTTATATTATTCTTCAATGAGATATGAAGTCATGAGGCAGAAACTTTTACACAAACTTACTCTGATTTTTTGGACTGTAATCTATGTAACGCTTCACTTTTGTCATGATTTCAGATTTAGTTTGAGAATAATTCAATGGTTCAGTTTGCTACAGATTTTATTTTCCCTGTGCTTGAGTACTTTTGAGATAACCTTGGTATTAGTTTAAGCTTAATAATTTAAAGGCATTACCATAAAATATCAATAGAACTAATGTTAATGCTTTTACTGATTTATATTCTACTTCTTTCAACTCGAACACTTTAAATTCTAAAATTTTATAGAAATAAAAAGGAATAGTTTCATACTCTTTAAATCACTAATCGGCAACAGTAGTTGCCACCACACAAAACACATAAATTTCCTCATCGGCACATAATAAAATATAAAACCGTAAAAATAAATAAAAAGAGTTGGAATTTAAATTTGTGCGCACCATTAGTAAATCAAGCATACAAAGTCGTAACCTTTCAAAGCAAAGCCAAGCCAAACTCAGCCTGACTCATTGCAGACAAATTTAGGATGCAGACAGCGACAACGACGTTAAAACTGGGAAAAAAGGATACGCAGACATTCAACGGAATGAAATGAAGCAAGCACGTGACATAATTATGAAAATTTGCTAAGGGAACTGAACTTTTATAGCAACTAGATATATGCGGATGTGCACACAGACATACATACTAACTTACACACAAAATGTCAAGCCTCGCAGCCCAAAAATGATTTGCCTTGAACATTTGACTTAATTTCTTCTATATTCAACTACAATAAAAGAAAAAAAAATTTTCTTAGAAATTAAAGGAAAGGAAAAAAAACAATAATACGAAATATGTTTTATTGCTTACAATTGAATGCTTTTAAGCAAACAATTTGGCCAAGCAAATTGAAAAAGGACCCTAATTGGTATTTTAAGTATAGCAAACGAAATAAACCAAGCCATTGAGTTGCTTCTCACATTAGACCGGTTGAAAGGTGGGAAGAGAGTGAGCAAGAGAGTGAGGACGAGTGTGTATGACAAATTAATAATTATGGTAAATGTGAGTTCTCACATTTTCTAAATATTTTCATGCACACACTTTTTCAATTTGTCGGAAACAATGAGCTGCCAGAAATAAATATGTAGGTAGTACCTATAGAAATATTAAATAACACGCGCTCAAAAGTATGCAATACTAGTGCTTACAATATAAAAATAAGCGTGTCTGTAATTAAAGTCGAACAAAAGAGCACACAATGGAAAAGAAACACAGAGCGAGAGAGAGGAGAGAGAGAGAGAGAGAGAGAGAGAAAGAGAGGAAGAGAGTGAGAGAGAGTGGAGAGAGAGTGACGGAGAGTGAGAGAGAGAGAGTGGAATCAAGCAGCTATTCAACCAATCTACTTGAAACGAAACGAGAAAGTAATAAACATGAGTGGTTTTGCTTTTTTATGTTGGGACATTTTTTCAAAGATTTCCATTTTTACTTATTGTTATTTTTTTTTTCCTTTTGTAAAAAAAATCTGTCAAACAAGAAAGAAATCACACAGTTAACCCCATCGACTAAAATAAAAGTAAAAGTGTGACACATGTTGTCATTAACGTGACATTTACATACACTATAATTATAATCACAGCGCTGCGAAAGAAACACACACCACACACACACACACGCTCACACTTATCCTTGTGCAAGATCAAGTTGCTCGCTCATACTCACACTGACTTAAGTCATTCACACCCACCCTCACTTAAGTCACACACAGTCCCCCCGATACAAGGCTCTTATTAATAAACCCCTTCTCTCTCTCTCTAGAGTAGATAACAACATTCTAACTCGCCCATGTACCGTTACACATTAATGCTACTTCATGCGCTTACGTTATAGGGCCACGTCATGGAACAATGACAAGCATAATGAGTAGGTGTGGCAAGCGTCCATTGACTACTGACAAGAACAGGCGGAAAGGCAGGCACACAAACACACAGAGAGACGAATAGATAGACAGGTATTCTTTCATTCTTTTATTCACTGTTTTTTATACACAAACGTGTGCGTGCGCTCGTGCTCATTGATTTCTTTCCATCGCATTATTGTTTAATTTTGCATACTTTCCGGCGTTGTACACAGCATGAGCAGCAGGCAGCAAGATAATTAAACGAATGTGCAAACAACAAAGAATTAATGCCCAAACATGATGAATGCACGTATGAACGTGTGAATGTATGAATGAATGAATGAGCGAATGAATGAAAAGAAAGAGAAATGCAAATGCATTAAAACATAAAAATGCCAGTTGTTGCGTAATTAAATTTTTATTGTTTTATTGTTGTTTGCTTGCTTGGCACCAGTTGAGTAGAGGGTGTTTTATTGTTTTATGTTATGAAAAGTGGCTTGAAATATGCGTTTTGTTTTGAAGATGATGCTGTAATGAGCTCTTAACAAAGTTTTAATTGGAAAAACACATCAAGACAGGCACAAAGATTCCATCGAGTTTTTATGATTTGCCAATCTGTGCATTCAAAGTCAAGGATTTTTCTATTGAAGATACTTAAGTTGAGATTGGTCATTGGGTCTAGCAACTATACAACTATACAATTGGTGGAAAATACCCTAATATTTCATTTTTTAGAAGGAGACATATAGCTTGAGGCATATAAAAGTTGCCACTGGTAGTAGGTTAAACTCATAAGGAGGTAGTTGAAATCACGAAGAGACACTGAGGAGTAATCAGAAGCAGCCAGAAGCAATTAAAAAGAACCAGGGGCAATAAACACGAATGAGAGGTAATAAAAAGCAACCAGAGGCAGTCACGCATGCTCAATAACAAACAATCAAATGCAGTTAGGGTTAGTATCTATAAATTACTTAGAGAGACGTAGCGATAATCAGAGTCAACAAAGTTAATCGCATGTCGCCACATAGATTCAGCAAGTGGCAGTTTCCGATAATCAAGACGGCTAAAGGTAAGAAAAGGTTAACAGAGTCAGTTAAAGGAAATCAGAGGAAATCATTTACTTTAGCAGTTAGGGGCTTTAGGGATGCTTAGAGCCAATCGTAGGAAGTTATAGGGCATAAAACACAGTTAAAAATAAACTTGAGGTAATCACTTAGTTTAAACAGAGGTAGTCACAGGCAATCAGAGTATTCAAAAGCCAGGTAAAGGCGGTTACAGGTAACCAAAGATAAACACAAACGGCAGTTTGGAGCAGTTTGAAACATTTAGAAGCAATTAGAGGAAGCTAGAAGCAACAAATGGCGATCAAATGTATCGGGAGATAGTAATTCAGTTTCAACAAGAAGTAGCTGGAGTCAGGTAGGCATATTTAGAAGCAAACAGGAGGTAGCGTTAGTAGCAATATAAGATAGCCAAAGGCTATCTAAAGGTAGTCAAGGGCAATTAGAGGTAGTACAGGATAATCAGAGGTCAGAAAAGCAACCAAGAGGTAACACAGGGCAATCATAGTTATGAATGGGAAACCAGAGGTAGTCAAGGGCTACCCAGAGTAGATCAAGGGCTACAAGAGATGGTTAAAATTATCTTTGTTTTTATATATTATTAAGAATTTGCTCTTTAAGATGATAATATAATAAACATCCATTAATTGGGTTTCATAATTAAACCAATAAATGATTCATTTTCGTATGACGCAATTAACCGGGCATTATTGTACAATACTACAAAATTCAATCGACTGTTTTGCTTTGAAGCTATACTCGTTTAAATTTAAAAAATTTTATATAGTTTCATTCCACACCCCAAGGAACTGACCCCAGTGGCGTAGCCAGGGGGACGGAGGGGGAGGCGGTCCCCAAAAATGGTGACACCCGCAATGTCCAAAAAGCGGGAAAAATATTATAATCACCTAAGTAGGTGTAAATGTCGAGAATTATACTTTAATTTGTTATCATTTGTTTTTTGCACGATGTGTTGGAGGAAGTGGATGCTACACAAAAATATTTGCAAACTCCAGGACTAACTGTCGATAAAGTAATAGCGAAATCGAATGCCCTAAATCTCTTTTTACAAGAAAAGCGGGAATGTTTAGTGGAAGGTGCATTTAAGAAGGCTAGTATTATTTGCTCAAAGCTCGGAATAAGCATCAGCCGGCGCATAAGGTACAAGAAAAGAATGCCGGGTGAAACGTAACGAGATATTGTTTTAACTGCTAAAGAAGAGAACAAGAGGCGATGCTTGAATACATCGATAGTTTCTCGACAGAATTAAAGTCTCGAACCATAACATTCAATCATATACCCGATATCTTTCAAATTGTGAAAAGAAATGACTTGCTGTTTTGCACGGATGAAGAACTGAATATAAATGCAAAAAAGTTGGCGTCGCACTACGATGAAGTTGTAGAAGAAGAACTTAAAGTAGAAGTACAAAGACTTCGTAGACAAATCAAGGCAGCAAACATTGAATTTAAGGTCGCAAGTAAATGGACTACGTTTGATATTCTAACTTTTATTGTAGAATGGGACTTTATAGAGTCTGTTTCAAACGTATCTTTGGCTCTTCAATTGTTCTTAACAGTTTATGTCTCTGTGGCTTCATGTGTATGAAGTTTTTCAAAGTTAAATCTAATTAAATCATGTTTACGCTCAACTATGTGTCAATATAGGATACCTAGCAATTTTATCAATAGAAAACGAATTTTCTAGCAAATTAGATTTCGGCAATGTTATTTCAGAATTTGCTGCAAAAAAATGCAAAATTTTTAAAATATTTTTTTAAAGCTTCATATATCGCAATGTAAATTTAGTACTTTAAATATGTACATCAATTTCCTACAACAGCAATTAAATAGTCATTTTAAAAAAAAGTTGTATGTAAACAAATATCTTTCAAGATCTTTAAGAAGAACATGATGTAAATAAAAATGTCCCTTATTGGTCTCATACTCGTAGAGGTTTTAACTATTTGTGAGTTAAATTAAGTACGTATTAATTTAAGTTCACTCATCTTTATGAATTCCTGTATTATCTACTTACTTTTAAATAAAAAATAGACGTACATACCCAAACATAGTATAATTATTTCAAAAGAAGAGGGGGGAAGGGTGTTATAGGGTGACACCATTTAGGGCCGCCCCGGGTGTCACCCGACCTGGCTACGCCACTGACTGCTACTTCTATAAAATAATCGTATTATAATTTGTAAATTTCAATCAACATTTTTTTAGTCACTTCTTCAACTCAAACCTTAGATTGTGTTCCTTATTATTAATTTCGGTCTTTGAGCAGTAAAAGAAAGAAGTGAACTACATAATTTTCAGTACCTAAAATTGTATATGTTTGTATTTATGTGTGCGTGTGTGTATGTCATTAAGCGCAAAAAGACCAAGACGTATTAACGGAGAAACCTTAATTCCTCTACCTCAATGTCATAATTATCGTGAGCAGTGAAAACGCCTACTCAACAACTTCAGACCACGATATTACAAGAACACTTTGCACACACCAAAAAGCACACACCACACACGCGCATTCATACATACTCATAATCGCAACTAGGCACTAAAAGACATGTTAATATTTTTGTATGTACATAAGTGAAGCGTACACAGTGAGTTCGTGCAATATTCGTACGCCTTTGCACTTTTGTGTGTAGATGCTTTATTTTAAGTCTTCACATTGTACTAACTTATAAAAATATATTAATTTAAGTATATTTGTATGGGCGTTTCTCATTCTCTACCTCTCTCACTCTCTCTCTAGCTTTAGCATACATTCAAGCTCTCCACATATTTTATGGTATTGGCTAAATTTTTGACATTTATGCCTTGTTAGCATGTTCAGTGCATATGATCGTTAAGTTAATGGTTACTGGTTGAAGAGAAAAATCAAAGAAAATACAAATTCTTCTCTAGTTACACATTTGAGCCACAGCGGTTTGTGCATTTTATTAATGCAATTAGTGCAAATGTGAATTGACGATGGCGATGGCTACGATGACGATGACGATGGCGACATCGACGACGGCGTCAAGAAGCTAGTTGCAGAGCACATGAAAGTTGCTCCAACCAAAACAACAAAGTAAAGAAAAACACTTTCTGCAAATGCTTAATTGTAAAATTGAAAACTCTTATGGTAACAAACTAAAACTGCAAGTATGTAAATGTCGAATAGTGATTTGCAAAGTGTTGGCCTTAATTATAATCGCATGCAAAAGATTATACTTACATATGAAATGTACGATTTTCTAATTAGAGTTTGTTGTTTGTTGAAATTTTTGTTGATGACGTAATATTTATAATGTGCCTGTCTTTGGAAATTTTGTAAGTATGTATGTGTGTGCGAGGAATCTTAATATCACAGTGGTCTTCATTAAAACTCGCAACACAATTACACTGTAAAAATTTTAGAGTTGAAATCAGCAGCAGGAGGAACGTGGGGCGGAGAACACAAGGTAAAGTTCGTGATAGTTGCACAATGGGATGAGCCCATGTTCGATCCTTGCTCTTCTCCGTCGTAAGTCGACATACAGCCTCCTCGTGGCACCCCTGGATAGCTACCTGACACCCGTTAGTGAGCTAACTAATATGTGCGGCGTGTTTCTCCGTGGCCGTGAATGAACGGTTGTGCGTCGGGCTTGGAACCTACCACGTTGAAAACTATACCAATGGATCCTCAAAAAGCCTCGGATATGGAAACCCCAAAACGCCCAAAGGACAACGATTTACGGATATTCACCTAGAATGTTTATGCACGTAGAAAAGGACGTCCTAATATCCGTAAGAAAAACCAGGTAAAGGGATACCTAACTGCACCTGGCGCGTATAGCAGAGGCGACTGGCGATATTTTATCGAGGCGGCCAAGACCCATCATCGGATGTAGTGGCCAACTAAGTAAGTAAGTAAATCAGCTATTGTACTAAATATACAAAAATTATACAGATCAAGTGTTAAAGTTGACTATATACGAGGTTAGCATGCTCAAATTGAAAAGTTGAGAAGTTTTCGAGCATCTCACAAACTTTTTTTATGTGGAGAAAGAGAACAGCTGATATATGCTCGCAAACTTGCGAGGTTTACGTGGTATACGAGGCGTTTGCGAACTTTCATGAAGACCACTATTATGTTGGTGTCTTGTTAGGAAAAGAATTTGTATACATTTGGTATCCATAGAAAATATGAAAGGGAGGAGGGAACAGAGAGGAACAGAATTTTAAAAATTATTTCTGAGTAGTACCTAATAAATGAATAATGAAACGAATATTGTTAAAAATTTAAATATTTTTTTTATTTTTAAATTAATTGACTATGAAAGCTTAATTTCACGGACAATGAAAACTTAATTTAAATTGCATTGAAAACATCATTTAATTGAGTTTAAAAATTTCATTAGTACTGAAAGCTCTTGAAAGCTTAAAGTTTATAGCTTTCATTGGCATTGATAAATATATCTTATTACCATTGGTCTCTTTTCCCAAAACATTAAAACCTTTTTTGTATTGCCATTGAAAGTATTCGCTTCGAAAATTCCATTTCGTTGATATTACGTTAAAACATTTCATTAACATTGGAAACTGAATTCCATGGGCATTGCCAGCTCAAATTCATTGGAAATTATAACTTCTTTTTATTACCATTAGAAGCTTCATGTGTCTATTTGATTGGAGGGCTCTCATAATTTTTAACAATGGAAGCATTAAGAGGACAATGAAATAGACAACTCATCTATTATTCTCTGATTTTTGTTTTTTTACTTAATTATAGAATTTTAATTTAAATTGTAATATTCATTTATGAACTTTCTGTAAAATATTTTCATAGTATGCCCATGTATATTCTTATCATTTCAATGAAATACTACGGACTGCAATACGAATCATTTTCTCTCGCATTTCCATGAAATTTTCTTTTTCAAGGTTTACAAACACAATGTGCATTAATGTCACAAGCGCTGCCAAGGTGACAGGCTTGTTTGTTGTAATTACTTGCTGCTGTGGTTGCTGTTACTTTTTCAACCTTCTCTCTTCAACAGTTTACAACATTCTCATTTTGGTCACAAACACACATAAAAACCGCTCATATAAAAGCAAAATGCATTTTTATAATTCCATTATGCAAATGTAATGCCATTGCCTTGCTAGCCTGCACTAGCTTTCTCCCTCTCTCCCTTTCTTAGACAGTCACCTCTGATTTTTTCTGTTAACCTCGTGCTAAATACATGCAAAATAACATAATTTTTCACATTTTTTTTTTTTTTAAATTTTTTTCTTTCACTTTTGTTTTTTGCACTTTTGTGAAAATAAAAACCCAAGAAAATAATAATATAAAAATATCCTTTAACCCCTGCGCACCTGTAGTTTTCGTCTTGATATAAGTGATAAGTGTACATACGAGTATGTACATTTAAATGTGTGTGTGTGTGCAACTATGCATGTTTCCATGTATGTATGTGCCTCGTTAGATTTTATACATTTTCGTGCTACTTTTCATATTTTCTACTTTTTTTTTTTGCTAACTGCTTGTGTGACAAAGCGTTGAAATTACAAAACTAAAAGTAGTAGCTAGTAAAAAAAAGTATGAAGGTATTATATGCAACAACGAAGAATTTTTTAAGTGAGTGTTTTTTGAAAGAAAGTGTGAATGTTAGTGTTGGTGTGGAGAGGGCGAGAGAAAAGAGACGTTGAGTCGTTGCCACATTTCTTTTCTTCTGAAAGGATTGTTTTTAAGCTTTTAAAATTGTGATTTATTTATTTTATTCTGCTTTTAAAATAATGTCATGACATTCGAAAAAATTATTTTAAATATTTGAAATGAAAGTGCTTAATGTTGTGTGGACATATTTTCAGTATTCTAAAGATAGCGGAACGTTCCTGAATCAACCACAGTCACTAATTACTTGAATAGACCGAGTATTTGAATACTCGAACAAACATTTCAATATGATTTATATGGTGAAATTTAGTTTTAATTTGATTCTGATTTTGTTTTGTTTTCTGTTTGGTTTGCTTCTAATTTTTTGCTTATTTGTTTCACATTTGATTCAGATTCGATTCTGATTCGTGTTTGATTTAATTCTGATATGGATTTATTTTAATTTGATTCCTATTTGTTTCTAATTTAATTCTGATTTGATTTTTGATTCTTGATGCATTCAGATTAGATTCTGATTGGATTTGATTCCAATTTAAAACTGATTTGATTCTCATTTGATTCTGTTTTACTTCCAATTTCATTCTGACTTGATTCCAATTTGATTATAATTGGATTTTGTTGTGATTTGAATGCGATTACATTCGGAGTTGAATCTGATTGAATTTTGATTTGATTATGCTTTGATTTTGATTTTATTCTTTATTCATATTTGATTCTGATTTTTCTTCTCATTTGACTTTGATTTTGTTCTGATTTGAGTTTGATTTGAGTTTGATTTGGATTTGATTCTGATTTGATTTGTGATTTGATTATAATCTGATTCTGATTTGATTCTGATTTTATTTAAATTGGTTTCTGATTTTATTTTGATTTGATTTTGATTTGATTTTGATTTGATTTTGATTTGATTTTGATTTGATTTTGATTTGATTTTGATTTGATTATGATTTGATTTTGTTGTGATTTGATTGTGATTGCATTCTGATTTGAATCTGATTGGATTTTGATTTGATTCTGATATGATTCTAATTTGATTCTGATTTGCTTCTGATTTGATTTGTGATTTGATTCGGATTGGATTCTGATTTGATTCTGATTTAATTCTGATATGATTCCAATCTGATTCTGATTTGATTCTTATTTGATTTTGATTTGATTCTGATTTGATTTTGCTGCGATTCTGATTTCATTCTGATTTGATTTGATTTGAACATGATTAGATTCTGATTGGATTTTGATTTGATGCGGTTTTTGATTCTAATTTAATTCCTAATTGATTCTGATTTGATCCTAATTTGATTTTGATTAGATTCTAATTTGATTCTGCTAAAATTCTGAAAAAAAATAAAATTCTCTGCTCTGATTTGATTCTGCTTTCATTCAGAATTGATTCCAGTGTAACTCAGATTTGATTTCGATTTGATTCTGATCAATTTCATTTATATTTCATTATTATGATGACTTAATCTTAGTTGATGTATATTTATTTTTAATAGTAAATGAACACGATGCATTTGATTTCAGATTGAGTTTAGATTTAAAAAAATTATAGTAGTGATCGCGTCTGATTTTTATCGAAATCAAATCACTAGTATCAAATTACTATGGAAAAATGCGGTTTCACTGATGAATATTGTCTCTCCACTATTTCTCTACGTTTTGAAGTAGTGAAAAGAACCAAGAGAGGGGCTTTTCTTTCCATCCTCAACCACTGTGCATGCTAATTATTTATATAATTTTTAAAACAAATATAGCAAAGAAGATATTTTTCAATCTGATCTAATAATGGAACTGTATAATATTTGAAAATAATTTGTTGTGTGGAACGTTTTTTTCTTGATATTTTTCAAACAATAATAAGCAAGAATTTTTTAATTTTTGAAATTCCACCTTAAAACAGATCGGCCAGCCCTTTCACGTTAATGAGACTCTCGCTTTTATTTCCGACTGCTAAATACGATTATAAAAATTTAAAAGAAAATGAATGTACTTACAACTCATATCCAGAATGACTTTTTTTGTCAAGGCAGCGACCACATGTCCATTACTCGCTTGGCATGTATAAACCTAGAAAAAGAAAACAGAATAGAAGAAATCATACAGAAAATTGAGTTGGTATGAAATTGCCAACTAAACGTTAAAGTCTAGCAGGCTAGCCTTAGGTCTTTTCTATCCAACACAAAAACATTTCATTTACACATTTAAGATTTGTTTTATGTTGTATGGCGCTGCTATACTTATTAGCTTGAACATAATTAATTAGTATTAAATTAATGCGCTCATTTAAACTTATAACCGAAAAAGAAAGACAAAATATAAATGTAAAGTGGAAAAGGAAAAGGGAAAGGAAGGCGCCATATTATCGAACATATGTAATATAAAAATAACAATATTAATAAAAGTAATAATTACAGTTAACACCGCCCACATAAACCCAACGGGGAAAAACAATATAAATGTTCAACAAATTAATAACATAGTAAAAACATACAATAACATACACAAACATACACATATAAAACAAAACCAACACAAAAAAATTAAAAAAAACATAACGTTTGACTTAAAAAGCTCATAAATTATTGATATAACACCGTAATTATTAGATAACAACTGTAATAACTAAAGGCTTGATATCCAGTATATTTAGAGAGAAGGAGCGAGAGATACAAAAGGAGAGAGACAGAGCATGTTTAGTGCTGTACATAGTTAGGACAGTTTGCGTACAGTGGAGCAAGTGGTGAAAATAGGAAGAGGCTGCATAGGGTTTTCATCAATATTTTATATCGTAGTTTTAATCTATTAGATGCTAACTGTTTTCATAGTTTGTAAGACATTGGCTGTGAATTGATTATTATGACTAATATTTTAGATGTATTAAAAAGTTTTAACTTTGTGAGCTAAATTGATTCAGCCAAACGGATTTACTCTCTTTAATCAGTATAGTATTTAAGTATCCCGTAATGTATATTCATCAAAAACAATGCTCATGCAAATAGGAGGGTAAGTGTATCTGTTTCTTTGATTACCATCTTCTTGGATGCAGTAGTGATTTGATTTAAATTAGAAATCAAAGCGACCACTTCTACTATAATTTTTTGAAAGGTTATAATTTGTCTTTATAGGTTTAAATTCAAAAGAACCAAGTTCATTTATAATTAGAACTAAATCAGAATCAAATAAGAACTAAATCATAAACAAATATGTAAGAATTGATTCAGAATAAAATCAAAATCACAATCAATATCGAACGGAATCAAATCAGAATCAATTTAGAATCGATTTAAAATCAAATCAGAATAAAATCAAAATCAAATTAGAATCAAGTCAGAATCGATTCAGAATCAAATCAGAATCAATTCAGAATTACTTAGTTGAGAATCAAATCAGAATTAAATCAAAATCAAATCAGAATCCAATCAAAATTAAATTAGAACCAAATCAGAATCCAACCAAAATCAAATCTAAATTAAATCAGAATCAAATTTAAATTAAATCAGAATAAAATTGGACTCAAATCAGAATCAAATTAAATCATAAACAAATCGGAATCAAATTTGAATCAAATCAGAATAAAGCAAATCGAATCAATGTATAAATCAATCAGTTCGTTCATTATAAGGAAACACCACTACACAAGTTCATAGCCAGCAATGTAAGTAACTTTTGTAGGTTACGAGGTATATGTACATACATATATAAGTATGTACATACTTTGTATGTAGTCTTTATAACAAATACTACAAAAGAGCACTAACTAATGTTCATTTAGAAAACTTTTTAAACTTTCTTAAACAATAATAATAGAATTCTTGGACAAAATCTTTTTGCTATGGTATGTATATGATGGAATGAGATAATTCTTTCAATCTATCGCAGAAATATTGGCATTCGAATTTTAAGAGATTATTTGACCCAGAATATAACTTTCAATTTATTATTCGGTTATTGGGTTCGGCTATTGATATCGAAAGAAATTTTTGTTAGAGAATTTTCGAGAAGATGCGAACTTTTGAAGAAAATATTCAAACAGAATTTTTGTAGAGTTTTAATACAAGATTTTCATCAAATTACAAATAAAAAATTAAATTTATTGATTTTTTCGATAGCGAATAACTAATTTTTTGAAGGGACATTGCCCTGAATAACTTTGTCAAGGTCATAAACAAACTGCTAGGTTATAATTTGTCTTTATAGGACCAGAACTTTAGTATCTGAGACAAAACTTTTGACTCTGATCTTTTCTTTTCGAAAGCTTTTGGTACAAACTATTTTTAAAATGTTTGGTTTGGTATAAGGAAAAGGACGTGGATAGTTGTGTGAAAGCTAAAAATGTTTACAAAACAAGCATCTTTTCCTCAGGTATCAAAGCTTCATGTACAGCTTAAAAATAATAAACATTTTTACCGACTTAAATCAGCCCCCACCGTAAAATAACGTCAGTTCTTTCTAAAAATCATCTATTCATCGTCACGTAATCAAAAAGTTGTTCTCAAAATATCCTTTAAACTTGAACTTTTAAGATAAAAGTTATCAACTTTTAAGAGTAAGATCTTTGTAGAATCTTTTTGTACAATTATTGAAGAAGTAGTATTACAGAGTGGTCGCTGTGGTGTAGTGGTAGTGCGTTGGACTGCTACGCCGAGTGTCCGGGGTTCGAATCTTGGCACAGGCAAAATCAAAAAGTAGAAAAAATAATTTTTCTATACGACACCACCTCTTTGCAGGCAATGGCAAACCTACAAGAATACAAATTGCTATGAAAAGCTTTTCACTTCGCCGTTCGGATTCGGCATTAATCTGTAGGTCCCTTCGGTTCATGTACAAATATAACACGCACAACATGAGTGGATGCGAAAAGTTCGGCCTAGGCCCTCCATGGGCTGTTGTGCCATTAAAAGTAAAGTAAGTAAAGTAAGTAGTATTACAGAATTGGCTATTCATAAGTTTTGAGGAGATATGGATTAAAAACTTTCCAGGAAATATTCAACTGGAGTTTACAAGGGAATACCAGTACAATACTTTCAATGAAATACATATTGAAATAAAGTTTTTTATCTTTCTTTTCAATAAATTTGTATACACTTCATACCACTGTGTAATGTGCATAATAAAAACAGCAGGCATGCTGCTCCTAGTTGTGGTGATGCCTGGTGACTTTCCTGGTGACTCACAAAATACACACAAAATATTAATAATTATAAGTAGCATTATTTATGGCGTAGTATGACAACAATAGATGTGTCTACCTAAACATGAGAATAGTTAAAATATGTAGAAAACCAAACAAAAAATACATATTTGAAATTGTCATCTTTTTTTGGAAATTAATTTTCAAAGATTAAAATTTTAATTAAAAGTTATTTTTATTTACCTTTTTGTGTTATTAATATAATTTCTTGTGATTGGAAATGCTAGTAGGAGGTAATTGCTTATTTTTAATTCTATGTTTTATGTTAAGTTAGGCAGGCAGAGTGTAAGGACAGAACAACAAGAAAGAAAAACTAAAACTAACTACTTTTAAGTGTAAAAAACCATTATTCAAAGCAAAACAATTTCTTGTTACCTTTCAAATGTTTAGTGAATTTCTCTGTCCGAAAAGCTATAAACTCAGTAAGAGTTGTAGAAAGGTATAACATAAAGCCAGCTGAATGGAAAAGCTATTTGGATGTATTGATTTTCAAGAGCCGATGCTGATTTTAATGATTTTTATTAGGTATGTGTTAACTACTGGAGATAAGAGTATCTAATCGAAAATGTTAAAAGAAAAAACTCCTGAAATATGTTTTGTTGTGTCTGTTATCTTTAGAGTATCTGTGAAATTTAAGCAATCCTTTTATACTCCACATCAAGGAAGATTCTACTGTTACAGGAGAAGTCTACTGTTTTCTGGTTTCTAAGCAAACACCATACCACAAAGCCTTAAAGTATGCAATGCCGAAATGAAATTGTATTTTATCCAAAAGAGATTACATCCTTTTCAACTATTTACAGCAGCTACTATATACTAGAAAATGTTCGTTTTCAAATCAATATAATGCAAAACTTTTAATTCCTAATTAAATAAGCACACATAACACACATATCGTGAAACACTAAACACACACACAGATACGCATACTCAGATATAGAAAACTGTATGAAAACCTACCAACAAAAATGTGTAAATATAACCAAACTAGATTAAAGTATTCTTTTTGTAACTGACAAAGTTTTTAGTATATCAAATCATACGCAGACTGACACACACACACACACACACACACACATACATTGAAACTAATTTACTTACATTCTTACTGAAATGACTCAAACTCAAACCCTTTGCCTCTCTAAAGCATTCCATTTTTGTCTAGGGTAGCGCTAACTAATACACACACATACAGTCTCAGTCTCTCCCGCTTTTTCATAATCTGAGGAAGGCTTAAGGCGACAGGATTAGATTAAATTTATGTGCATAAAAGCCAAAAAACATGGAAATACTTTGTTGCTGTAAATGTGTGTGTGAAAATTTCTTTGATGAAATTCGATTTTCAAAGTTTTAGTGAAACAATACAAGAATCTTGTTTCACACACACACAAATACATATACATGCATACACTTTGAAAACTTTCTTCAGACAAGCACAAGACAGATACTCACACAAACTTAAAGTTGTGTATTCGATACAAGTTCAGTTGAGTTGTGGTGTAGTTGCACTAACACACTCACACACACACACACACACACACACACCACTAAACTAGAGCACTAGTACTACGAATGTTTGTATGCACATATTTCCTTGCAGCATTCTTCATATACGAGTACATAGTTACTTAGTTACTCTAAATTGTTGCAGAAAACTTTTATTTGTTATTCGTTTACTTCTGCTCCGTTTCTATCTCCTTTTAGTGGCAAATGCAAGACGTTTTCTCTGCCATTAAATTAGCGTAACTTCGAGCGCCTTCAAATATTTTAATTAACTTTAAAAATTACACAGAACAACATATTTGAATTTGTTTGTTACTGCGAAGATGAAACGATGATTTAGTGGAAGAAAATACTGTCCTCATTAACTGGCTCTCAAGACTTCTACTTACGTCATAATGCATCGTTATGGGGGAATTCAACGTCATCTAACATTGAAGAGTTGATAAAAATCGGTGGGTGAACCTAGTATTTTGAAATGCTACAACTTTGATGCGTGAGGCAAATTTGTTGTTTTAGAAAATTAAAAATGTTCTTTTTCTTTGACACGAACCCCTCAGCCCTTTTCTGGACCCTTCTTTTCGGGAGCTTTTCGTATATGTTTTTCTCAAAATGTGTGATAAGAAAATAACATTCTTCCTTGAAAAAAAAAATTTATCATAATAAAATATTAATAAAAGAAGGCAGTCGATTATCAAAACCTCCAAAATGAAAATTTTAGAAACATTTCGACCGGGAGCCCATGAAAAGAGGTGTATAGAGAGGAATTGGACAGTTGGAGTGAATATAAAATATGTTAAGCATTTCATAACAGACAACTTTGCCTCTGACATGAAAGTTAAAAAACTTGGTGATTATAAAGGCATTCAAATAATAACTAATTTCCCACCGACTTCCAGCAGCGCTCTAATGTGAATTTGAACTACCAGTAATAAAAAAAAAGATTACATCTAATGTTGATAAATTTAATCATGTCACATGTCAAATAATCCTCCAAAAAATGTGTTGTTTTTGCTGTACTGTGTTATTTCTGTTTAATGCATTTACTACACCAACAAATTTGTTAATCAATATAATTTCACAGTTTGCGCAACTTTTTCATCATCTGAAAATTTTCACTCTAATTCCATTTGATGTGGGAATATTAAAATTTATTTTGTTGTATTAAAATTACAGCGCGCTTGAAATGTTTGGAAAGCTGAAAGTGAAGTTAATACGTTTAAAAGTTAGAACGATCGAAAAGTTTTCATGATTACTAATTAGATTGGAAGACTTTGCACTTTAAATTCATAATCCGTATCATAGGATTTAGAACAGTGACGGCCAGGCGGCACTAGTGATGGAATGTATCCATATTAACGCTTCGGAAAGCTTCGGAAATACCCGAATGGTATTACTGCGCTGGCAGTTCTGTAACAGGAAAGAGGGCCTATTGTTCTTGAGCCCAATAGTCAATTGCCGTTGAAAGATTGAAAAGGTTAAAAAAGTTCTCCTAGGAAATGTTCTCTATTTCTTTATGCTTTCAAATCGATTTATTGAGGCTTCGTTTAAGGATTCATTGGTGAAATATTTTAACGTGGTGGGTTTCAAGCACGATTCACAACCATTCATTCAAGGCCATGGAGAAGCCCGCCGCACACATTAGTTAACTCACTGACGGTTGTCAGATCGGTATCCAGGGGACGCCACGAGGAGGCTGTGTGTCGACTTGAAACATAGAAGCGCAAGGATCGACCATGGACGCACCTGCGACTGTCACGAACTTTACCTTGTGTCCTACGCCCCAGGCCCCCCAGAAAGAAAGCGCTCCGGCTAGAAGGGTGCTTTATTCGAACCACGCAGAAGGAGACGTCCTAATCTCCGTTGGAAAGACCAGGTGCAGGGCAACCTAACGGCACTTGGTCTTACCAACTGGCGCCAGCGCGCGCATAGCAGAGGCGACTGGCGAATCTTTGTAGAGGCGGCCAATACCGATCCTCGGTTGTAGTGCCAGTTGAGTAAGTAAGAAATCGATTTATTGCGTGGTCGCTGTGGTGTAGTGGTAGTGCGTTGGACTGCTGCGCAGAGTGTCCGGGGTTCGAATCTCGGCACAGGCAAAATCAAAAAGTCTACACGGCACCACCTCTTGGCAGGCAATGGTACTTTTACAATGGTAAAAGTAGAAAAATAATTTTTCTACACGGCACCACCTCTTGGCAGGCAATGGCAAACCTACAAGAGTAAACATTGCTATGAAAAGCTTTCCACTTCGCCGTTCGGATTCGGCATTAAAACTGTAGGTCCCTTCCATTCATGTACAAATATAACACGCACAACATGAGTGGATGCCAAAAAGCTCGGCCTAGGCTGTTGTGCCATTAAAAGTAAAGTAAGTAAAAGTAATCGATTTATTGCACTATTTTCCGAAATAATACAAAAGCTGATTTGTGAACGCAAAGCTTTTTCTATTAAATTGCAGGTTGAAAGTTGCTCTGTTTAAGATTTTCTAGGGAGCAATAATATAATAGTTATTTCACTTTTTAATATCTAAATCTATTCACATTGGTATTATTGCCAGTAGATAAAGAAAAGTGAAATTCGATATAAGGCACAACACTCTCCGCTTTATATGTATTAAAGAGCTAAACTTTTTTTTTCGCAATGATGTTGATTGAAGTTTTAAAGCTGAACGATTTTTGTTTTTCTGAATTAGAATCTGATTAGAATCTAATTTAAAATCTATTCACTCGCGAACAAAGGAAACGACATTACTCATGTTGTATGTACGTAATCCAAACCAAGACACTATACTCTTCCCCATATATTTAAAAAAAGAAACATATAAAGTATTCTATTCATGAGCATAGCAGTGATTCCGATCAAAACTAAAAGCTTTCCGCTGCGAATTGTTAGAAACTCATTAGTAGGCTTAAAAGGTTTTCACTCACGAGAAAAGAAAACGGCATGTGCGTTTCTCTGATGTTCAAATGATGATGAGGTAGAGTTAAAATGATTGAAGATAGCGAAACGAAAATCCGTCACGAAATACTTAGTATATATATAAGTTTACTCAACACACCAGAAATTGAGTAGGCCCTTCTCCCTATACAAGTTTGCATATATCAAGAGGTTGTTAATATACGATTGAGAAAGTAGAAAAAAAGTAGAGGGAAAGTACTGGTATAAAAAATAGAATGGGTCACTCTCTATATAGAAGTAGAGGAGAGGCTGTTATAATGCAACGTTGAGACGAAGAGAAAAGCTACAGAGAAACCGCTGGTATAAAATATATAAAGGCGATTCACTTTTTAAGTGTGTAGTGGCTACACGTTACAGTTTTCGTTTACTCTGCCGATTTTCAAACCCGGTTCCCGTGAGTACCGCTTATCAACTACAATCCTTCTCCTTTTAGTTCTTCAATTCTAAATTTCGAAGTACTTAGAGTTTTCAAGAAGTGTAAAAAATAAGTGTGGTCGCTGTGGCGTAGTGGTAGTGCATTGGACTGTTACGCAGAGTGTCCGGGTTTCAAATCTCGGCACAGGCAAAATCAAAAAGTCTACACGGCACCACCTCTTGGCAGGCAATGGTAAACCTGCAAGAGTAAAAATTGCCATGAAAAGCTTTTCACGTCACCGTTCGGATTCGGCATTAAATTGTAGGTCCCTTCCATTCATGCACAAATATAACACTCACAACATGAGTGGATGCGAAAAGTTCGACCTAGACCCTCCATGGGCTGTTGTGCCATTAAAAGTAAGTAAGTAAGTAGAAAATAAACAGTTCTATAATCTACTGATACAGTGAAATAGGTGTGAAATTGGTCATTTATGAAAGTTCTCGAACGTGAAAACTTAATTGCTCGATGCTCTTTAAAATATATATATTTGCTTCTTTATTGTTAATTTAACTTAACCAGGATCTGCCCAGAACATGTTCTCTTTTTTGTCTTCTCTTTCTTGTTTTTCTTCTTCCTTCACTGCTACACACTTGCAGCAATGACTAAAAAATAAACCAACAAAAATTTGCAAAAAAAAATCACTTAATTAGTAAATTATACACGTAATTTATGTTAAACAAATCCGATTAAAAACATTTTTTACACCACAGGGCACATGAGGGCGGGCAGGCAATTCGACACGAGGAGGCAGGTAAGGGCAGGGCCAAGACATATGAGTCACAATAGCGACATTAACATTATTACAACAAATAAAACATAAAGCGGCAAAATGGTGCAAGCACCACAACAACGAAGAACAACAACAGCAAATACAAATTGTCCCCAAGAGCTAATACGCTTAAGTACCACACAAAATTCAGAAACACACACGAGTACATACATTCATACTACATGTGAGTAGGTACTGGTAAAGCTCAGTAGTAATAAGAATTAAAGCTTTCATCTACCGCCAACCAAAAAATATACGCACACAGACACACATACACAGCCATGCAAGTATACATATACATACATACATACTATACATAACAAAACACACAAAATTTTCAACAGATTTATGTAACACGGAAGAGAGTAAAGTGGAGTAGAGTAAAGAAAAAAGGTTATGCCAGGTGTTAAAATTAATTTACAGCAACTTGACCACCAGCACACACAGTCACCAACACACACACACACATACAGACATGAAATAGGAGGTGGAAAATTGTGCCATAATGAAAGACTAATGTCAAAAGCACATGCTCAAAATTGTTTTAATCCGTTAGAATTGATGACAACGACTCGAAGAAGCAGTGAGTATGTATAGAGTGAGTGTGTGTGTGTTTGTGCTGAAATGACCAGCAACGCCAGCAACGAGGACGGACATCCAGCGTCGTTGAAACCGGAAAGAAACAACTGCCACACTTACTTATTTACATACATATGTACATGAATTCGTCTGAGGTTAGGTTGTATTATGTATTTTTGGTTTTTTTTTCTGTTCAGAGGCAACAGTTTTCTTTCGCTCTTTTATTTTCTAGGCTAAAAGCGGAGGGATTAATTTTTAAGCACAATTTACAATACTCAAACGCAGAAAACGAATAAAAAATAAGCAGAAAATTATATGTTATTGTATAACAGAAGTGGGTGTTTAATGCTACTTCTTACTTTAGAAATTCAATAGAAAATAAATAAATATATAGAAACACGAAATGTAGATCCAAAGAAGAGCAGCACACGGCACACATCAATAACTGAATACATACTTACTAAGAAATTGTAACGCAACCACAAGAAACGTAAATTTTCAGTCATGTATTATGTGGTGGTACACTGCAAATATAAAATCCCTAGGCTTAAGTGACAAAAGTAACAAAAATTGTGAAAACGAAAAATAGAATAGAGCTAAAAGAAATCTGTTAATGTAATAACACTGCGCGATCAACGCACAACCAACTACGGCACGGCGACCACTAGCTAATGCAAGGCAAGGAATTTAAAGTTGCCGGCGAATACCGACTAACAAATTTCTAAGGAACATAAAATCAAAAACTCCCATCTCTATATCCGCTAGTTTTGCGTATATTGTTTATTATGAAAAGGTATTAAGAATTTACTAAGACAGCACCACTACCCTTACCCTTCGTTTGGAATGTTATATCAAGTCATTACTTTATAAATAGAAACGGTTATGACAACATTGGGTAAAAGATCGTGATCCCTTTTATAGGGTCTTCGAAAAGATATTCCCCATCAAAAGGCAGACAATCACTAAAAGTCAAAATCACTTTTGTTAAAATTTTTCCAAGAAATTAACACTCGAAATCCGAAAGAAGGTATGCCTCAATGAAAAAGAAGTTAAATCTCTGAAGGTTTAATCCACCAAAGTTCGTTGGTTCTTAACGCAATCAACCCTTGAATGGCCAAAATTTTATTCTTCATTATACTGAATTAATAGCAAACAAAAATCCATCTTTAGGGGAAATATTTCGGTTTGAAGTGAAAAGATTTTCGAAGAAAACATTCCAAATTGATAAGGTCATTGAAAGTAAAAATCTCCTGAGTTCATGGTTTTTTTTTTTATAAAGAAATTAATCCTTGAAAGATTAAAATTTTGCTTCACCCTTTATTTAGTGAAAAATTTCAAAAACATTTGGGATAATTGAAAGTCAAAGTCGTAGTCTCTGTGGCGGTAGTACGTTGTACTGTTACGCAGACTGTCCGGGGTTCAAATCCCAGCACAGGCAAAATCAAAAAAAAAAGGAAAAAAAGTAGAAAGCCTCAAAGCCTAATTTTTGCTTTCATGCAATTAATTAATCCTTTACATACATATGTACACAGGATTAGATGATTGAAAATAGTTCGAGGTCAGATCTGAAGCTCAGATCTCTCCAAAAACCGCACATGTCTAGCCATCTCAAAAAACAATAATTACATTAAAAAAATATTACTCATCGAAAAGTAATTTGGGCGTTAAAGATACTATTAAAGATACCTAGATTCTTGTTTTGAAAAAATTTTTACAAGAAATTATTCCCAAAATAAAAGTACCGAAGGTCACTGCAGGTCAAAGCCACCTAAGTGAAGAAATAAACCCTTGAACACCAAATAGAAATTTTAACTATATTTTATTTGTATAGGATAAACCGTTAACCGTCACAGAGTAATTGAGTCTTGAGTCAAAACCGCATAAAGCTAACTTGAAAAGAAGTTATCCCTTGACCACCAGAAAACAAACAGGCTAACATTTCTTAATGAAAAATATTTCGGGCCACAAACCTTCAAAACAGTATACATTTAAAGCTAAAATAACTTTTATACGGGATTAACCGTTGCAAGTAAGTAATAACTACAAAGGAGAAGGGGTAAACGAAATTAGCCTTTGAAAGGCAATCCTTCAGCGAAAATATTTGTAATTAAAAACTTCACAATCTAAATCAAATTTTAAAAATAAACCCGTAGAAGCTCATCTTTTAAAGGACAGAATTTCATTTTTTCAAATAATTATTAACTATAAAAAATAACAACAAACCGTTTTTGGAGAAATTATTCCAGAGTCGAATTGAGCAGGGGTTACTGAAGAGCAAAACCACCTACGTAAGTTAAAATTGAAAAAATCAAAATTAACTCTTGAAAGGTAAAAACAACGATTTAACGTCAAAGAAAATGTTTCCTATTGAATAATTAACCCTTGAAGGCTAAAATTTGTGATAGTTTTGTTGCCAATATTCCCTTTATATAAGATTGACCGTTAGAATGCACAACAATTAATGCTCGAAGGAAATATTCCTGATCGGAAACTAGTTGGAGAGGAAAATCAATTAAGTCCAAATTTGGTGAAAATATAAATTTGTCCGGAAAAGAAAAAAATAACTGCCATTAAAGGAAATGTTTGTCATTGAATTAATTTTCTTTTTAAATTAACTCTAGAAACATCATTAACTCTAGAAACATCGTAACAACATTATTAATTTCTTGTTTTTGGATCTTTAACTGTGCCGAGCATGCAAACCTCTTAGCAATCCATCACTCTATTGACTATGTCATGGGAAACAATAAATGTCAATCAGTACTAGGGGTTTAAAAAGTTTACAGCATGCGTTAGTCACTGGATGTGAAGTTTGAAATATTGTTATATAAAATAAAAAACAAAAAAAAAGGACGGCCCCTTGCATTTTGCCCCATTCTGCATATTCTGGCATACTACAATCAAAAGTCAAACGATTAATTTTAAATTACCCAGTACATTGCACATACTACAGGGGCAACCTAGAAACCCAAGTAAAAAGAATCAAACAAATTATTTTGATTTCTTTAATGAGCATCATTGTCCCATTGACAATACATAATCCAGCAACCAAATTTACACTACACTACAATATTTGAAACCACAATATACTCAAGTACTCGTACCAGAGACAAAGAGCAAACAAAACACTCAAACCGTATAAGCTGCTGATGCAAGTATAGCAAAAGAAGAAATGAACAAGAAAATAAGTAAATACACAAAAACTCACAGCGCAACAAAAATGAAGTAAAAATAAAAAATAAAAAGAAAAATGAAAACAAAAAATATTAAGCCGGTATTTGTTAAAAATTGTTAGAGACGACTACTTCCTTCTTCCATATGCATACATACATATGTACATATGTATAGGTACTTAGTAAGTCTCCCCAGCAGTTTATTACTTTTCTTCTCGTCTCCATTCCACTCTACGAGTACACTGCTTAAACTTGAAAATGAAAGAAAAATCCAAAGGAAATCCCTTAAATTATTATTTATACTGATTGTTATTATTTCCACTACAATGACAATGTTGGTAGTTTGTGGTAGAGAAGACAATGTTTGTGTGTGCACACAACACTCCTTCTATAGCCTTCTAAATATTATTCTACTCTCATACACCACAAATTGATTTTAATCCCAAATATTAGTCTTTATATATTTACGTAGATATCATTTTGGTACAATAGTAAGTTGGGAAGCTGAAAGCAAGCCAAAGCAGCTAAAGCAAATAGCCTAATTGAAATTACTTGTCACAATTCGGAAGAAAATATCACACAAAAGTTATTTGTGTGTGTTAAGGAGAATTCTGTGGTATTATATTTTTATTGTTGAATTATAATTTTAATAACTATTTACTGTTACCACAAAAATGGTTTTAGTACTTATTTGAAGTAAGTATGAAGCTACTTTCATGAGAATACGTAATTTTTAGCAGATTTAGGTTATATACATAAATACTTAAATTGTTTCATAAGATTCTTATTTACAGAAGGCGTGTATGTATGCAGCTGGGGCAGTGGAGGAGATCAACTGGCGCCACAAATATTTATCAATATTAAATGAGTGCTTTGAATAAAGGAAAGAAAATTGATATAGAAATCTAGAAATCATGCCACGTAAACTTGCCCCATTTAAGTAATATTTATTAATTTAATACATTTGATTTGAAGATGAACATTACGAGCTGTTAGTAAGTATTTTGTGGTAGTCCAATTCACTTGACTGGTGAAGTGTTCAAAGGCGTGGTATTGCATTTAATTTGTTTAAATTAAAGAAGCTTTGAAAAGAAATAGGTCAAATATTCCGAATTATGTATGTGTTTATTATGTGGGTCAATTGGAAGTGAAATCAAAATATTTATATATATGGTAATGTGATTTATTGTGTGAATCAATATTCCAATCCCAAAAATCACGCACGTAAGTGTGAAAAAATCAACCTCAAATTACATGCAGTATTTTAAGGAATAAGAGGTAGAGTCTACCTCAAATCTCTCATAAGGAACAAGAAGAGAATTTTTGCTCTGCTTAAAGGAGGCAGAGCAGACATCAAGTATGAATTGAGTCATAAAATCTTGAGAAACTCAACATTAATTAGAACGAAAATTAAACCTAAAGTCAGGTTAGAAATCTTGACAAATCATAAATCGAGCCTTCGAACTCAAATCACTCGTAAATCACCTTTAATCAGAACAGAAATCGATCCATTGGTCAAGCATGCAAATAACATACTGAGAAATCAAAAACGTGAAATTTAGGTATGAATATTTGAAATCAACGTGGCTGTGCTATTTTTAGAAAACAAAAATTAATGAAATGCTCCCTGAATCAGAAGCGAAGTTAAACTTGAATTTCAAAGCTGAATTTAAACATGAATTCTAAAGAAATCGAACTTAAGTTCGGGAATGAAATTTTGATTTCAATCATAAATTCGATCATGAAATTTTAGGCAAACAGAAATAAATTAAAAATTCCCGCCATCCCGCAAATCGATCCGGAATTCAGGCATAAAATTTTAAGATATCAAACGAAATATCAAGAAAGATATCAAATTGAAATGAAAAGTGAATTCGTAAATTAAATTTTGAAATCAGACGAGAATTTTGTCCGGAATTTCAGAACAGATATCTAATATAAGTTCAGTCATGAAATCAATTCAAGTTTTCTCAGTTAGAACAACCGCAATTGATCTTGGAGTCGAGCATAACATCTTATAAAATAAAAGAACAATTGAAGACTGTCTGAATCAGAAAAGAAATTTCAAGAAATCGGAAATCAATCCATAAATCAGTCTTGAAATATTAAAAAATCAAACGGCAGTTTAGATATAAAATTTTAAAATCAAAAAAGTTTTTTAGAAATCTGAATCCCGTTGAAGTTTTTTCTGAATTAGAGCGAAAATTAAACTTGATTTTTAGATACAAAATATGAAAAATTTTTGAAAATCAATTCAAGTTTACAAGCATCAAAAAGAGATCTAACGTGATTTCAAACATAACGTTATAAAAAAAAAAAAAGTAAAGTCCTTTTATCAGCACACAATTTTGAGACATCCAAAACCAATTAAGAAGAACAAACGAGCCCTGATATAACATTTAAATTGAAACGAGTTAAAGGTAGCTTGAATCAGAATAGAAATAAGGCCAGGCTTGAGGTACAAAATTGGTGGAAAATAGAAATCACTTTGGAGGAATTCGTAATGAATTAAAGTCTCATTTTATCATAACAGAAATTCAACATAAATTCCAGAATGAAATCTTTAGTACTGTTATTTTCAAGTAGCATTGACAAAATCACTGCTACTAAGACACGAAATCATTCCAATTCATTATAGGTAGGATTTTTTGTGTAAATTATTTTTCCTTCTATATAAAATAAGGGTTTAAGTTGCCTTATCTACTCTAGGTGTATCCACTCAAAAGCTTGAAATATAATTAACGATTTAATACACACACAAAAAAAGGTAATTGGAAGTACTAAATTTCCTATCAATGCATTTCCCACTGGTTAATTAGACAGTCGCTACATTAACTCAATTCTTTCACTCACTCACTTTACATAAAGCATATACAAACAATCTCATTATAACAATTGAAGAAGCGATTCGAAAAGTTCAGAATCTCCGGTGTTGCGTCTTCTTATTCATCTTATTCCTCAAATAGAATCAATATCCTAATAATAATGAGGATTATGGCAATGAGGAAAAATAGAAATAAAAAGAAAAAAGTGTAAGTATGAAGGAGGATGCCAAACGATAGGCAAAAAGTACGTAGAAAGAAGAATAATAATGGCATACCAAACAGAATAGAAAAGAAAAAAAGGAAACTCATATACGCAAAAAAGAACAAGCAGGAAAATTACGAGAAAATGCAAATAAAAAGAAAATTGGAATTGACAATTAATATACACAGGCATGTGAAAATATTGCGACTTAAATTATGACGAGTTGAAGGCAAAGGAAGAAAAGCAAGGAGCTACTGGGTTGTTGGATGTGTGAAAAGAAAGCGTAGGTATATACTGGTATCTCCAAATAATAATAATAAAAATGAAAATGTTAAGCAATGCTTATTACTCGTACTTAGATGTTATGAAAAAATTATAATAATTCGCTTCTAGCTTAGGGAGTTAATGATACCGCAGCAGAGGAGGCAAACAAGTTTGTTTTTCATTCATTTCAATTTGTTCCCCTACCCCTTCAAAATTCATCTTCATTTTTTTTGTCATGTTTTTTTTCGATATAGCAAAACAAATACATATTAATGATAACGACATAAAGATGAATTAACATAAATTTTGGTAGACAGTTTCGATTTTCATGCTCTTGCTTATTTGTAATTCAGTTATAGCCATGGAAAATTTTAAGGAAAAATTCATAATTATTTAAAGGAAGTAACAGTCAAAGATAAACAGAAAATTACGAGAAAGACTGCTGACAGTGTTCGGTAGAGTCGGTCTCCGAAAACCACAGGTCCTCGAACTGAAACACTTCGAATAGAACAATACCATTCCATAATTGCTTTCACTTGAGGCAACATAAATTATACCTTGAAAGTATCAGTAATAAATATGTTCTCAAGCTGTAAACTGAGTATGTAATCTCTAACTTGAATTTCGATAAATCAGCTATAGGGAATGTATGTAAGCCAGATCTACAAAAACCCCCTGACACAGAAACTAACAGTAGCAGTTGGAAAAAGCACCCGAATTCGAGAGAAGTAGAATAGTGGCCTATTGTACAACAGCAGCAGAGCTACCGTACAAGTCTACAGTTGTATTTGTGCCTCCATGAGGGAACCTTACTTTACCCCAGAGCGGAAAATTAATTCTACCCAAAGTTTTATTATGTCAACAAAACTTTCCTTAAAATTTCAGATATTTAAAAACATACTATCTGTCCTTTCGTCCTTCTGGTAAGATTATTTGTCCTCCCCCAGGAAAGTTCAAACCTATCTACCGGTATTGTGATCGCTGACCTCTTCATAACAAAAGAAATGTCCAATAGCCTTTTGATTTCTAGAATATAAAATGAAACGGAGAATGAATCGGCAGTTGATCTGGGAAATAATTATCAGATAGACTATTCCAAGTCAAACTGTGGCACTTCTATAGACAATGCAAGTTCACGCTATAGTCGCACGGTTTTTTCATTTCACCTCCGCCTAATCTTCCGAACCTAAAATATTCCGAATTACAAAATATTTCTGTGATAGAACAAAATGAAAGGAAGGTTGTGCGTGGCTATGAAAATATGGTTCCTGGTACATAAACTCCTTATGCCAGTTATATAAAAGGTTCTGTAAGTGTTACAAAGTCTATACCCTCATGCCTTTTATTCCTATTAATTTATGCCCACAATTTTCTGCTCGGTTTCAGCGTATACAAAAATATTTTGGAAAACTACTTGAGGTAGATTTAGCAAAGTGAGTAAGATTGCTCCTGAGTCTAGCAGATTAGTCATAAGCGCTACAAATCTCTTTTGAAAAACTTCAGGCAAGAAAACCACAAATATAGCAGAGTCTGATTCCATACCATATAAACTCGTTAGAAGAACAAACCGTTAAATTTTGAAGTTAATGGACGGCCTGAACCCAGTGTACTTAAACTTCCAGTAAGAAATAAATACATGAAGGTGTAGCTGTAAGTGTAGCTAAATTTGTAAGCAGTATTCTCAAACTTCTTGGTTGAACTATCTGCAGAGTGAGTGCATAAACGTCTAATTCCGGTCCAAACAAATTCGGAGAAAGAACTTAATTCTAGAGTAGAACTAGCTGTAAAGTTGTGAAAGCTTTGGTCTGGATCGTATCCCAAACTCTTTGGTATAACTATCAGCAAGACTGAGTGTACGATATACGCAAATTACTTGGGTTAACTTTATAAAGGGTTCTATAATACACACTACGAGTCTTGTTACTCAAACTTCATGTTAACTATCCCAAAAATTTCGCGAGAAAAGATAAGTTTGATCTGTGCATATACAAACTGCCTTGGAAAACTAATTGCAGAAGATTATTCGAAGTAAAAATAATTTTTAAAAATTCGTGAAATTATTAATATTTTTCTTTGTGTGTATGAATGATACTCATGTATTATTATGTTCATCTTCGATTTGTGGAATATTTTTCAATAATTTGAAAACATTTCAATTTACGCCTGATGTGTTTCGATTTCGATTGAATGCAACTGATAAGCGCTTATTGTCGTTTGTTATTTCTTTCTCATCTGTTCGATACATTTTGAGCCGCTTAATAATTTTATTCTTTTCTTTCTGCACTTAATCATCATCTTCATCTAGGAAGATTTCACTCAATATCAAAAGAAGAAATAATAATGACATAAAAATGATTCACATAATTTTGTAATAATTTTCCAACTTCCCCAAATCAATGAAATCTGATCTCTCTTCGTAATTTCGAGCGTATTTTTTCCAAACCATAAATTTTTATTGGTAAGGAAAGTGTGGAAAAATGCAAATCATTCTCCCCTCAAAAAATTTAAGAAAAAATTCCAAATACATAAATGGAGGAAAGAAAGAGTCCATCTTAATTTCCACATTCTCATTTGATGAGCATCGTTACAAAATGCCAAATGTGGTTTACGTTAATGTCAAATACTTACTTCAACTCAACTCAATACTTTACGTTTACAATTTCTCACCAATAAAGAACAGAAAACAAAAGATTCGGAAAAAATCGTAACTAAGTCCGCACGTAAAAGTTTCTCAGTTTTTATTTAGATATTTTTGATTTTCTTCTTCAGTTATAAAATACAACATTCTGGTCACCTTTTATTCTTATATTTGTATTTCCTTTTCTTCGGCGCTTCCGCTACCTTTTCAATGCTTCAACAACAGATGATGGCGAAGAAGAAATATGGACTGAAGTGGGTGGAATGATTGAGAAAAGGTAGTCGTCAGGTTAAACATAAGTTGGAAGGAAGCCTCCAAGGCTTTCTCACTTTTTTTTGTTTTTTTGTTTTTTTTTTTTGTGGGGAAATAAATAGCACCATTTTACGTTTTTAACATCTGCGACCGTAAATGTTGTTAGAAAGGTACAAAACCGTAACTTAGTACGCTAATATATCAAGAATTAAGTACATAAAGTTGTGAAACGTAAGTTATTTCTCTCGTTTTATCTCCATCTCTCTCTCGCTCTCTCTCTCACACACCAATTTATTGGATTCTTATTCTTTGTCTTCTACGTTCAGGAAAGAAGATTGAGGTGAGCTCGCCAGAGAGTAGTCAATGTAGTATAACTAACAAATGCATTCGCTGTGAATAATGTTGTTAGTTTGTAGAGTTGTAAATATTTGAAGAAGTTTAGGGTAAAGTTAAGTAACTTTTTAACGAAAAATACATATTTAAATTTATAGAACAGAAAAATAAACTTAAAAGGAGCACTTCAGGGAAAATTCGCATTCGCATTTCAATTTTGAAAATTAGAAGTGATGTGGCGGCTTAAGGGGATGAAATATTCGATTTTATATAAGGCAAATTACTTAATACTATTGAAATTATGTATGCCATCTAACACCAATATGTCTATTAACAGTTGAATTTGTCACTTACGGAAATCAATTTCGCAAATCTGAATTAAATTTCGCAAACTGAATTAAATTTCACGATTCCAGAAATAAATTCTATTTAAATGAATTCAATTTCACGCTTTCTTGATCAATTTGAGGTTTTCTGAATTGCATTTGGCATGTCAAATAAATTTTTCTGTTTTGACTTCAATTTGACATTATCGGATTTCAACAGGTGAGAAACAGGTGACGATTCATGACAACACCATTCCGCTATTTTGAGTTCAAATTAGAATTTTCTAGAATTTTTGCGCTCAATTTGTGTTTTATGGTACGGGTTAAATTTGACGTTTGAAGCTGTTTGACTATTCTGAATACAGTTTGATACTATCTGAATTCAATTTGACTATTGTGAGTTCAATTTAATGCTTTTTAAGTACAATTTCGCGCTTTCTAAATTTAATGTGATATTTTCTGTAATCAATTTAACTACTTTCAATACAGTGCGACTATTCAAAGTACAGTTTGATGGCTCCTAATTTCGATTTGACAATTTAAGATATCTACTTGACAACTGTTTTAGTTTTCTGGATCCAATTTGTTGCCTTTGAAATTAAATAAATTCAAAAATGTAATTAAACGCTTTTTGAATTCTATTTGAATTTTGTTAGTTAAGTTTTATACATTCTGAATATAATTTGAAGCTTTCTGAATTCTGTTTGAAAGTTTCTGAATTTAATTTTAATATAAAGGGTGTTTTTTAGAAGTGTGGTTTTCAATGTGGAAATCCTTTTTTCAAAGTTGGTCTTTTGGCAGCTGTCAGTTGATTTATGCTCACTTTGGTTTGCCATTTCATAATGAATAGACTTACTCCTGATAAACTTTTGCGAATCGTGCAAATTTATTATCAAAACAATGGTTCAGTTCGCGCGGTTTTCACAAGAAAATTTTGTTCAGCGAGGAAACTCACTTTTGGTTGAATGGGTACGTTAATAAGCAAAATTGTCGCATTTGGAGTAATCATAATCCACAACCCATTGTTGAGATGCCGTTACATCCTCAAAAAGTCACTGATTGGTGTGTTCTATGGGCAGAGCGAATCATTAGTCCATATTTCTTCAAAGATGAAGCGGTCATAATGTTACAGTCAATGAGGAACGCTATAGAGCCATGATTAATGACTTTTTCGTGCCTGAATTGGAGGATGTTGATGTGAACGACCAGTTCCAACAAGACGGCACTACATGCCATACAGCCAACGAAATTTATTGAAGGAATCTTTTGGTGAGCGCATTATCTCGCGTCGTGGACTCCAAGATCGTGCGGTTCAACAGCGCTGGACAATTTTTTGTGGGGTTATGTGAAATCGCTTGTCTACGCAGATAAGCCCAAAACGATTGACGAAGAGAATATTCGGCGCGTTATTACTGACATACGGCCCCAATTGCTGCAAAAAGTAATCGAAAATTGGGCTTCTCGGCTGGAATTTATTCGAACCAAATCGTTTTTAAAACATAATGGAAAAATCCTTATCTTTATAATAAAGCTAAATTCTTGGCCATAACATTAAATTATATACGTTTTATTTCTTCTCGAAAACAACACTTCTAAAAAAACACCCTGTATTTTGACATTAATTTAAATACTCTGAATGTATTTTGATGAAACACTTTTCAATTTGACTATTCTGAATGCATTTTGATTAATTTAATTTAACTATTCGCAATACATAGTGCTCGCTGTGGTGTAATTGGTAGTGCGTTGGGCTGTTACGCAGAGTGCCCGGAGTTGAAATCTCCGAGATTAAGGTAAGGTCAAAAAGTAGAAAAAAATATTTTTCTACATGGCACCACCTCTTGGCAGGCAATGGCAAACCTACAAGAGTAAAAATTGCCAATGAAAAGCTTTTCACTTCGCTGATCAGATCCGGCAATAAAGCTTTAATTCATGTACAAATATAACACGCACAACATGAGTGGATGCGAAAAAAGCTCTATTGACACTTCCCGAATAAAATTTGAAACCATTTCGAATACAGTTTGAAGCTTTCTGAAGTTTTTGAATTCAATTTGAATTCAAGCATGATGCTTTCTGAATTCAAGTTGATACTATCTGGATTAATTGAGACTCTTTCTGAAATCAATTTGGCTACTAAGGATACAGTTGGGTGCTGGATTTGGAGCTTTCTTAACTCAACTTTATGGTTTCTGAAATGATTTTAAAGCTGTTCCAATTCTATTTGATACCTTCTGAATTCAATTGATAATTTCTGTATTCGTTTTGGCTATACTGAATTCAACATGAAGCTTTATGATTCAATTTAAAGTCAATCAAATTGACGCAATGTGATATTGAATCATCCTCACTATCACTATGTATTCAATTTGTTCTTTATCAAAACAGTTTGACGGTCTCTATTAAACTTTCTATTCAAAATTTTGGAGGGCGGACTACACTGAAAACTAAACCACTTTAATTTATAACTATTTATGCACATCAACTGCTGTCTACGGTACAAAATGTGGTGTCAACTTGATTCCATTTGAAACATACACACATACATAGATACTCGTAGGTGCACATGAGTACACACTCACACATACACAAACAAATACATACGTATCCACTTACTCACTGGGCAAACATACCCAAGACTAAACTGAACCAAAAGTAAAGTGCTTTAACTTACCGTTAGCAAATCCCTGCGTGCAATATTCTTTAAATGCAGCATATTACGCACGCTTCCATCTGGCAAAAGTTGAAATGAATCGTCGACGAGAGCGTGTTCACGCCACCAGGAAACGCGCGGCGGTGGTATGCCACCACTCGACAAACATGTCAGATTAATGCTTTCGCCCTCCAAATAGGGACCGGCCATTTGGTCGCGTACCGCGCCGCCATGGTGATCCAGAATTGTCAATTGTGTGGGCGGAACTGTAAGTGAGAGAGAAAAGGAAAGAAAGAAGGAATGAATGAGGCAGATATAGAAAAATAAGTAGGAAAAGTTGTAGACGAAGAAGAAAGGAGAAAAATATTATTAAGGATAGGAATAAAGAGTAGTGCACAAGCACACAAGCACACACGCTCACACATACAGACTCATAAGTATACATCAGAGTAGGAGTCTCTATGCAGGAGGACTATGTACGAGTAAACAGCAAGAAAATATATAGCAAAGAATGTCAAAGTGGCATGAGTGCAAAAATATTTCTCCGTTTCTATTACAGAATGGAAAAAAGTGTGAAAAACGGGAAATGTCGCATTAAGCGGAAATAAAAAATGAACGGAAACGGAAATGTTTGCCAAAGACTTTAAATATACATACACACATATAGTACTCAATGTGTGTGTTTGTGTGTACACGTAGACATTTTCTTCTACTTTCCTTACTTCTTTATTTTTTTCATTGTACTTACGAGTATTAAATGTTCAAATGAAAAATATGAAATCATTTGATTTCAAATACAAACGTTGAAATTGTAAAAGAAATACCCAAGAGAAAAAAAAAATTTTAAAATAAAAGTGTGTAACAAAAGAATCTCTCGCTCCTAGTTTTTTTTTTTTTTTTTTTTTGATCGCTGTGTCGTGTCTGTCTGTTGGTTTGTGTTTGTAACTTACCCAAAACTGTCACATTAATCCGCCAATTGCGCGTCGGTGATTTATGAAAATCAACGCGACATTTATACAAACCGGCATCACTGGTTTGTATATTCTTTACACGTAACGCTGGCGGATTTGTGTCATAGTAAAAATGCGCTTTATTCCTGAACACTTGCTCATCCGCCCATGCTATGCCCTGATGGAGTGGGCGACCGCGCGCATCGAAGCTGAAAGTAGCAAAAGAAAAGAAAAACCGGATAAATTTTGTAAGAAAAATGAGCATAAGAAATATGTTAAAGGATAAGTATAAGAAAAAAAAAAGAATTCAACATTTATTCTGAATTTTCTATAGCATAGAAAATCAATTGCAGTAGTAGTGGTAAGAGGACACTTAAATTTTTTCCTCTCCTACCCCAGAAGCATATCAAAAATTCTAAAGCGTTTAACTGCCAAAAGGTTTTCTTTTGATGAATAAATTATTTGCATTTCCATAAAAATTGTTGAAAAATGTGAATAGTACATCTAAGGAACTGCACGCTTAAAATAAAAGCTAAGCGTCTCATACTTATTTAAATTATTCTTTACTTTTTTCAAAGGAGTTCTCAATATCGAATATGCAAAATCATATATGAATATTTATGAATTGAAAAGTGCTTCCATCAAACAAACTCCAATCAAATAAGATTCATTTCGTTTGATGTATAAATGGTTGGACTGTTGCAGCCATGACTAATTGAAATGTGTAAACACATTTTTCACTCATAACTGTTATTAGCCAACGAAAAAATATTTCTTATAAAATAAAAGCTACGGACAACATACAAAGTTTTCTTATTGTTATAAAATGAAAGTTATCATATTTTGGGAATATTTTTCCTTTTGAAAATAAATCTTGAAAATAAAGCTTGGAAAATTTGAAATTTTTAAAGATTTATCGTCCGCCTCTTGCACCACCTTCTCCCCTAGCCTACCTATTTGATTGAGTGACTGTCTTCATAGTCGCTGTGGTATAGTCGGTAGTACGTTGGCCTGCAAAGCTGAGTGTCCGAGGTTCAAATCTCGGCACAGGCAATATAAAAAAAAAAGAAGAAACAACACAGCACCACCTCTTGGCAGACAATGGCAAGCCTACAAGATTAGAAATTGCTTTGAAAAGCTTCTCAGTTCGCCACAGCGATCAAAACTGCTTAATTCAGTAAATATTTTTACAACGATTTTTCTAACTCTTTATGTTGGCAATAAGACTAACTATTTATGTAAATTTAGTATCGTTTTTAACACAGTGTTGTAATAATAAATAGTGGACGCCGTGACGTAGTTGGTAGTGCACTGGCCTGCTATGCAGAGTTTCCGAGGCTCAACTCTTGGAATCAATAGAAACTTTAGGGTCTTGAACGCTCTAGCTATCTAAAACCAATAAAAAAATTGAGGGTTCAGAAAATAAAAATTTCAGACCAATTGCAAATACTCGGTCAATGAAGAATAGAGAAGAGAATTCAAATATTTGAATCATGTTGTGCATGTTATATTTGTCCGTGAAAGTAGGGGACCTACAGTTTTAAGCCGAAAAAAATAATTTTTCTACACGGCACCACCTCTTTGCAGGCAATGGCAAACCTACAAGAGTAAAAATTGTTGTGCATGTTATATTTGTCCGTGAAAATAGAGGACCTACAGTTTTAAGCCGAAAAAAATAATTTTTCTACACGGCACCACCTCTTTGCAGGCAATGGCAAACCTACAAGAGTAAAAATTGCCTATGAAAAGCTTTTCACTTCGCCGTTCGGATTCGGCATTAAACTGTAGGTCCCTTCTATTCATGTACAAATATAATACGCACAACATGAGTGGATGCAAAAAGCTCGGCCTAGGCCCTCCATGGGCTATTGTGCCATTAAAAAAAAAAGAAGCAGTTTCGGATTCAAGATTCGTGTTCGAGACTTAAGAAGCTTTTAGTTCAAGAAGTTTTCATGTTCAAGAATTTTTAGCTTCAAGAGATTTTCGTGTTCAAGAACTTTTCGAATGCAAGAGATTTTCGGATTCAAGAAGTTCTCAGATTTAAGAAGTTACGAAGAAGTTAGTTTTCGGTATCAAGAAATTTCAAGGTTCAAGAAGGTTAGGTTATTAGGTTCAAAAAGTAACAGGTGCAAGAAGTTTTCCGTATCAAAAATTTTAGTTTGAAGAAGGTTTTGTGAAGTTTTGAGATATAAGATATTTTAGGGATCGACCACAATCCATTAAAAGAAATTAGTAATTCCAAACTTATTATTTCGCATGAAATATAGACTTCCGTTCAATCCTCGGGTTAGTTCTGTTTTACTCCAAAAGCTCCTACAGTTCCGAAGACACAAAGAACCTTTTCTAGACTAACAATATGAAATTTATATTGTCCTCAGAAAGATGTCATTTATAGACTTCTAAATAAGGCTCGGAAAAAACTTTTTTATTAAGTTAGAACAATTTTTGAGCGCGAAGGAAAAAACTCGAGATCGAATCCATTTGTGTCTTTTGCTTAGATCGGAAATCAGAGTAAAAATTTCTCCCTTTCGATATTATTAAGCAATTACAATTTGGATAAAAAGAAAAAATTTTTAAAAATTAAAATTTTTATACAATTATTACACCTAAGTGAATGTTTACACTGGCGCAAGCATGCATATGTTTGTTACAACCTTACTTTTCTGCCTGTCTCTCTCGCATAGTCGTTCATGCATACGCCAGTGTAAACACCCACTAAGTCCAGCAAAATTTAAGTATATATAACTAAAATAATGAAAATGAGAAGAAGAAAAATGCTATAATTCTCCTCACTTTACTTACTTTACTTTTACTGGCACAACAGCCCATGGAGGGCCTAGGCCGAGCTTTTCGCATCCATTCATGTTGTGCGTCTTATATTTGTACATGAATGGAAGGGACCTACAGTTTAATGCCGAATCCGAACGGCGAAGGGAAAAGCTTTTCATAGCAGTTTTTACTCTTGTAGGTTTGCCATTGCCTGCCAAGAGGTGGTGCCGTGTAGAAAAATTATTTTTTTCGGCTTAAAACTGTAGGTCCCCTACTTTCACGGACAAATATAACATGCACAACAATTTTTACTCTTGTAGGTTTGCCATTGCCTGCAAAGAGGTGGTGCCGTGTTGGAAAAATGTTTTTTTTCTACTTTTTGATTTTGCCTGTGCCGAGATTCGAACCCCGGACACTCTGCGCAGCAGTCCAACGCACTACCCCTACGCCACAGCAAACATTAATTAATCCTAAGTCTGAAGTTGGCCACATAACGCCTGAAGTATGGATATCCTCCCAGCTGCCAGTGGCGAAAGATGCCACAAAAAGTGCTTCCAAAGTAGTTTTCTGTATATATTCGTGCATATGCGCGAGTCTGTTCCCAATCTCAAAAATTAATGCCTTTCCATTCCACATTGTTCGGATGCAATTTACAACGAAATTCCATCCTGAATCAGAAAAAATCTTCTTGACCGTGGCATATTCTTACCGTTGGGATTATTATGCTGGTGTTGGAACAAATGTGAAGCAACCCAAATTAATTAAATACATTTTTGTGTTCCGACAACAATTAAGCAAAAATTTACTATGGCGACATGTGCGCACTTTCAGTATAATTTTCTGACGCTTCTTTGTATTATTGAGAGCTACTACATGATCACAAACTCACAAACATATGTATGTACATATTTGTTATATGTACTTAGGTATATTTGTGAGAACTGTGTGAACTGCTGCTGTAGAGTAACAGCTCATAAGCAGTTTATTAATTAAAATAAACCCAACCACAAAAGAGGTGCACAACAGTGTTTACACTCCCCGGCATTGCAGTCACTTCACTTTTATTTCACTATAGGTTTTTGTGATTCTTGTCAGGATTTTTAAAAATTACAACAGATGCCTTATAAATACATATCATACATACACGCATTCATAGTCGTAAAGACCAAGACCGGGAGGTAAGGCCAAGCTCAGAATGGAACAGGCAAGGCAAGCAAAGCAAGGCAATTTTTCGGCAATGTTGCACATTAAAATTACCAAAGAAAATTATGTTGAACTTGAATTGATTCATAAAAACACACGCACACACACACAGTGTAAAGTACTCGTAAGAGGAAATGAGTGAAAGAGAGGGGCAAGGAGAGAAAATAAATAAAAGGAAAGCAAAGAAATTCAATTATCGAAAATGAAAAAAACTTATTCCGAAAATGTACACATATTTTTAGCATTTCCTAGAATTATGATTGTAATATTGACTGCAATTGACTATGTAGGGCAAACTTGTAAGTATGCAAGCCTTTGAAAAAAATGGTACGAAGGCAAATGCTGAAATGCTGAAAATGGCAAAGCAATAAGAGTAAAAGTAGTTCTTTCGTTTTCTTGGCACCACTGACATTTCGCTTAAATAGTATCTAGGAAAGTGATGCCAAAAAACATAGAATTACTTATTTGAACTTAAATTTATTATCTTTGATTTTGAAAATAAAAAGAAGAAGACTCTTCGATTAATTTAGTCGACGTATTAAGACGCCAGTAAAAGGGGAAGGCAATCAAACGAGGGTCATTTAAACGAGAATTATATACATTCTTATATATGTACCCATGATGGGGGACTGCGTGAGCTTTTTTCTGAACTAACTCAAGAAACCTGAACTTGATATCAAAACAAAATTAGTTTTTCCTCAACCAATATCCAAAAGAGTTAAATGATTAAACCTCCAAAGCCACGAATCAAGCCTCACTTAAACCCTTTCCCCCAAAAAGTATTGCCCCCGAAAGCTATTGTTATTAAAACTGCCCTTCCGCCAACACTCCTCTTCCTGAAACACTTTCCTTCGAAACTCTTCTACGAAATCCTACTCTGACATCGCTTTTCGAAACCCTGCCTTGAAACCCTCAACCTGATACTCTCCGCGAAACCTCTCCGAAACTCCCTCCCCACAAGTTCCCTCTCTCCAAGATCCCTTTAAAGAAACTCCTACACTCCAATAATCTCATTTTATAAAAACTCTTTCCTTTCTAAAGCGACTTATCCAAAACCTTCTCTAGATGGAGGAGAACCTAGATTTGACATGACAAAAGAAATTCCTCTTAATTTTAATTTCCAATTTTATCCCTTTAGAAAACACCTACTTCTTAATTTCTCCCGAAAATCCCCCTACGTTTTCCTAGGCACTTGAAATAATTTCTTCTTAACCAAAATGAGTTTTTATTCTACTCTTTCTCACGAACCCCTTTATGTAACCCCTCCCCTTTGACATTGTAAAACAATGATTATAAACTCCAAAAATACCTTCCCCATAAATAAATCTCCCCCCTCTCTGCTATGGGGCTTTCCCCGAACCATCCCATGGGCTGCGAAGGAACCTAGGTTAACTATTTTGTCTTAGTATTATCTGGTAATTTGATAATCCGTACCCAGAAAGTCATACATTTCTTCATTCCTAAAGCTGCTTACCCAAAACATTCTGAAGGGGTTAAGAGGAACTTACTCATAGACTTGGCATTTTGAAATAATTTCTTCTTAACCATAATTTGTATCCCTTCCAAAAAAAAAAAACTTTCCCCTGAACTGCAGGCCTATATCCCCTTACGTCATTGGAATTTATCCATAACCTACCATATTTGACATAATAAAATAATTTATTTTTAATCATAGTTTGTGTTTGGGTATACCTTAACCCTACTCAGCCTCGAATGTTGGCGCAAGTCATTGTCTACATTTTAGGCACTGGTGCATGCAACTGAACCGTGAATTTTAGTGCAAGTTCATTGCCGCAAGATATGCTGTATATGCAGTAAGTGAGTGCATTGCTATTGTATGTATTTGTATCCCAATATCTATAAATTTTATAAATAGTCTTTGCTAACCACCAAAAGGGTTGTTTTAATTCACTTGTAAATTGTATAATTGGTTCATGTACTCAGTATACCATATGTACAGTGCACACTCTATTAGAATGCGGCTCATGCACCTGGTCTCAGTCCTTTTAATATAAATTCATATTAAACAATGGGTTTAGTAATTACCATATTTTTATTGTTCGGTGAGGGAGTGATTTTAAAACGGGGAGACAAAGCGGTAACCAATCGGACAATCAATCATCAAAATTTGTAGTTTTTATACCTTACCCGAAATTCTCATAAGTACCACAAACACCTCTCTCCCAAAACCCATGCTTCTAAGTTCTCTCCCGGTATGAGGTTATTCGGAAGAGTCTCAAAGTTAGAGGGGGGGTGGGGGCGACTTAGATTTGACATGATAAAAATAAGACCCTTAGAAATCAATTAAATGTATTTGAACACCCACCAGGGGTTTCTCTTGACTAAGCTATTTTAGTAGAAGGGGCACTCCTTTTAAGAAATAAAGATTTTCTGTGTTTTTTGTTACCTAGCAACGGTTTTTATCCAGAGCTAACTGCAAATAATAAATACAATTTTCCTTAAAGTAAAAAGTAAACCTCGAAACTTCCCACAGGATACGTTTGAGTATCCGATTGTGTCAAACAAACACATTTCAGGTTAAATTTTGTGTGAAAACAGTTGTGTAATTCGTAGCTAGTGTAAAAAGTTACATTGATTTGAAAATGAGTGAAATAAGTATCTGAAGAAATACGTTATGTGAAGCTTTATTACTTACTTACTGTAGAAAAAATGTAAAACCGCTGCAAAAACATGCCGAAAAATTTGCGCGGTTTACGGTGAGGGTGCTGTGAGTGAACGCCGGACCCAGGAATGGTTTGTTCGATTCCGTTTCCGCAATTTCGATACCAAGGATGTACTGAATATAACTGAAAAAGCCGATGACATTTTGCTAATGGTGGTGGAAGACCGACGCTCGCAGGCTGTCAGGAGATAGCGGAGGCACTAAACAACTACCACTGATACTTTTTATATGATCCAATAGAGTGTAATTCAAACACTCTAACTCTTCGAATATATGTAAGAAGAAGAATTTCGGAGCATTTTGATAATCTATAGCCTGCAACGGTAGATCCGCTATTAGAGTCAACGAGTTTGTGTAGCCTGAGACTATATATAAATGATAACGATAACATTGATTTATGTCGTTCTTTCTATTCGCCCACCCTTTTACATTTGGGATAAGATGTTAATAAAACAAAAACAGTTCAAGCACCCTAAATCTCAGTAGAACTTTTGCGAATTTTATAATTTTTATCAATCAGTTTTATTTGGTTTGTTTTACTACACTTAAATATTCGAATACAGGAGATTCCTCTTAATTGATCTGTCTAAAATCTGTTAACCTATAATTGGTTAATTTCACAATTGGAGATATTCAAATAAAAAACAGTACATATATAAATTATTAAAAATTATAGGATCTCAAACGGGGAAAACTAAAGATTTTATATAGAATATTTTCACAGCACGGAAACTTATTTCTGTACTTGTGGCCACTAACATATCCAGAGGTTATAAAGGCGAGAATGCAGGTCGCAATGATAAGGTCGCATCGTGTCTTTAAATAAACCAAGAATAATGAATGGCTTAGTTTTTTGCCTACTCTTAAAATTTGTCCCCTTTTCGATCCATTAAAGTTGCGGGTTACATTAACTCAATTTTAATGAATAAAATACACATTTCTCAATTCATTTTTCACCACTCAACAAAATAAAATATCAAAATATTATTTTTGAGTTTAAATAAAAATAATAATAAATTTAATAAAAATAATATAAATAGACAAAATATTGCATCGTTAAATTTTAATGTGCATGCATTTTAAATTGTGTCAAATGCATGCTAGAAAAGGCACTCCAGCCTACAGACGTGAGCCTTGTGTGTAAGTATTAAATATGTACATATACATATATGAATATGGTTGCCAACATGATATTATAATAATAAAAAAAAATAAAATGAAAAGAAAATATTATAAAAATTATTTCACATAACACAAAATGCATACACGCATGGCTCACGGTGCGTGAGGTAGTGATTGAGTAGAAGAGAGAGAGAGTGAAGGAGTGCGTGAGTGACTGGGTGGAAATTTGTCACATTGATGGTTCACAATGCTGTGCTAACAGTTTGGTGGTTAACCGTAAAATGGTGAGCGATAGGGGAGTGGCGTACCATGTTGCTTCTTTTTCATACTTTTAGGCCTTTTTTCATACCTATAATCATATATAAATTCATACATACATAAGTATGCATGTACTTCTAAATACAATGTGGGGCAAAAGTAATGTCATAATATTTGCAAATGATGTCAACTGTCATTGTGCTTTGACATTTCTGTTATTTGTTTACAACAAGCAAGTCCAAATCACCTTAAAATCACCAATTCGGAACCAAAATACCGTAAAATGGGCACAAATAGGAGTTGGTCATTCGATCGAAATAATTTTTTGAACTTACTATCATAAATTTTACACCTTCAAATAAACTTTCCATGAAAACAGAGCCATTGTTCATTTCTAACAATATGGCATCCAACTTTTGGCCCACCTTCTATAATTAAATATGTGACGAGTACGTACGTCAATGAGTTTAAAATTCTCTCTCATTTGTTGATACAATTTTTACGATTTGTTGTTGTTACCACGCCATTTATATTGTACGCCACGTCAAAATCTTTATGCAATATTTTGTCAAACTTTACATAAATTGTCATAAACAAAAATGATTTTATTTCTTTCTTTCCCCTTGTTAGAACTGTTTAAATTGACGCTTTTGTTCTTTTTTGTTTGGATTCTCTTTCTGTTTTGGTTGAAAAAAAAAACAAGAAGTTAATTAAACGTGTCGGATTTACGATTTATTTATGTGTCCACACTTTTTATTTTTATTGCCAAATTGACACATTTTTGTGAGTAATTTTTTTGTTTGTGTTTTCGTTTTATTGGCCGGTGATTTAATATCAAATTTACATACTCAAAATTACATTTTTTTTACATACATATATTTTTTATACACATACTTTCTCCTTTTTTTTGTTTTACGTTTTGATACATTTTTTTTATCACCAAGTTTTCTTTCAGCGCGACTCATGTAAATTAATAGAATTTGGTTGAAATTCTATAAACCATATGTAAAAGTGGAAATTATTCAAATAATTGCTGAAATTACAGTGGGACAAACTATAAATACAAAATCGAATGCGTTATTTAATTGCTCAGACACATGGAGGAATGCAAGGTTTGAGCCAATGCGAAATTAATGGAAACATTGAATGAAATAACGTTATTGGTTTAAGTCTTTGGAATTTGTTTCGTTTTAACAAATTCCTCTCTGCTTATTTCTCCCTGCATTCATTTCTCTATTCCTTTCTCTCATCCTTTCTTTATTCCTTTCTCCCTTCCTCTCTCTGAATGATAAGTATGTATTAAGTATTCATTCAGTGGAAATTTCGGAACAAAAAAGTAGTAAGTACTAATCTCTGCTGATTCATAGAAACAAGAAAATGTTTGAAATGTTTCTCAAAAATAAATTATAACACGAATCAATTGAACTTTTTAATGTTTAAAGTATGGCAAAACATTAGGTTTGAGGCTTTGATAAACTAACATAAATCCGTGCTATTTAAAGACTTTCTCCCTCTCTTTCGCTAATCTTTTTCTCTCACATTTTTCAGTTATAGTATAAAAACATATTAAAAAAAAAAAATTTCTAGTGAACTCAAAAGAAAGGTTTGAGAATTTGTTATATTATTATTATAAGGGTGTTTTTTTTAGAAGTGTGGTTTTCAATCTGGCAATACTTTTTTCAGAGTTGGTCTTTTTGATAGCTGTTATTTGATTTATGCTCAGTTTGGTTTGCCTTTTCATAATCAATAGACTTACTCGTGAACAACGTTTGCAAATCGTGCAAATTTATTACCAAAATAATGGTTCGGTTCGCGCGACGCATAGCGCGCTGCGTCCAATATTCGGTCGACATAATCGCCAAGCAGAGTCGGTAATTCGAGCAACCATGGATCGGTTTTGCACCACGTTTACTCTAGTGGATAATGCGCATCCTCAGAGACGCCGTACAGTGCGCACCGTAGGCGCCAATGGGGAACGTTATAGAGCCATGATTAATGACTTTTTCGTGCCTGAATTGTTAATTGGAGGATGTTGATGTGAACGACCTTAGGTTCCAACAAGACGGCGCTACATGCCATACAATCAATTTATTGAAGGTGTGGCCTCCAAGATCGTGCAATTTAATATCACTGGACAATTTTTTGTGGGGTTATGTGAAGTCGTTTGTCTACGCAGATAAGCCCGAGACGATTGACGCCTTGGAAGAGAAATTTCGGCGCGTTATTACTGCATACGGTTATTACGGACATAAGTAATCGAAAATTGGGCCTCTCGGCTGGAATTTATTCGAACCAGCCGCGGCTCGCCGGCCACTTGCCCCAAATCGTTTTTAAAACATAATCGCAAATCCTTATCTTTATAATAAAGCTAAATTCTTGGCCATAACATTAAATTATATACGTTTTATTTATTCTTGAAAACCACACTTCTAAAAAAAACACTATATGTAAATGCATGTGCATACCTACGACGCATAATAGCAAGCGTTAAAAACAACCGTTAACTGATTAAAACATAAACATATCCTGTACACAAAGAGTGTATGGTATAAAAAGTAGGTAAAAGAACCCGAAGACACAAATAAAATCTAAGAAAGTCAATAAAGCTCAAAAGCACAATAAAATGAAAATTAAAATTCACAAAACGAAAAACAGAAAATACAGGTACTTTATATGTTAGACCGTTGTGGTGTAGTGGTAGTGCGTTGGACTGCTACGCAGAGTGTCCGACGTTCGAATCTCGGCACAGGCAAAATCAAAAAGTAAAAAAAATAATTTTTCTGCACGGCACCACCTCTTGGCAGGCAATGGCAAACCTACAAGAGTAAAAATTGCCTATGGAAAGCTTTTCAATTCGCCGTTCGGATTCGGCATGAAACTGTAGGTCCCTTCCATTCATGTACAAATATAAGACGCACAACATGAGTGGATGCGAAAAGCTCGGCCTAGGCCCTCCATGGGCTGTTGTGCCATTAAAAGTAAAGTAAGTAAGTATTTTATTTATGATTTTTATTTCTTTTTTTTGGTGGCGGAGGGGAAAGTATTACCAAGCTTTCTATCAAAAACACTGACCCTACTCAAAAACAAGCAGCATAGCATAACATTAAAACAAGCACTGCTCTGAAGTCAAAGGGTTCAAAGGGCAACAATTTCCAGTTAGGTGCGCAACGCAAAATATAAATCAAAGTCACAAAAAAATTAAATGGAAAGTTTTTTTTAAATTAAAATACATAATGTTTTTTCTTTTTTTCAGGATTTCAGGTATATAAGTATTGTAAATAATATTCCCTGTTTTTATCATTTCAAAGGATACTTTTTTTGGATTGATTATATTTTGTTTATCTTGTCAGTGTGACAAAATAAAAATAATTTGTTTTGCTATACAATTTCTTTCGTTGCGTAATCATTCTCTTCATATACTTAACTAAAACGGAAAATCGTGTTCAAGAATGTGATAAACCAAGTTTGGAGATCATTACTTTGGTTTTTTTTCAAAGATTTCAGACCAATTTCGTTTCAGGGCTTTCAATCATTTGTAAAAGCTGATTTAAGTTAGATAAGTATGTATCTTGGCGCAAAGAGTGGCTGCTTCCAATACGGAAACCGAAGTAGCTTCTAACTAAAAGTCATTTCTATATCATGCCTTCGTTTAGGTACGAAAAGTATATATCTAAGTATACCATATGTATAGCTTGCCTGGATGTGCAAAAATCAGCTTAAGGCCCCAATGGAGTGTGCAGTGCCACTTACGAACCTTATGCAATCACGTCGAAATATAATTCTGAAAACGAATAAGTAAAATTGGGAACCTCATTCCAGTTAAATCTGGATAGGTAGTAAATAGTGCCAAGTGTAGTTAGCCCCAGTATTGGATTATACAGAGGCTGTTCATCCGATATTTGTATTAACATGGAACTGCATCTTAGTTTTGAGCAAATATTTTGCTGATTATTTTGTATATACTGTTTATATACAAATTAATTTTTGATCCGCAAATTTAATTCTATGCCTAGAAGTATTCGCTCGACTATGTCCTGGTAAATGCCTGTGGTACTAAGTACTAAGATTTGTATATGTCAATTCTGGGTGCTTTCATTAGTTCATAAATTTATTCATAAAAAGTACACAGTTAATTAATTTTAGTTAATTCAGAGGTTAAAGAGCCTTGTCCTTCTCTACTTAGTTATTAGTTATATAGATTATTATTTATTTTTAAATTATTTTGAAGGGTGGCATAAATATGGAGTTATATCCTTTTGCTTCAATGGGTTTTCAGCAACTGGCAAGTATGAAAGCAGTAAGCCTAAAAATGCTTGGCGTTTTCTACAGTATGTAATAAAATTGAGCAAATGAATTCAATATATCGAGTATAGCTTCGTTTGCATTAATAACAACTCTGAAACATACCGAATTCCATCTGATCCGTGCGTGTTTATTTTGCTTTCATCAGTCCGTAATACGGTAGTCCATTGCTTCGGAGTCCAGTTTTAATGTAATTTTGCAAACGGTAGTCTTAGTTGCAAAGTTTTCCGTCTTAGTTGCAAGTTTTCCGTCTAGCTTTATATATAATTTTTCTTAACCTACGATGAAGGGCGATCCGTGACACCTCCTTCGCATAGAAGTTTTTTAACGACTTTTGGACATCAGAGCCTGGTTTTAAGTCTCATGAACTAATTAGGCGACTTACCATCATCCCGTCATTGTCAAAAATGTTATTACAACAATTTATGAACAGAATTTTAATTTAAAATGATAATCGAACTGCATCATTAAGCGATGTAACGCAATTAAGCATGTCATTACATATGTGTTAAAAATAATTGTAATTAAAAACTTCACATAGATTATTTGCTCAATTATGTACTCTCACGAATTATTTTCTACACGAACTAATCAATGTTAGGATCCTTTTTTCTAAATTTTAATTCTTTGATAAATGAAAATTTTATAAAACACAGCTTTTAGTTCTATCTTCAATAGATTGTTTACGTTATGTTGCGCTACGTATGCATAATCAAGCCTTAAACCTAGAAACGTTTGCTTGACAATATTCTGGTTGGTAAGAACCAGTTATTCTAGTGAGATTATATTTTGACTACGATTTTCAACTTAGACTTGAGAATTCTTAAAAGGGAGTGGTAATCAATCATATACAAGTTAAGATAACACACCAAATTAGCACATAACTTATCATCAAATCCAACGGGCAAGTTACACGCTCAACAAACACAAACACGAAATTGGATGCTTGGCATCCGTTCCCACAGAAAAGTGCAGCAGAAGCAGGTGAACGACATAAACAACAAATTCGGCAGCGCGTGCACTTACACCAATGCAGTTAGGTTTATTCTTAAGCTATTTTAAGTTTGTTAATCAATTGGAAAATAACATCGAAATAATAAAGTTGGCTTCGGCCTTTTTTTTTAAATTCAAATTCAACTCTGTAAAAATAACTTACATACCATACATCAGTTATATGCCTGGAAGAATTAAAACTAGTTAATTCAAGCGATCTAGGAGTGACGTAGTTGGAAGATTGCTTTGTCGCTACGCATGTTGCCAGGGTTCAAATCTCGGCAGAGTCATCAACATCAAAAATTGGAAAATACAAAATTTGTCTATATATGTACATGGTATCCTACGTCTTAATTGTCAATGGTAAATCACCCAGATTAAAAATTGCCTAAGAAAAGCTTTCACTGCGTCGTTCGAATTCGTCATATGACTGCAGGTGTTCCTTCCGTTCGGTTACCTACATACATAACTCACATAACATGAATGGATTCAAAAAGCTCGGCTGGATTCCCCATGGCATATTGAAAACGAAGCAAAAATGGAAGAAGGCTCTTGCCTTTTCAGCATGAGACAGGTTCTGTTTTTCGGTTTAATTACTACGAAAAAAATGTCTCGAAAACTGACGACCATTTGATCGAGGCAATCTCCAATCTAATTGCCGTAGGTAGGGAGGAGTAAGCGAAAGGGGATATATCCCCAGTTATGAAAATAATATGAACATTCTTTAATTTTGATCGAAGAGCAAAAGGTTGAATTTTTCAGGGTATGCCCCCCTGCTTACATGTTACTTAATATGTAGCTACTACCAATATACCATATTCGCATGAATTATACTAACTGCAATCCAAACCACGTTTTCCCAGTTATGTCATTTCAAGTTTATCGTTTGCGAAGTACGTAATTACCACACGCACTTCCCGAAAACCGACTAGGATCTGCCCAATAATAAATACTACTAACATACCACCTTCTCGTACAAACTGTCAATGTCTTACATAATATTTACTTTACTTACTTTTAATGGCACAACCGCTTTTTCGCATCCGCTCATGTTGTGCGTGTTATATTTGTACATGAATGGAAGGGACCTACGGTTTAATGCCGACTCCGAACGGCGAAGTGAATAGCTTTTCATAGGCAATTTTTACTCTCGCAGGTTTGCCATTGAATGCCAAGAGGTGGTGCCGTGTAGAAAAATTATTTTTTCTACTTTTTGATTTTGCCTGTACCGAGATTCGAACCACGGACTCTCTGCGTAGCAGTCCAACGCATTACCACTACGCCACAGCGACCCAAATACGTCACACCAAGTATTTTTAATTGTATGTGAGATGCCACATCCTTTTGCTTAAAGAATACCACAGTTTGCCCAGTAATTATTGTACTACCAACATTACACCTCCTCAGTCACTCTGTCTTCTGAACTATGGCTTCTCAGTTACGTCGATTTGAAAATTTTACTTGTATGGAAGTGGTAAATTCTGAACTGATACATAGGTCAGCATGATAAGTGCTTTGGGTAGTATGTACATTGTACATATACTTGAATAAACCTGGTAACATTTCATCCATTCCGGAAGCCTTATTATTGATCAGGTGATTGTCTATTCCATGAGAGGAGCTTTTCGCACGGCCTAGACCGTCCATGGAATATTGCGCCATTAAAAGAAATGAAGATTGTCTATCTCTTATGTGTCACTTCACTTCGGATATTATATGCCAGATTAGCCTTGTTCTGCGCCTCTCTCTCGGTTGTTCTGCTCTCGGTTGTTGTTCGATTTTATTCTGTGGCACTGGTTCGGCTATTGTGGTAACCTCACGAAGATTGAGAATGATTTTCGAATGTGAAATTCTAAACCAAAAGACCTTCATACACTATGATAATTTTCTTTTTACTTCAAACTCCACTTCGTAATTTCATCAACAGCGTTTTCTCTACAGGTTAAGACAACACAGCACTGTACATTTTTAACGACTAGTGTGTATTTGAATTACTTGATTTTACAATGATGTGTGGTGTTTTTGAGTACCAACTCAAATAATATGATAGCTAAAAAAAAAAAAATACTGAAATACTGAAAGAAATTCCCAATTAGAAATTAACATAAAATTAGAATAAAAATTTAATAAAACAATATTTCAAGCTTTCCGCCGACTCCAACAACAACAATTACAAGTAATCTATCTACTTATGTTAAGCAGTCAATAAAATCGAACAATAATTTAAATATCAACAACGAACATGATTCGCTGTTCAATATAACATGTAACGATGACACTTTCAACTTGGAAAAATATAATTCAAAGATTTTAATATGTAACATCTACATGTTGTTCTGGCAATACTATACAAATATAAACAAAACAGAAATACGGAAAGCACGAACAACACCAACGAAAATGTAAATGTAAAACAAAAATTTTATTACAACAACGCGTAGAAAAATCAACACAGCACAAAAAAATACATGTAAAATAAAAACCATTTGATTAAAAATGCTATTGATGTTAGAGTGTATGTGACATTTTGACTCAGAGTGTAGCTCTCTGTATGTTTGTGTGTGTGTGCGTGTGTGTATTTATGTAAAATACATATTACAGCGAGAGTAAAATTCAATCTATTTTTCTTTTTCCTTTAGCAAATTTTAAAAGTAGGTATGCCTATCGAAAAGTACCAGTGATTCTACTGAAAAAGTTCGATAGCTAAGTCGTTTTTATGCCCTACACGTCCTTAAAACAAGATACCTCTTCACATTTAATAATAGTTTTGCGTGGGCTTTATTATCATATTTTTATTTGTTTTGCCAGATTCATTTTCATCATCATCATAAATCCTTCGAATATTTCACGGGTATAGCAATTAGAGGCGTGTCTAATGACCGATGGTGTACTTCAGCTTAATGACTTTAATACTGCAGTATTTCTTTAGAAATAGCTTTTAGTAGATTTTACTTACATACATAAATACCTATATGGGATCTGCCACGCCCACTTGACTCTGTTTTACAACTCAATCCCTTCCTGGCTACAAGGAATGCCTCGGTGCAAATGCATTTGATTGCGATAGTTCAAGTTTTTCTCGAGTTATCTTGTCCACAGACTAAGTAGTATAAAAACTTTTGGGGCGAAGAGAGAAAAACCAAAATTTCCGAAAACCTATATACTCTCAGAACAATAGAAATATAAAAGTGTACGTGTATGTGTAACAAAGGGCTGTTAGAATGCGTTGATGCGATGGAGTGTTTTAGTGCGGTTATAACGGCTGCTTTTTTTTAGAAGTGTGGTTTTCAAGAAGAAATAAAACGCATTTATAGTTTAATGTTATGGCCAAGAATTTAGCTTTATTATAAAGATAAGGAACTGCCATTATGTTTTAAAAACGTTTTCGGGCAAGTGCCGCCGCGTCTGGTTCGAATAAATTCCAACAGAGAAGCCCAATTTTCAACCACTTTTTGCAGAAATTGGGGCCGTATGTTAGTAATAACGCGCCGAATATTCTCTTCCAAGGCGTCAATCGTCTCGGGCTTATCTGCGTAGACAAGCGACTTCAATAACCCCCCAAAAAATAGTACAGCGGTGTTAAATCGCACGGTCTTGGAGGCCACTCCACAGGCCCACGACGCGAGATAATGCGCTCACCAAAAGTTTCCTTCAATAAATTTATTGTTTCGTTGGCTGTATGGCATGTAGTGCCGTCTTGTTGGAACCTGAGGTCGCTCACATCAACATCCTCCAATTCAGGCACGAAAAAGTCATTAATCATGGCTCTATAACGTTCCCCATTGACTGTAACATTATGACCGACTTCATCTTTGAAGAAATATGGCCCAATGATTCAATCTGCCCATAGAGCACACCAAACAGTGACTTTTTGAGGATGTAACGGCGTCTCAACAATGGCTTGTGGATTATTATCACTCCAAAGTACCCATTCAACCAAAAGTGAGCTTCATAGCTGAACAAAATTTTCTTGTGAAAATCGGAGTCGGTGGCCATCTCGTTTTGGTAATAAATTTGTACGATTTGCAAAGGTTGTTCAGGAGAATGAAATGGCAAACCAAACTGAGCATAAATCAAGTGACAGTTGTTAAAAAGACCAACTCCGAAAAAAGTATTGCCAGACTGAAAACCACACTTCTAAAAAAACACCCTTTACGATATTTAATATTTTGCAAAAATATTTTTTTTTTGATTTTTTTTTTCGTCTACAAAATTTGTTTGCTTATTTCTGTTATTTGCTTCAAATTGTTCGTTTTGCCGTGCCCTTGGAGCATTTATTTGCTATATTTCGAATTTGTTAGAAACAGACAAAATTACTCCAGAAGCATTGTGACCGCTATCACTCAAAAACTTTTTAAAACTAGGGAAAAGTAGAGTAAAATTCGATCTTGCACTTTAAGTGAGTTTTTGTAACTTCTTCGGAAGCTTGTTGTCATTTAACTATTTGACAATTCCCAAAACGAATCAAGTCAGATAAATTGGCCCATCGCGGAGCAAAGTGGAGCATCCTGTGCGGTAAATTGAAGCAATTCCATTTTTTTCGGCTTCTTTTATTTTTGAAAAGAATGCTAAATCTTTTTATAAAAATTTTAAATCAAAAACCAAGTCAACGTAAGTAAAAAGAAAAATCTTACCCACTTTCCACTACACCAGGAACGGTATTGCATGAGAAAAAAACGAACAAAATTATATTTGGGTGAATCACAAAGCCTTATTTTACAATAGTTGCTAGTTATGTTGTTGTTGACCTCCATATAAAACTTTACTTACTTTTAAAGGCACAACAACCCATGGAGGGCCTAGGCCGAGCTTTTCGCATTGAATGGAAGGGACCTACAGTTTAATGCCGAATCCGAACGGCGAAGTGGAAAGCTTTTCATAGCAATTTTTACTCTTGTAGGTTTGCCATTCCCTGCCAAAAGGTGGTGCCGTGTAGAAAAATTATTTTTTCTACTTTTTGATTTTGCCTGTGCCGAGATTCGAACCCCGGACACTCTGCGCAGCAGTCCAACGCACTACCACTACGCCACAGCGACCACATATAAAACTATTATGGGATAATACAACTGAGCAACGTATGATTTTTGATCGACCAATGTTAATAAAAAGTGGAAAAGCAGCAAATCCAAATTATTTTTTTTACTCTACTCTTCGTTTTCCGCTACATATTGATTGTTAATCATTCATACACATATTGCTTATGTAGCTCAGCTAGTTAGCCCTTTGTTACATTTACTCCTGCCAGTGGTTCGAATTTGTCTCTAATTTAAAATTAAAATTTTTAAGAAAACACAATATTTGATTTCTGATTCTTTTAATGGCACAACAGCTCATGAAGGGCCTAGGGCGAGCTTCTCCCATCCATTCTTGTTGTGTGTGTGTGTTATATTTGTACACGAATGGAAGCGGTTCTTTGGAAGCAACGTCGGAATGCAATAACTTGTTTATTCAAAAGCGCGAATGTAAGGAAAATCATTTCATAAGAAATCATCCAGTTGGTTAAGCCAAGGGAAGCACTTCAAGCATTGCTTTTTTTACTCCTTGCTTTTTCTACTGGCTACACAACGACTCACACACACACACACTCAGCCATACAGCCACACTCACGAGTGTGTAGGAGAAGCGGCACACGCTTGGCATGCTCCAAAATGCTGCGCTTTGTTGCTCTTTGCTTATATTTGACGTTTGGGAATTTATTTTGATACTATAAAATCCGAAAAAAGAAAATAGAAAACCATAAAAATGACAAAACAAAAAGTACCAAAAAAAAATAAGAATTCTTCTTATTTCATGAGGGAGCATCAGCAATGAGCAACGAGCGCATAAATAGGAGATTTCTCGGAACAAAGAAAATTAAAAATTCAACAAATGTAACAAAATGTTATTATTTTTATTACTTTTGTTCCAGTTTTTTACTTCAAAACAATGAAATAAAATTTTATGCATTTCTTTCGGTGTACAGCTTTGGCTCAATGTCATCGTTTTACCTTAGCATACATTTGAAGCCATTGCCACAGTTTTCGACAATAGAGAAAATAAAAAATAATTAACATCATAAACACGAAAATCGATTAACATTTAACATCAAGTCCACTGTCGTATGTCAAAAATTTAACACTAGAAATGATTTATTGAATGAAGTCCGCCAAGTCAGTCTCATTCTCCACGCACGCAGCCACGAGCTGCTGCACAACTCAATTTAATTTCACGTTTTATTGCCCACAAAATTACAAATATCAAGAACAACAACAACCACAATATGTACATTTTTATGATGTAAAAGAAAACAAATTAGTTCTCATACTCAGAGATAGAAATGGTTTAATTGTAATTTTATTTTTACTATTTGGCTTCTTTTTCGTTTTTCTCCTTTTATGGCATTTCATTTACATTTTAGCACCCGCATCTCATTTGCTCATTTGCCTCAATTTTCCACACAGTGACGTTTTATTCATTTTAATGATTTTTCATTCCTCTTTTTTTTGTCATCGCCACATGTTAGTTTTCGTGTATAATTATATTTTCGGATTTAATCGCTGCTTAATAATTATTGGTAGAACAAGAAAATCTTTATTTGACGGTTTCTCATGTTCATGTCACTGCGGCATTAACTCATAAATGTCTACTTTAAATATTGTTCACTTCTTTGGGATATGAACCCCATGCCGTTTCGCGCCCTAAATTCTCCCAAAAAATTGTCTAAATACTTATATGATTTCCATAGCCGATTGGCTTTATTGGGTACACGTACTCATTATCCATTAAAAGTACACATTCATCATTTTTCCGAGACACTTCAAAGAAGTAAAAAGCTTATAGGGCAACACGCTGCATTTTCACTAAGAATAAATTGCATGCAATCAAATATTAATTTCAATTTACCCAATTTTTTTTTTTTAAATTGGAAATTGTTAGCTTAAAAATCATTTAAATACTTCAGCACGCTTAATAAATCATTATAATTTATATTTATGCATGAGCTGCTTACTTTTAGTATCTGGACCGTAAAAAATATTACCTAAAATTAACAGCTTGATACCAGAAAAGAAGAGTGGTAAATATAGGCCAAATATTTAATGAATTTTTAAGATTTTAATTTAATTATATAACAACATATTGAGCATTTGTATTACAGTACATGGAGGGCATAGGTCGACTTGAATAGTCTGCATGGGGTGGTATGCCATTTAATATCAACAAAATGAGAAAAGTTACGTACAGACCTTTAACATGTTCATGGGAGATGCAACTCTGACTGGGAAGTGCAACTTTCTTTGGGTTGACAGTCATTGCTTTAACACAGTACAGTCTGTAGTTTGGGAGTTATTCTCACGGGAATGATAATTGCCGGACGCCTAAGTCACCCAGACAGTTTTTCAGTTTATTGACAGCTATTAAGTATTCTTCTTTGGCATGCAAGTATTAGCAGATGTAGATGTAGGGTAAAGTATTGACCATAGAAATCGTACTGATTCGAAATCATAATCGAAGTGATAAACTGACCGGTAAAGAAATTTATGTGGAAGTTTTAACTAGCATTTCCAAAACTATTAAAAACTGATGGTATAAGATTTTGAGGACGCTGTGGCATAGTGGTAGTGCGTTGGACTGTTACGCAGAGTGTCCAGGGTTCGAATCTCGGCGAAGGCAAAATCAAAAAGTGGAAAAATCAATTTTTCTACACAGCACCATCTTTTGGCAGGCAATGACAAAGCTTTTCACATCGCCTTTCGGATTCGGCATAAAACTGTAAGTCCCTTCCATTCATGTACAAATATAACACCCACACAACATGAATAATTGCAAAAAGCTCGTCCTAGGGCTGTTGTGCCATTGGCTGTTGTGCAATTAAAAGAAGAAGAAGAAGATAAGATTTAGTAACTTTGAGTGATTCCCAACCTATCCGAAAGATGTATCATATTACATAATAGGCACTGATACCAGTGATCCATGCACTGGTAGGTTAGGTTAAGAAGGAGTATATGTAACAGGTCCACACTTCTAGTCGGAGACACTACAGGCCCATTGGAAATGTCAATATATATGAGTGCCACGGAGGGGCACCTTCTTGTCTAAACGATCAGCTCAGTTGCAGCATAGAGACTATGCTCATTAAACCTTATGGTTCTCCTTACGAATGCGAGGACATCGAATATCTTAATTCTCACTACCTCTGTTAGACCGGGTTAGAATCTCGATCCCATGCACTGAAGTTTTTTCTTTTAGAGCATTGGCGCTATCGCACACTATAAGCACTCGTACTTGTTATGTTAGCTGTTTTTCTCCTATCTAACCTTACCCATGAACAGTTTGCCGCTCCGATAATATATTCATAAATTCTCCTCAATTCACATCCATATTCCACCAAAACAGTCTGACTGTGGCCAAAAATAGTTTTATTCGCGACCGAACTGTGTTATTTTGTATGATTTTAACTGCTTTTTCGATTACGAGAATCTCCGCTTTAAAGATGTTGTAGTGTCCATAAAGGAGTAAGTAGAGTAGAGGTCCGCATCCGTTATTGTTGTATGAGTTATATTTGTTCACAAATGGAAGTATCAAAAGTGAAAAGCTTTCCTTAGGTAATTTTTACTCTTGATGGTTTGCCATTGCCTGCCAAGAGGTATGTAGTCCCGTTTAGAAACATTTCTTAATTTTTCTTTTTTCCATGTTTGCCAATGCACCCTGTCTAGTACCCCGTCACACTATTAACTACGCCACGCCGACAATCTGAGTCGAATCATCTGTGTAAATCTTCTTATTTTTATTATATTATATTATTTTATACAAGTTTTTCAGTTTTTCCAAAAACCGAATCAATTGGATATCATTTGTTGATCCAAGGGAAGGGGAGCGACCGGGATAAAACTCCTCTCCCCTCCCCATTTCCCCAGAAGAATCTTCTTGAGCCGCTAATACCTATAACAGTTTTTCATAAAAAAAAACTTGTATTTCCGAATTAGGAAATTTGCCTCGCAATGAACTCCACCCCTTCTATTGGCGCTTACCAAATGTACCGATCTTTTCACATTTGTTGATAAAATACTGTAGTAAATCTAAGGTTAATCTCCCGCCTCTTTTCTCTCGTCTCTAGCTGTTAGTTCTTTGAGACGAATAATATCTGTAGGGAAGCTCCATAAAATGTGTATATATCACATTCAATCCAAAGTCAGATATGCCAAAGATAAGGCACTAGATCATCCAGGTAAAGAGGGAGAGAAAATGGCGATCCCCACTGATCTTTAAGAACCTTTTTGAAATTTTTTCAGCCGTTGCATAGCATCTATCCACCACCTCCGTCCTCCTCCTAGTATAGGTTGCAATGCATTCAATGGTAATTATTTCTTCTCTTTTTTTCACTTTCCCTATAATAGAATTTGGTATGTGGAAGAACGAATAATAAATGCAGGCTTTTTTGGCTGAAATCAGAAAGCCCCACAGGTGATAAAATTTTGTTTAGAAATAAAGTGCAACTTACTAAGTGTTATCATTATTATTAAGTATTATTGGAGTTTTCACTGCAATATAAAAAATCGAGAATCTACAGTACTTCCATATGCCCAAGCTGCAATAGAAATTTTAGTATTGTTCCTCAGTGTTTGGAGTACGAATTGATCTAGTATCTAGTATTTGATTTTTACCCAAATGCCTTCACTTTGCAACTGAAAACAATTAATTAAATATTCTTTAACTTACGTATAAATTGGCTTCACGTTCCCCTGTCTATACCAAATCACCAATTGCACTTTATCGGCACCCATGATGGCGCCATTCGGCATTAAATCACAAGGCAGCGCCACCTCCAAACCAACGGCTGTTTGAACCTCTGATAAAGGACCTAGAAAGAAACCACAGGAAAAAGAAAAATTATTTATCAAAAATTTAAATAAAAAAAAAGTAATATGTTATTAAAATATTAATTTTTTAAAACAATATATTTAAACAAAAAAATCAGCGGCATACAAAATGCCAGATGGATACATAGACACATGTCGCTAATGTATAATTACAAGTAAATTTGTTAATTAAATAAATTAAAAGCTTTCATTATAATTAAACAAAGAAACAACGAAATGGGAGAAAACCGTTCATGAATACCAACGGAACAATTGGAAGCGATTAAAGTTTATTGGTTATTTGGAATTTGTATTTGTATCGTTCTTCATACGATTGCGATACATTACACAATAGCTAAAACAACAACAATAATGGACAAATTATGAATATGAAATTATACATCGATGGAATAATCAAAATACATAAAAGCCGTACATACACATCCCAACAAAAGCTATACATACTTATATAGAGACAACAACAAAAATGCTCACTAAAAATTAAAAGAAAACAAAAGAAAACATTCCCAAAGTGTAAAAGTCCATTAAGTAAATTGAATTGCAATAAAATACAATACACCATAAATAGTATGAGCAGTAAATTGTTATACATTTGGTAGATACAATACATCGGTTAAATGAATGAATACATTATAATTATTATTATACAAAGAAAGAAAAAAATAATTGCAGAAAAATAAAGTCTTTCTATTTGGATGGTCTCTATGAGTCAAGTGAGTAAAAAAATAAATAGTTTATTCGTATAAAAAAGCTTAAATTGTTATTTTATTGTTGTTTTTTTTGTAAGAATTTCACTCTTTATTGTATTGGCCAAAAAATATCAAACTTAAGTTTAAGTATTTACTTCCAAGTCTATTTATTTTTATTTCCATGTATACCGTAGAAATGCTCTAAACTAACATTTTGTTTTGCGAAATCTAAAAGTTGAATATAAAAATTCGAAACAATTTCTGATTTCAAAACAAGTACTTGTTAGGGCCTTTCTAAATTAATGTGAAGATGTGTAATATTTTGTATCTATAAAAGTATGTGCGCCATCACGTTCTGTTGGAGCAATTTCACACCAGAAAAAAGTATTCAGAAAACAAGAACAAATTAATTCGAATAATTTTTTCTTTCGCTTTTTTTTAAATAATAACAATAACGGTTACTTACAAAACATTTTTAATAACTCGCACAACAAACTCATATTTACAATCCATTAACACGCTTCGTGCATATTAATTTGTTTGTTGTGCTGTGTATTTGTTTTCTCTGTTGTTATACTTAACGATTGAACCACCAAAGTGGCACATGTGCGTTCCCATGCCGCCTTATCGAATAGGGTAAGTAGTACAGATATGAATGCGACAGTCAAGTGAAAGAGACACCAATAAAACATCCAATATCAAAATAGACTGACACGAGCCAAGACAAGCTATCAGTTGTATGCTCATCAGTGCTCAGAATACCTATACAGTAAAAAGCTCCTACGAGCGTCTACCTCACCATTAGGGGAGGTACACACGTAAAGGTAAGACGAATTAGGGGAACACCATGTTTTACATGGTTAGATTAGGTTCGGAATCATGATGAAATTGAGGCAAAAATAATGTGCTGAAGAATGTCAACAAAAAATGGTGAAATCATAGTTGAATGAAGGTATGGACTAATAAAAAAAAACGTGGTCTTACGACTCGTACATATATGGTGAAATGCTTCGTAATGTATATGTAGACTCACAATGACTCATGGACTCATAATGATTCATGGACTCATAATAACTCATGAACCTTTAACTCATGGACTAATAATGATCCGTAGGCTCATAATCATTCATGGTCACATATTGACCAATGGTCGAAAAACAGCTAATGGACTTATTATGGCTGTGGGACTCATAATTGCCCATGATGGACTTATAATAACTGATAAATTTCTATTGGCTCTTAAACTCACGGCTCACAAGTCATGAACTCATAATATTTCTTGGACTCACAACGACTAATGACTTCAACAACTATTGGGCTCATAAAGACTCATGGGCTTATTATGTCTCACCGAATTAAAGTGACTCATGTAATCATAAGGACTCATGGACTCATATCTCACTGACTTATAACTCATGGACCCATAACTTTACTTACTTTACTTTTAATGGCACAACAGCCCATGGAGGGCCTAGGCCGAGCTTTTCGCATCCACTCATATTGTGCGTGTTATATTTGTACACGAATGGAAGGGACCTACAGTTTTATGCCGAATCCGAACGGCGAAGTGAAAAGCTTTTCATAGCAATTTTTAATCTTGTAGGTTTGCCATTGCCTGCCAAGAGGTGGTGCCGTGTAGAAAATTATTTTTCCTACTTTTTTCTTTTTGATTTTGCCTGTGTCGAGATTCGAACCCCGGACACTCTGCGCAGCAGTCCAACGTACTACCACTACGCCACAGCGACCACATGGACCCATAACTCCCAGATTTATAATGAGTCATAGACTAATAATGACTCATAAACCCATGAGAATTATTACGCACTGACTAATAATAATTTGTAAAATTATAATGAATCATAAATCCATAACGGCTTATAGTTTAACAATGCCTGTTGCAAACTAATGACTCCCATTAACTCATTGTTTCGAAATGGGGGATTAGAGGCTCACATAGTCGTATAATGACTTACAGAGTCACAGTGATTATTGTGGACCAATGATTTTCATTGACAAATGACTCTCAAGGCTTGAACATCATATGTCGTAATGAGTCCTGTGGATCGAGGACTCAAAGAGTCTAGGGCCTCTATAAGACTAATTATTCTCGTGGTCTAGAACTACGTAGTGGAATAACTTATAAAGACTCATAACGACCCGTAAAGACTAACAGATTTATAATGACTTATAGACTTATAATAACTCATAGAATCACATTGAGTCAAAGATTTGTTTTTCAATACCCTCGATTCTTTTAAGAATTCTTTAAAAATGTTTAGGCAAAACAATTACGCCAAATAACATTGTAAATTATGCTGGTCCCAAAAAATGGATGGAACACCATTTTAAGTTTGGTGGTGCTGAAGCTGAGGAGAGTGGAAGAAGAAAAAACCGGAGAACAAAACAGGAGAGCTGCGGCGCCTATAGTGTTCACTTGCCAACATTAAAAAAAAAATATTTAAATAATTTTAAAGAGACATGACTAATTTTTACCCTTTTGATTAATGGCTTCCACGAACTACATCATAATATACTGTATTTGCCTAAGGATTCATAAGAACAGATTGAATATATTTACTTATATTTATAAGAACTCATAGATTCATAAAAATTCAGAATGTAATGACTTATTATGACACCATGGGTTAATAACAGAGACTATGAACTGCTCTACATTCTAGAGACCGATAACTCCCTTGGACTTATGGCCCTCTTTTCCTAGTAACTGAGTAGATTTGACACTCAGTATTCTTTTAATCGATAATGCCAATATTCTCAACAATTACACTATACTTTTAAATACTTTAATACTTAACTACTCTGTAGTTTTAGGATATTTTCTAATGATTCGTAAAATAAATTTGGTATTCTGTTCTTTAATTTGAAATTGGGCGTCAACACTATGCTGTTTTTCTATTTCTTTGATGATTGCTTTTGTGTGGCGTCATTGTGACGACATATTGCTCCAACTGTTCATATCAAAATATGCGTGCAACAGCAGCAAGGCGCAAAAAAACGAAAAAAAAACATCAGCAACATTTCCAGAAATACGCACGCACACAATATTCGTAGCGACACTGGAGAGATACTGAAATGTCACAGTGACAATTTGTTGTGCGTTTTTATTACATGGTCTCACTGGTTTTTTTTTCACAATTCTGTATTGAAGTTAAAGTTCAAGTTACTTTTTTGATTTTGGGTTGTATATTTTGGTTTTAATTATGTAAAAATTATTTTTGTTTTTTTTTCTTTTCAGTTTCAATTAATTGGAATGTCCGATATTCACTTTGATCATTCAGATGAGATAACAAAATTATTTGAATACAATATTTTGATGATGTGAAGGGAGAATGGGGGATTTAGATAATAATTTACTTAGATAGGTTATTTCACAATTGAGAAAAGCATTTTACGAAATGATAATGACCTTTACTGATTAAGTTTTACATTCCTCTAGATTGACTCTAAAATAATTATGAATATCTATATACGAGTATGTATGTATATTTCTTAGGGTCTCTGGGAAAATTAAGCAGTAGATGCTATATATATTTCCATCGTACGGGCTCAAAATATAGGGACTCTATTGACTCCAAAGGACTAAGTATCTAATGAGTAAATGATTTTCATATTCAAATAATTTTCATACTCAAATGACTAAATTGCTATGTAAGGGCTATTTATTCCCATGGTTTGATGACTTTCGGGGGCTTAAGACAATTCCCCTACAGACCAATGACTCCCATCAGTTAGAGTGATAAATTCCGTCAACTAATAGGACCAGTGACTCTTATAGACTAATCACTCTTGTTAACTTATCCTGATAGGATAAGTCCCTTGACCAATTAATTTTGGAAGCTGATAGCTCCCGTGGATTAATCGCTCTCATAAGAAAATCTCCACAAAATCTAATTACTCATTCGTCTTTTAATGACACAGCACAACAGTTCATGAAGGCCTTAGGCAGAGCTTTTCTCGTCAATTCATGTTGTAAGTGTTGTAAAAGGAACTGCAGTTTTATGCCGAATCTGGCCAAATGCAAAGCTTTTCTTAGAGAGTTTTTGGACTTGGAGGTTTGCCATTACCTGCCAAGGGGTGTTGCCGTGTACAAAAAGATTTATTTTTACTTAACCATTTTTTGTTATCTGTGCCGAGATTTGAACCCAGGCACTATGTGTACAAGCACGCCCCAATTACTTCCCTCATGAAATAAAGACTCCCATTGACTTATGACTCCTATAAACAAATCTTCTAGATTAAAACTTTCAGGAAATAATGGCATCACTGTATTCTATGGACTAATGGTCGCTGTGGTGTAGTTGGTAGTGCGTTGGCACAGTCAAAAACACCACCTCTTGGCAGGCAATGGCAAGCCTACGAGAGTAAAAATTGTCTATACAAAGCTTTTCACTTCACCGTTCGGATTCGGCATAAAATTCCATTCGTGTACTAATATAACATGCACAACATGAGTGGGTGCGAAATGCTCGGTCTAGGCTCTCCATGACTATGACTTCTGTGATCTAATATCTCCAGTGGACTAATGGGAAATGTTCACAAATAATAGCTTCAATGGACTAATGGTTCTTATATGGAAAAATCTGCGCTGGTGTCTAATGATTATCGTAGTCTAACAAGCTCCTTGAACTAAAGCCTCCCATGGACTTGGAGTCATTAGTCCATTCATTCCATAGGCTAATCAGCACAAAGAACTTTAATGGGTTAGTGACTTTCGTAGGTCTATAATACCCAGGAACTAATGTTTTCTAGACACTATTGACTTCTATGGACCATTAACTCCAATATATCTTCTGAGACATTAGATTTAAATTCATAGATTTAAATCTCTCATAGACTGGTTCTCACTCTCATAGAGTAATGAGAGAGAGAATTTCTACAGACTAATGCCTTCAATGAACAAAAAGATTCCTATAAACTAAAGCAATTCATAAACTTTTATTTTCTCTATACATAAAAAAACACAAATATTTAATAAATAACAAATTAAATATTTATAATGTTCGCGTACATACTTATCATTTCAATCCTTTCAATTACAAAAAAAATATATATTCATAAAATTTAACGCTTTGTGCGACCGAGCAAACGAGCAAACAAACGATGAGAACGATGGCAGCTCGCGCTGGCTGTCATTAAAGTCAATCACCCAATCATATCGAACCACTCAACGTATTTAACTATGCAATTGTCTCTATTATCGGAACAATACCAATATTGTGAAGCAAAGCCATGCGTTAAACGGAGGAAACGTTTGCAGTAATGTTAGCCAAAGCGTTGAATATGAGGCAAGCTAAAACTAGCTGGAAAAAAACAATAAAACATAAAAAACAATGACGCCACTTGAAGCGCCACTAGCAATAGCAGAAACAGCAACAACAACAACAACAAATATGTTGGTATTTTTGTCATCATTACTATCACCAACAAAATACATACATAAATACAATTGCTCCAACTGCACCCCAGTTGTACGAGCTGCAAAACATCAAAATATTCTCCACTTAGTTAAATGTTTGAACTCATATCGTACATGTGTGTACGTGTGTGTGTGTGTGTGTGTGTGTGTGTGTGTGTGTGGTCGTAAGTGAAACTTTGTTAGTAGCTAGAAAAAAGTAACAGCAAAACGTGACCAAAACGTTTTTCTCACAATATGCGTTCAGCAATAGCGACAGCCGAAGCGAAGAGAAAAGGCAGAGAAGCATTTCCAAAACAATAAACAATAACAAGGAAAATACTAAAATTGTTTGCAGTTTTTCTGTTTATTTGTTCGCTTGAGTGACATGGGCACGGGCACGACGCCAGCATGAGGAAGATTGAGCCATGATGATCGTGGTATACGCCACTGAATGTGCTATATTGCATTTGCTCTTCAGCTTTTCGTTTGACTTGTGGTTTTAATAGTTAAAACTTCCTGCGAGTTCCTACTGCGTAAAAAACTCATTATAGACAATCAATCCAAATGGAAAACGCCGTCATCGTCGTCATCGCCATTGCCATCAATTTCAGCAACATTGAATCTAACCAAGCAATGAGCTATCAGCTCGACCAGCACCAACACCAGCGCCGCACCATCTATGTACTTCGCACGAAACGAATCGAAGGAAGTTCATATTGCTGAAATGTCTAATTTCATTATTCACTCTTGAAATACTAATGGAAAATGGGAATGGGAATAGGCGTTTTATACTATGAGTCAGTAATTTATTCAGCAATTCCTCTTCTTTACTTTCAACTGCTGTTGTTACTGTTCCTTTTAAGGTCTGCAATTAAATTGTTGCACTTGCCGCACACAACTTCTATGTACCCCTATGCTCCTCTTCCCCCACGACCATGGAACATTATGGTTTTATTGAACGGAAACCAAAAGGAAGTACGTAATTATAAAGTAAGCGAAAAATAATAAACAAGATATTATAAATAAATTATAAATAGGCAAGAGAGAAGGGAAATATTAAAAAAATTTTATTAGTTATTAAAAGTTGGAGGGGGAATAATATTTAAAATTTATTATTAATTATTAAAAGTTGACTATTTATTTAATTACTTGTACCTGTGGCTGTTAAGTGCATCCATCTGAAGCAATTGCAGCCAGCATGTGTGCACATGTGCTACATGTGTGTGTGTGTGCTGTGTGAGTGGGGCACATGTGCGGAACTAATGACCCCAGCACGAGCTAATGGGATTCACTCATAGGAATATGAATAGCTAACGGTGGCAGGCAAATCATTCGCTTTGCAACAACAGTACGTCTACTTGATTTTTTAATAACTTCCTCTTTTTAAGTTTATTTTAACACCTTATAACTATACAAATGAAATGGTAGTAAGTGAAATGCTTGAACTCGCCCTTCCCCGTACAAATGGGATGAAAAGACCTCAGCCAAGGCCTTCCATGAACTGTTGTGCCATCAAAGAAGAAAGAGAAGAATTTCAAAAATGTCTTCGGCATATGTCTAAGGAATTTCATTTGATCCAAAAGTGCTATTTCAATAAATAAAAAATCATTAGAACTCTGCACAGAACCCAGAACAACACAATGGTAAAGGCATTCACCACAGAAGCTAGTGTCAAACAAAAATGGAATAGGCTGCGCTAAGAAGTTGGCATGCAATGTAAACTAATTATCTGATCGGGCCACGTTGGCCTCGAAATCAACATCAAGAAGGTCAAACCCATGAAAAATACCAACGACAGACGCCACTGACTTCATAACAATTGAAGGCCAGCCTTTTGACTCTTCGACGACGAAACTTTTCCACGTGGTCGTAATTTCAAAATAAGGAAAATCAGAAACTTAAAATTAGTCTGGTTTAAAAATTTGTTGACTCACCGTCCGTCCCTTCTTTTCTTTAGCTGGTGGCTTATTAAATATATTTGCCTTTCGGCGGCTATACCAAGCAGAATTCAAGTTCGTGCGGTCAAGTGGGATTTACTGTAATTTTTATTGCCTATCGTCGTCAAAGGTTAAATTCTTGAAAAAGTTGTACTACCAAGGCAACATGGTTAACATAACGAGCATATTGAGGATATCAACAATAGACTCGCCAAAGTAAGATCTGTGTTGAAACGGTTACAGTGATAATAGAGAAGCTCTCAATTGGAACAAACATTCCAATATTCAACGCGTAGTTAAAACATCCCTAATATACGGAAGTGAGTCTTGATTAATTTCACACAAAGAAGACCCAGAAACTACAAGAATTCATTAAAAGGTATCTGCTGATCATATGCAAAAGTTTATATTATGTTATACACGTGGATTGCATCAAGCAAGTTGCAGTCAGAGACCGATTGGTCCATTGTGATACCTGTTTAAGAGTAATACCTCCATTGTTCCAGCAGCCCCTCGTTTCTCTGAACCACCCAGAAGCGTTTGCAAAGTGAGCATATTCGTTAGTCCTACTAACATTAGTTTATACAATTCTTCAGAGAAATCCGTAGCCATATATGTATTCGATGCGTCTTCTCTGGAAAGAACATGTGAAGACACTTCATTCACTAAGAACAATCGTCCAGAAAAACAATTTGACATATCGTTAAAACCACGGCAGCAAATAAAGTCGAATGAAAATGCCTTGTAGAAGCCCTAACAGGTCCAAAGAGGAAGGAATATTAAAAAAAAAAAAAAATAGAAAAAAAAGAGTTCCCTCTTTAAGGAGTCTCATACTGGGTCTCATAAACTGAGATTTAGACCTGCAGCTACATTTATTTTTTACATATAGACCTTGCAGGCAAGTACTAGACTAAACGACGTCCCATCGTGAATTCGTTATTCAGAAAATATTTGAATTCCTCCTTGTGTTTTAATTCCCACCGAGTAAAATATTTAGCTTTCATAATTAATCATCAAGATTCTAAAGTAAGTAGCAATTTTTATTTATTTTAATCAATCCCTGTTTTATGTAAGCTCAAAAGTATAAAAAATCAATATCAAAGGCCAACTTCCCATATACAAACACATAGAGCGATTAACGCTGAAAAGATAAACATTTTAATTATAAAGAGATATGTGGAAGTATGTAAGTAGATATGTAAATATGTGGTTATTATGTCGACTGCTTATTTGAAAACTAAATCCTCCTCCAGCTATACTAAGCTAAGAACTTGAGCAGGATGTGGGCAGACGGTGAAATGCACTAGTTATTGCAAGAACTACAATAAAATCTACAGAAGACACGAGAACGACAACGAGAGGTTCTACCAAGAGACCAAGATGAGCTGCAAACATTTAATAAAAAAGTTATATTATTTTGATAAAATAGCGAAAATAAAAGCAAAAAAAAATTCTGAGTACGTTTTTAATAAACTTCAATAAATACAGACATAGTAGAGCAGATGTTTCTGCACTGTAAAAGAATGTCAGAAAAAAAACTTGATTTCTGATTTTTATAGCTACTTTGTCTCCTGGCCTCACTTTTTCCCCTCTTTCACTTTGCCTGCACGCATTGTGACAAGTTGATGCTTGTTGCTTGTTGTTGTGGATATCGTTGCTGGCTGCTTCAACTGGTGACTGCTTTTAATTCTACTGTTTCTGCTCCTACTGCTTTTACTTCTCCTGCTCCTCTTTCTACTGCTCATTCTCGACATTGCCTGCATGCAAGGGTTAAATCTGACGCACGCCAATATATTCACCATTCTGTAGTCGAGTGTGTCGTCGAGTGCCTTGAGGCGTGGCGTGGCTGTGAATATGTTGTGCTTCAAGTAGCATCTCGCTCAAAGGTTTATTTTTTTCTCAGTTTTTATTTTTGATACTAATTTATTTTTAAACGAAACCATACAACAACATCAAATTTAAAATTGGAAGCTGAGATTGAATGAAAAATTAAAAGGAATCCCATGTTTTTTGTCAAATTAACAATTTATAAATATCAAATAAAAAAAAAAAATTAAATAAAAATATACGAAAGCAAAACGCGACTTCAAAGCAGAGCAATCAGTTATGCATGTGCGCGTGCAGCTGCCAGACGAATGCAAATACTAAGTAAAAACAATAGGCGTCCTTTCTCCCATATGTCGTCTTCGAGTTTTCGAATTGGATTGTTTGACAAAAATATTTTTGTAAATAAAATAAATATGCACAAAAATGTGATTGGGGTTAACGTTCATGCAAATTTGGTATGGTAAATTTTATTAACTAGGTACTAGGACCTGATTTCGGGATTCAGAAATTCTAATCCCGTGATTACGGGATTTATAGGATCCCGATTTATAAGTATATGGAACATATTAAAAAAACAACAATAATATTTTAAAAATATGTACTCGTATTGTATTGAATTTTATTTGGTTTTCTTTAAATCAAAAACATAATTTTAAATAGAAAATCTCATTGATCATCAGTCTTTTGAATTCGTACATAGATTTACCAGTAAAAAAGTCGAGATATTTTGCATTTGTAATTTTAAAAAATAAATGAAAAATAAGACATTTGTGAAAAAAAACTTAGGCCAGCTGTGATATTTATTGGAATATATCTGAAAGGGACACATATAGGAATATTGACTGGCCACCTAGATCTCCAGATTTGACCCCTCCGGACTTTTTTTGTGGGGTTATTTGCAAATCAAAGTGTACGCCAGCAACCCTCAGACCATTGACGAGATCAAGGCAAACGTTGGTGCCGAAATCATCGCTATACCGCAAGAGATGCTCGGAAAAGAAATAGAAAATGCAGCAAAAAGGTCACATTTTGCTTTGGTCAATAATGGCGGCCACTTGATTGATGTTGTATTCAAAAACTAGTCAAAATATATTGTAATGGGCCAAATTAATTACTTCATATATGGAATAAGGTATTCAATATTCACATACCGACAAAAGAGATGGTGCACCCTGTAGTAAGAATATGACTTAAATAGAATGATATCTTACAATTGCTTCTACATTTATGGCAACTTAAAGTTCCGCTTTCTGAGCATTCTACTCGTTTCGAAATCTTTATTTCCATCATTTTTGGTTTGATTATGTTGTTACGTTTTTTAATACAAGGATTTCCAAGAAAAAAAAAAGTTAAGAAATATTTTGTATTTTTGTCTACATATTTTTCCAGCTGTACGCCTATAGTGCTTAAATGGTCGACGCTTCACTCTCTCTCCATACTTGAACAACTATGTTCATGCCACTATGGCTGCCACTACGCTTATGATAGAGTTTGCTGCCAACGCATCTCTGTGATTCTGTGATTCGTCAATATTGACCAAAGAGCATAACAACTAGGAATATTTTCTCTCAACATTTCAACTCTCTTGAAACGAACTTTACTAACTACTTATGAAAATATCTACTGATATTCCTCCAATTAAAAGACACAATATGTAAATTGAAAATGGAAAGAAAATGCAATTTATACGTGAATAAATTTTAATCAATTCAAATACAATAAAAACTGCAATTTGCTTTTCGCGCGGTTTCTCAATTACTCACTCTATTTCATTTGTTCTTTGCAATATTTTTCCTTCGCTTTTTATTTTGATTAAATGCAATGATAAAAAGAAAAAATAAGAATCACTGAAGTGTCTGAGTATATTATAGTAAGCACTTAAATAAATTGAAATGAGTATATACTCGGATAATAAGTGAAGAGCGGGAGAAGCAAGAGATGCGCTCTCAAGAAGCGGAAAGAAGGAATACCAACAGCCATAACAACAACAGCGACAACAACAAGTGTTAAGAACTGCCAAGTCGAAGAAGAAGTCAAAGCAAAAGAGAAGAAGAACTTCAAAAAGCATGTCACATCATGCGCTTCATCTACATACAGAAAATTGCTAGCATGAATATTTACGAGTACATATCTGAGCGTATAACTCTATAACTCTTGGCGCAACTCCCTTCACTACTGCTCCATATAAATAAGTACATACGTATGTATGTACGTATGTACACATGAGTATCAAGCGTTTGAGCATAAACTTCTTTGAGTATTTGTTTTTAATTGGATGGTGATGGTGTAACAAATTGCAATATCACAGATATTGAAATGGAATTTTTAATTTATTTTTAAGTTGAAGTCATTGCGGCTTAAGCTGTCGTTGTTGACTAATCCTTTCTTTTTCTTTTCCTTCTTTCTGCTTTTCCACTCTTGCCTCAACATACATATGGAATATGTAACTTTCATTATTTACGCATTCATCACGTTTACACATAAAGCATAACTGCATTTTATACACATGTGTGGAAATGCAACTCTGCGCATAAGTGTACATTTGTCGCTTACATTAGAATATCTACGCAAGACTGCACACAAACTTACACACACTCACTCATAAACAGTGGCGTATTTGAGTTTGAAAGGGCTGATTTAGCTCCATTGTTTCATAAATATCAATATCTAGTCCAAAATCCAGACAGAGACCAAACACTGCCCGATGTTTACAACAAAGTTGAACAGAACAAAACAACAAGGATGCGGGATCAAACCGGCACGCTGGAACTAAGTGGGTTCTTGGTACGAACCACCACTATATGTAACAACAACTGCACATCAAAAATCAAATCAAGGTCAGGTCAAAACTCAAAAAAAAATTGAACTAAAACCTATATTTAAAACCTACATAAAAAATTCGGGCTAACATTTAACCGAACCAAAATACAACCACAAATTAGACTAAATATCAGAGAAAAATTCAAACCAAAATTACAAGAAAATTTCTGATCAAAATATAAACCAATTAAGTCTAAAAGTCAACCAAAATTCACACTAAAATGTACACCAAAAAGTAGATAAAAATTCAGAGCAAAAATCAGACCATAATTCAAATAAAAATCGAAACAAAAATCTGTCCATAAATATCTACAGGAATCTGTGCAAATTCTGACTTATCCAAATAGTGGGACATCCGTAACCTAATCCTAAAAATTCAGATTTAATATAGTCCAAGTGTATGTGTATAATAAAGAGCTGGCCCCACTCAACCCTCTGAAACCTTCACTGGTCACACATCAGACACACATACGAGTACATTCAAGATTTCGTATCTTGACTTGACAATTGCACAGTGCGTAACTCTTTGATTAGGAGTCGTAAATGCTTTTTACACTTTTTCCTCACAATGCTACGAGGAATTTTATCTTGATAGTGTTTAGTGCATAGTTTTTTCTTTTAGTTTCTCTGTAAACATTGCAATTTTTTTTTTCTGTCGATTTCTTGCATTAAATTGCATTTAATTGTGTTGAGATTTTGCGGGAAGAATACAGTTTTTTGTGTTTTTGTCAACTCGTGGGAACATTATTTTAAAATTATTTAGTGTATGTACTGTGTGAGTAAATATTATGTGATTTTATAGAAAAACTATTGAAAAACTTATGGATAAAAACAGCTTTGTGTTTTTTACTCTGCGGCCGTCACTGTTCTACGAAGTCATGCTTGAAACTTTTCTGTGAAGTTTTTAAGAAACTGCCATTACATTTAATTCATAACGCTACTCTCCTCCAGCAGAACAATACTGATGAAATGTCTGAGATTCAAGTACGCTAGGCATGAACTAGAAAAGATCAGGGCAAAATCAATAACGCCCAAGTGTCTTATACATTATACGCTGAGCTCAGAAGAAGCATGGAATAATTGCCATATTAACAAAAATTATGCAACTACTGCAACATGATGAGCAAGCTGTTAGAGCCACAGCAGTCTCAGCAAAGGAGCATAGGTGAAAAAACAATAATCCTGCTTTGCGAAAGAATCCTTCAATTGGCGGTGCCGCGAGGGTCAATAAGGACAAAGTGGCTCAGGATGTGGTTTTGGTACGTAGGTACACTGGAGTGTGAATCGTGCATGCTAAACAGCATGGGGCTGCCAGTGTTTATTGAATAAGTATTTCCCTATAAAAAATTCTCCCTCTGCAAAATCATTTCAAATGAAATCACATTTAATGCCATAATTTCATTAAACATAGGTTCATTCAATAATGACATAATGCATAACATTTTATACTTTCTGTTGACAGCAGTTTGTCAAATAAAATTAACAACACTCAACATATGAAATAAAAATTTTATCTATTTTAATGGCAAAACTTCACTCTAGACTACAAAGAAAGTCGTAAAAAAATGGAAAATTATTTAAAATCGTAATATCATAATAATAATAAAAGGGGGAAATAATGTCAAGCGGAGGCAAATAACAAACAAACACGAGACAACTTGAGTGGGCCAATTTACACGAACGTACACACATGTGCACGCATAAATGCATCCATACATCAGTAGAATTATAAATTTAAGTGCAGCACACATTAATAAAAACAACGACCAAAAGCAAGCTCTCAAAGAAATATTCCAAATGTACAAGAAAATGACAAATCTACCGACACCGACAAACAGAGGTGTGGATGAGGAGTGGAGAGGAGTTTCACAGCTAATGTCAAAAATATATCTAAAAAATAGAGATGTAACACCCACAGATGATACGCATTCAGGTGCTGATGATGCTGCCTCGATTGCTTTTAGGTGACTGTTTTATACTTTTTATGGGTTCATGCTACTCAACAGCAACGACGACAAAAACAACAGCAGCAACATCGCAAAGAAATAACAATAAAACGCATAATTATTACCTGACAGCATAGGAAATTAAGAAAGAAGAAAAGAAAAAAAATGTGACATATCAAGCAATCAAAGTTTGACATTAGTGTAAAGAGACATCAAGAGAAATTCTGTAGCAAACAAATTTTTCTTAGAAATTATTTCATTATTATTTATTTTATTTTTTTTTGACAAATTTTTTTATACGAGTATCTGATCTTTTTTTCCACGTTTTCCATTTCATATTTGTTTGTTCATTTGTTTACAAATCTATTGAAAATTGAAATGTTGAATGTGGTAAAAAAAATATATCGCATGCTATAAAATGAACGTACCTAAGTGCAAGTTAGCTATAAAAGTAAATTGTGTGTGTTGTATGCGATAAAAATCACTTTAGACAAATTTTTATTCGAGAAATTTCCACTAATAATTAGCTTTTATTATTATTAACTACATAATAATTACTTATAAACATAAATTCATAAGCTTCATTGAAGCTTCACTGTACATATTGGAATACGAGTATGTGAGCGATATGTATCATGTGATACGCACTTATGGAAATCTCATTATACTCCACCCATTGATTTTGGCGATTTGTAGCATATTGAATTTACAAATTGACATTATTGATCTAATTTTTTTGTGCACCCATTGTCACAAATTGAATTTTGTAATTATTTTTTTTTCAATCATTTTCTGTTGATCTTGTCTGGTCGTATATGATTTTGATTTGAAATTGTGTAAATCTTTTTCCAATTTGTTTTCTTGAGAGCATTTAAAACGTTTATGTAGATTTAAAACTATGATCGTCACCATATTTAACTACATTTTTTGTTGGCGCTTCATTTCTTATCCAATTTTGTTTTGTTTTTATTACTTTGATCTTTCTTGAACTCATTATGGATTGTTGGTAGATTTTTAAATGAATGTGAGAAAAGTCACATACAATTAGTCAGTACTGATGTGACATGCGAAGAACAAACCACCTACAAAAGTATGACTAAAGAGTAGGCGTGGAAATAATGGAGTTCAAAATGGTTCACCTCCATTTACACTTCATGCTGCTTTTACATAACTGATTTAATATTTTTTTATGGTTATATCAGTATTATTTACAATACTTTATGAACTTCAATCTGGAAAAGATCAAGAATAATCAGAGAATGTGTGTTCAAATACGAAACTTAGTGTTTCATATTTGAGTGTTCAAATATGATACCTAATGTAATTAAACCTCTAGTTCCCTTCACCGAAACGGGTGCAATAACCACCAGAATAGTTATCAGCTATTTCATTAATTTTCAAATCAATGTAACTTTTTACACTAGAAAATTACACAACTTTTACAAAATGTAGCATGAAATGTCACCTTTCAAACATGTGTTCGCTTGACATAATCGGACTAGTGTTGCCAGATTTGTACCAGATTAATTATATCGAATTTGAGAAAAAAAACCAAATAGTCTACTTAAAATAAAAATTCTATGAATAGCTAAGAATACGAACAATTAATATAAAATGTTTAATCATTGGAGAAAAATGCTAAATAGAGTCTTAAAACAACAATTGCTTTGAGGGATCCCGACTTTCCGACCTCATAAAACCACGTCCATTAATTTTTTTAAGTTCTGGAGAACAGGACCGTACTTTTACTCCAATATTCATAATAAAAATTTTTTTTTTTTGTTAATTATAAATTTAGAAACTAGAGGGTTATCCATGGGCATGTGTGAATAAATCAAGATTGTTCTACTTTCCTATATATATACTTTTAAGTATATATAAGTAATCTCTGCATACACTTCGTGTGAATTCTATAGCAGTGATTTTCAATTTCAAGATACAGGAAAAGCTTTAATCTCCTAACTAACTTCAGCCTTTTTTTCTCTCTATAGAACACAAAGAATTGCCAGTTAATTAGTCGACCAGTCTCTGAATACCACCTCTCCCCTTCCCCCTCATCTCTGCCACTCAGCCACTTGTGATCCATGCGATTTCCGCATAGAGTCTGTGTGGCTAGTTAATTCTAGATCAGTGGCCGCAAACTGCGGTAATAATGAGGCGAAAAATTTTTAATTCTTAACACATTTTAGCCTTAATCTTCTACTTGCAAAAAGCTGTACTGTTGTTTGCTTTTTATTTTTTTTCACATATTTCATTACGAAATAATGTTCTCCAGTCCAAAAATTTCCTCAGTTCTTAAGGTTTCAACAGTGTACTTAAATGTTTGTTCATTTGCCAAAGCTCTAATGAATATGCATTCTTTAATTGTGTGATAGTTTCACACCCGAATATTTACCAGGTCGCGGGTAAAAACCCAGTATTTTTGTACATATTTGGGTATTTACCCGCAGGTTTTTACTATAAACCTAAACCCATTACTATGTACTTATCAGTGATGCTGATTAAAGCTCTCATGTTCAAGATCTTTGCTAACAGAAGAGCTTAAAAGCTGTTATCTACCCACAATGAGAATCAGGAGCAATTTTTAACGCGTAATATATTTTATGCTTTAACTCTGCTTTGAACAATGAAAGCTTAAAAATAGTTAAATTTTTCATTTTTTACGCTCATAAGTACACAAGGTCCATGGAGAAAGGAAGTGGCAATAAAAATAGAACAGTGGTGCTAAATTCCGAGCAAAAATCAAATTTTGTAGAACGTGGGGCAAAAGTAAAGTCATAATGTAAATTGGCTGTCATTACGTTAGAAATTACAAAAATTGTATCAATAAAAAAAGAAGAAACATAAATGTCAAAAACTCCATTCACTTTGTGGTATGTGTATATAAATGTATGTAATGCATAATTAAAATCATAATTATTTGCCCCTTTCTACTAGTTTCCATATACTCGACTGCATGCAGTTAAATAAATATAAACCACATATTTAACATGGTTCAACAAGACTGCATAAATATTTCTAATTAAAATTCAAGCATGTCGAGTCATCATCTTTCCACTTGCAATTAGCACAACAATTTCCGAAATATTTATTTATGTACAAATAAAACATACATATGTACATACTAGTAATGTGATAAATATAATTTCTCCTCGTTGTCATAGCCTTGATGGATTGTTTACCAACTATTTCACTATGCCACTTAAGATATACCAGTACTATAGACATACATACATACATACATACATACATAAATACACTATATACAAACATGTGCGAGTACTTTCATGTATCATTGCTGTTGCTTTGGTTGCTTGCTTCTTGTTGCTGCTGCTACTGCTGCCGTTGCACGCCTCAATTAAGCCATTAGCATTGCATTAAACTTTTTAATTGCGCGTTAACTTTTATCTTAGGCGATGTACCATGCAGAAGTTGAAGAGAATATCGCAAGTGGCTGCGACATCTGCCAACTGCATAGTTACCACCACCAGCAATATAATCATGTATATTGTTTGGCTTGTATTTAAATTGTAATTAATTACAATTGAATGAGTGATACTCTTTATACGAACAACAAAATGTGGTTGAAGATTTTACTTCAGTTGCAAAAATAATATTGTTTTAGTTTGTTCGTCTTTGCTTGCTACATAAAATATTATTTTCAGTGCGTTAAAGATTTATTCTACAATTCCTTACATAATTACACTGGGCCACAGGTTGAAAGCCCAGATGGGGAATCAGCAAGTACTTTATGTAAACTAATTTGGACGATGGAGTCGTTGTAAATCGAATCGTTAACTACAAACCGAGCACCGATCTTTTTATTGGCAATTTTTTCTCCAATAAATGTTCGTTGTTTTATTTCGTAGGACCGTGCTAAGGAGATGCTTGTTAAAAGTGAAACTTAAAATGAGAGTAAATGGGTCTTAAAGAGTCAACGCTGTAGGGGTAAATATATTTTTTTAAAAGAGACTCGAGTTGAAAATTTTCCTTTACTACATATATTTTTTCTATTTGGTAAATTATTAGAGTTTACTTAAAGGGAAGATATTACGTCTACTTTCGGTGTTGTTAACCCCGAAATAGAAGTTTTTGACCATTATGTTTCTTTGACACTTTTCTGAATTTTTTATGAATAATTATGTTTTCGAAAAATGTTTTCTGCTTCTCTCAAACGGTTTGTCTGTAGAGTCTTGCTTTACAATCTTGTTTATTAAAAAATGTAAAAATGAAATGAAGTAAAATAGGGAAGGGGGTAAATATTTGTTAAACTCCTAACTTTCTCTTAGATATCAAATATATAATACTTATTAAAATTATTATTTTTGAATAATTTTTATGAAGATTTTTTTAGTCTATCTATTAGCAGTCATATATGCTAAAGATGATACATTGTGATACCACGTGGTTGTCTCATCCGCCCCCTTTAAAGAAAACCTGATTACTCAAACGATTTTGTCTTTTTTATGTATTTTAGTAGATCCACTAAATCAACCGATCTCAACTTTAACTAACAGTATCTTTAATTTGTTTTTATTTACATATGTGGTCGCTGTGGCGTATTTGGCAGTGTGTTGGCTTGCTACGCAGAGTGTCCGGGGGTCAAATCTCGGAACAGACAAAATCAATAAGTAGAAAATACTATTTTACTACATGGCACTCTTTTTTATTACTCTTCAAGAGTAATAATTGCTGAAGAAAAGCCATTCACTTCGCCGTTCGGATGCAGGATTAAACTGTAGGTCCCTTCCAAATGTACAAATATTACACGCACAACATGGGTGGGTGCGGAAAGCTTGACCTAGTCCCTCCATGAGCTGTTGTGCCATTAAAATAAGACAGAAGAAAAATTTTGGAAACTAAAGGAGATGCGAAAAACTTGACTTCAGATTCGTGATCGGCAAACACAAAAGTTTTCTTACAACACATCTTCAATGCTCATTTTGCCGAGAAGAACTAAATTCAGAAAAAAAAAATTTAAAAGAATTGACTTTAGGAGTATTTTTTAACCCCAAAATTAAATTAATTTTTTATGGGGATTATTTGTGCTAAAAAAAGCTTTTACATTTCGCAATCTTAAGCTGTCGATCGTCACGCTAGTAAAGTTTTTCAGAAAACCGTAAAAATTAAGAGGGAAAGGGGACTAATGGGGTCGATGGTGTCAAAGTTTAAGGCAATAACTTTCTCTCACACATCAAACATGTAATATATATATTAAAAATTACTAAGTATGTTTGTGAGGCGTTTTTGTTTCCCGCATATAATCAACTTCAACTATCTGTATATTGAGGATACGAGAAACCGGAGAAAAATTCTACTACAAATTTGTAGTCGGCGACCCAAAAGAACAAATTGTACAAAATGAAAACTTGGAGTAGTCGTTAATGGAAGGTCTGGGACCATTATATTATTTTGGCTCCCCTTCCACCTAATGGTGGGAAGTGTGCTCCGAAGTGATTATTTTTCTTTTTTCTGTTACTTTCGCAATCGTTAGTCATGCTAAGCTAATAAGGGTCGGTGGTGTATATCCAAAACATTTTTATAACGAATAACTTTTTCTCCGACACCAAGCGTGTAATATTAAATATATGTGTTCTTTCCCTGATACACCCAACTTTAACTTACAGTTTCTTGAAAACTCAGGAAGCCAAATTTCAGATTCGTGGTCAGTTAAAAAATACTTCTTAAATTAAAACTTGGGGTTTGGGGTCGTCGTTCACTCCCCAAATAGAGATTCAGATACCACTATGTTGCTTTGCCTCTCTTCAAGAATGTTTCTTTCTTCTGCCAGTCGTAGGTTCCATACGTCATGCTAGGCAAGTTAATCAGTAGGTTCTGTCGTGTACGAGTAAATAGTAAGCAGAGTTTTATGGTAAAGGACTTTCTTTAGGGAACAAAACCAAACCATTAAGTGAAGGCACTTTGAAAATAGAAAAAAATAGTAAGAAGATGCCGACTTTATATTCTTGATCATTAATCCAAAAGTTAATTTAAAGCATTTCCTCAGTACGGGAAAATTTAATATTTTTTATTACTGTGGTAGTACGAACTCATGTTTTCTTTCCGATCCACGACGCAGACAAACCAACGCAGCCAGTCACAGTAACAAATTAAGTTTAAATTGCTAGCAAATGTCCATAAACATTCAACCGACAAAAGCAACAAACAATAAAAATAAAAAAAAGTAAGAAGTAACTGCCTCGAGGCTTCAAGTTACGAATGAATCTCAAATAAATATGCACACGTATGTAAGTAGAAGTAGTTAGGTAACCCTATGCTAAAGGTTGTCGCTTCTTTTCTTTTCAGCCTACTTCTTCTGTATAACTGCTGCAAACAGAGAGAAACGTCAAACACTTTGAATACTAGTCGCTTTTGAAAACATTCCCTTTTTGTTTTTCATTGCTTTTTTTTTTTTTTTTGCGTAATATTTTTTTGCTGCGGTTTGCAAAAATCAAAAAGTTCCGCCTGCTGCCTGCCTCCTCAAAGTCCTACCATTCTGTTAATTGGAACCTGCTAACTGAGTCAGCAGGAAAAGGCTGTGTGTGAATGTGCGCCGGCATCGTTGTTGTCGTTCTCAGTGTCCTCCGTGTCCTCTGCGTCACTGACGGCATGTTCCACAAAAAGCAAACAAAAATATATAGGGTACACCTAGCTCTCAATCGAGCACCGGCCACCAGCAAAACATAACAGGTGAATGCCTGTGAATACCTACTCCTCGTAAATGGAGCAATGTTGGTTGTTATTCTTTCTTTTTTTCGCTTTTGGTTGTTGTTATTTCCTTTTTACTTTTGCAGAAAAGCGGAATGTAAAAGAATTTGTTTTTGTATGCAGGAAAATGTATGCCGGAATGAATTTGTGTAAATTATGCAATTTGCTATTTAAGATGTAAATTTTTTATTAACCTTTTTCTTTTAAAGCACAAGAAATTAGAAGGCGTGGAGTAGTCAAAATTTTCTATCATGTTCTTTTTAAATTATTAAGTTATTCTTTTATTTACATACGTACGAAGAAGTGAAAACTTGTGTTTTTACTGACAGAATTCCTCTTTCCTTTTCACAGTTTCAGGAAGTAGTTTCTGCGAATGGATCTCCCCTTCCCTTCTGCATATTTTTTTCTCCTCCACAACAGCAGGAAGATTTTTACCAATGGAATTCTTCTTTGTTTTCGTCTGCAATTGCAGAAAATAGATTTCAGCCGATGGACTTTCTCTCCTTCAGATTTAGAAAGTAGAGATTTTCTAATGGATTTCCCCTTTCCCTTCCATGGGTTTTCACAATTTTAGCACGGAATTCATCTTTCCTCTCTACGTTTAGTTTTAATTTTACTTTAATTTTTTTTCTTTGATGGCAAAACAGCCCATGGAGGGCCTAAGCGCAGCTTTTCGTATCCACTCAAGTTGTGCGTGTTATATTTATTACAATTATTTAATCGATTTACAATAAAATATTTAGGTTTCTCTCCAAAACCGAAAGAGAAGACAAATTGATATAGAAAAAATGTCGAACTGCACATTCTAGATATCGGCTTGAGTTTTTCTAGAAACCGTAAAGGTCCTTCATATCTTTCCTCAGTCTTTGCACATTTCAGAATGATCTATTTTGTTATTTCAGATATTTTAAGTGGAGAAAAAATGAAAAAATGGGTGTTTGGAAATTCTATCCAAGCAATCATGGGTGTAGCTTCTAAATATTGTAGATTTGTTCCGACAAATTAGGAGTTCGTACTATTGCTTCGTAAAGGCAGAAGTAGATAATTACTCAGACAATGAATTAAACTTAGTTAAAGGTCTTTGAAATGTAGAAAAATACACAATTTACCTATGGTATGTAGATACCTACTTCCATAATTAAGTAAATAGTGTAAAAAACTATGCTAAAATGACAAAGATGTAAAAAAATGCTCTAACAATATAGATGACTTTAAAAGCTATGTATACAACAGAATATTCAATGTCGAAAACTAATTGTAGAAAATACATCAAACATCACAATTAGCGTCAAATGTAAAAAATTAATAAAAATAATATAGACAAATATTTAGAAATGAGAAAATACAGAGTAAAAAATGCAGTCAATGTAGATAACCATATGCCAAGTCATAATGCAATATAGATTATTAGGTAAATGGATGAAAACTATTGAAAATTAATTAAGGAAAGGTAGGAAACTAATTAAAATTATAGAAAAATATTCAAACGATGTCGACTACCAGTTAGGCTAAGTAGATAACAGATGATATATATTATGAAATATTGCAGTGAAAGAAAATATATATAAAAACAATATAGACGATCAAATAAATAGTTTAAAAGAACTATTTTGAAAAGCAAAGATGTAAGAAAGTATTCATGATTTAAAAAACTATGTAGAGAATTCAATTCATTATGTAGATTAATATTTTTCCATGTAGAAAATACATAATACTATGCAAGCAGTTAAAAGTTTAACTAGCCACTTAAGTTATTTTCTTCTCACTTTAATATTTTTCTCAGCACACAATTCCGTTACATACTTTTAACTTTACAGCATTAATCCCAAACAATTATTGATACTAAGAATTGAGAAAGTGTAAAAAGAGGAAGAACGAAAAAACAAGGTAAATTTTGAAAAGAATTTTATACGATATTCAGAAACTTTTTGAAGTATTGCTATGTAGTAAAGAAACAATAGCAGCATCAATAACAAACAACAATAATACCAACAGCTACAACAATAAAAATTCCTGTTCGCAAATATTTAACCCCAATTTAATTAGATTTACCATAACTAAAGCAAACATCACGTAGAGGCAAAGGCAAGCTAAAAATATCCTTACTCATATTTTCTACACCATCTACATAAAAGTACGAGGAGTAGTTGTAAGTCGTCGTTGTTGTTGTTGTATGTTGTCGTTGTTATTATTGCTATATACTTATACACTCAAGTAAAACAAAGAAAACCTCTACAAATGATGAACATACAAATACATACTACAAACAAACACACATACATCAATACTATACATACATACACACGCAGCTACAAAAAACACATACCTAAACTTTTCTTGTTCATATTCTTGTAAATGTTGTTGCTGTTGTTCTATGTTATTATAGTTGCTGTTCCAGTAAATATGTTGCTGATATTGTAGTTCTAGTTGTTTTTTTTTTCTGTTGTTGTTGTTGTTGCTGTTGTTGATACATGCTTAGTTCAAATAGAACAACATAATTTCATTGCATGAAAATTGAATCGAAAACAAAGTGAAATGGGTGAAGAAAAGAAGAAGGAGAAGAAGAAGAAGAAGAAAAATGTTCAAACAAATAAAAATAAAGAAAAAGTTCTGGTTCATTGTAGTTGCTGTTGTTGCTGTTGTTGTATTATGGAAAAATGTAATAAAACAGCAAATAACAGCAGATCACGTGAAAGCCACAGCAACAACAACAGCATTCAACAGAAGAAAATGCTTTCAACACTTTTTCAACTGACTTGATTTGAAATTTGATAAAAGCACAGAAAGGGAAAAGTAAACAAGGAGGAAATGTGTAGGAAACAAGAAAAAAAAGTAGGAAACATGAAAAAAGTATATCAGACACAAAACGTGCGTATTTTCATTTAATTTAGAAGCATATATGGTGGCAACATTGGCTGGCTGGCTGGCTGGCTGGCTGCTGTGCGTTGCTTTTACTGTGCTGCTGCTGTTATGTATTGTTGCTGTTTGCTACTGCCACCTCTGTAAGTGGCAATTGAAATGGCAGCAAACGTGTAAACCGTTGAATGAAGGGAATGCATACGAAAAAGGTGGGTAGGCCTATTTGTAACGGGAGGAAAGGAAAGGGAAGCAGGAAAGCTATAGCAATGAAGAAACGCATGAAATCAGTTTTGTGTAGAAATTTTTATTTTTCAAAAGACTGCGATTGAAAATCCAAAAAGTTAGTGTAGATTATTAGTAAGGTTATGTAGTATATTGGAAATTATTAAAGCGAAGTCAATGATTATAAGGGCCATGTAGACAATTGATCTGGTAATGTAAAATACTAAGTACTCCACATGTCAAACAATGTAGATAATTATCTTTTTATAGTTAAGACATGTAAAATAAAATTGAAAATTATGAAGATATGATAAACAATTAATAATAAATAATTAAAAAATTTTAAAATAATAATTTGAAAAATTGTATTAAAAATAAATAATAATACATATCCATATATGTCATGGGATACTTATGTACAAAATTATTTTCGCGTGTAGAAAATATGTAAACTTAAATAGGCTGTGGTAACTAATGTATAAGCAATGCAAAAAAAATATATAAATAATGGAGAGGTCTGCAAAATATAGTCAAAGCCGCGGTCAATACAGAAAACAATAAAGTGAATTAAAAAGGGAATATGAAATAATTTGTTCTGCCAAAAATTAAATTGTGGAATGTAGACAACTCTATAGAGTTGAAAGGATGTAAAGAAACCATGTGGACAACTACTAGCTAGCTTTGTAGACAACTATTGAAACAAGTAAAATATATTAAAAAGTAAGCAATCAATCAATGCAAATGATTATAATAAAATGTAAACAATTAAAAATATTGTGTAAAAAATTTTCAGAAATGTCAAAGGTGTTAAAAGAACACAAGCAATATCTGTGAATTTAGAAACTTGTAGACAGTTGAACAAACAATGTAGATAACTATAATTCTACATATAAAATACCACAAATATACAGACAGTGAAAACTAGTGTATAATAAATTATAAAAATAATATAAACAACTATTTATGGGTGTGAAAATTGCGGTCAATGCAGGCAATCAAGTAGTATCCCGACAGCTTACGTATCGATCTTGCTCCACCAGTTTCAAAATTTCATCGGCTTTTTCAGTGGCTGGCTGACCAAAGCGAGGCACATCTTTGATATCGAAATTTCCGGAACGGAATCGTGCAAACCATACCTGGGTCAGGCGATCGCTTACATCATCCTCAACGCAAACATTTTTCGGCATGTTTTTGCAGCGGCTTTACCTTCTCTTTAGTAATAAAGCATCGCATGGTGTCTTTTTTCTTCAGATATTTCACTTATTTTCAAAACTGCAACTTTTTGCAACTCAATTCACACAAAATGTAGGCTGAAATGCCACCTTTCATGTGTTCGTTTGACATAATCAAAACCAACACCAAAAACAGCGTATACTTTTTATATGACCCAATACATAAAAAATACTAATTACTATGTAGATAATTGAATACAGAATGTAGATAATTAATTTTTCGAGAAGAAAACACTTAAAATACAGAGAGTGGAAGAGTCCCTATAATAAATGTAAAAAATTTAAATAATAGTGTAGACAATTAATTAGAGATGAGGAAAATATATATAATTTTGCGATTAATGCAAATACATGGCGCCAGTTAAAAAGACAACAAAGATGGCGTAGATAATAATTAATGTTGAAACTAACATAGAGGAATGTAGACAACAAAAAATATGTAAAATAATGTCAAAAAAACTGAAATGCTACAAACTATGTATTACATTAAAGAGGCTATGTAGAAAGCAGAGGTCTTACGCATGAAAGACATTACGCAAGAATTATATTATGAGAATTTCAAAGTTATACAAAAATTATACATTTTCATTTGTAAGGACTTTTTTTTTTGCTAACATTTGTTATTTTATCTACTTACTTACTTTATCTACATGATGTTTTAATATGTCGGTTAAAAACACATCATTGATATACGAACTTTTAGTATTTTGTTTGCAAAATATTTCTGAAATGACTTTGTTTGCGTTAAATTTACGTATTCGTGCATACAACAATGAACTTGTCAATTACATCACGTTTGGCGTTTTCTGAAGTAGGAATGCATAGTGAGTACTTTGAGTACTTTACTTTTTCACTTTTACTGCAAACTCATACTTATAAACCTTTCGCATAGAAGAAAGAAAAGTTTTGTTACTGGTTTTTTGTCTGTTTTTTTTTTTTCGTATTTTTTTAGTTTTTTCATAACTTTGTGCATTTTCCGTCAATATCATAAACGAGGATGTGGTCGCTGTGGCGTAGTGGTAGTGCGTTGGACTACTACGCAGAGTGTCCGGGGTTCGAATCTCGGCACAGGCAAAATCAAAAAGTAGAAAAAATAATTTTTCTACACGGCACCCACCACCACCTCTTGGCAGGCAATGGCAAACCTACAAGAGTAAAATTTGCTATGAAAAGCTTTTCACTTCGCCGTTCGGATTCGGCATTAAACTGTAGGTCCCTTCCATTCATGCACAAATATAACACGCACAACATGAGTGGATGCGAAAAGCTCGGCCTAGGCCCTCCATGGGCTGTTGTGCCATTAAAAGTAAGTAAAGTAAGTAAATCATAAACGAGGTATGGAGAGAGTGTATGACTTCATTGAAAACGAAGAAAAATAAATCACAAAGTTTTTAAGTTAAAGAGTAAAAGTTAAACGGAAAGCAGTTATAAATAATCAGTTAAACTGTGGATTAAAACTGAATCTAAAAAAATATTAATTGAACAACCAAGTGTAAAGACTTATACTTACGAGATATCCCATATACTTCAGAGTTTTTACGATTTTCTACATAATTTTAAGCCAATTTCAAACTTTCAATCTATCTACTTACCTCCTTTTCTTTCTCATTCTTTAATACTCTTCATTATCTCATTATTAATTGCATTTTACAGTTTTATGCACAACTTAAAAGTTCATCATTATTACCAAATTAAAGGGTAAGTGATGAGCATTTAACGATACATGAAACGCAGAGAGTAAGAATAAAAGAAAATATGAGGTAAATGCTCAAAATGCATCAAATTAAGCACAAGGCGAAATTTTTTTTATTTCTTTTTTCTGCATTTTTTCAATAAATGCAGCAGTAAGGATATGAGGAAATATGAGAATGAAAATTTACGTTCGAGTATGAAATGGGAAATAACAAAACGAGAATGAGTTTAATAACTGAATGTTTTTAACAAAAGGATTTCATAAAAATATCTCGATGCACATTGAAGGTTATGCGTGAAAGTTCATAATTGTCGGCGCTTTACATAAGTGAAAGTGGTGGCGAGTTTGAGGCAATTCTTCCTTGAAAATGCAGAAATAATTCTGATTATACAATGGAAAATTAATTGCAGAATGTAATTAACTTTCATGAGATTAAATTGAGTTTTTAGTTAATATTTTGAAGAGGATAATGGAGCAAGAACACATTTGATAATTTCAAGGGAAAATTATACTTTAAAGTCTTTTTTTTTTTTTTGAGTTTTCTAGCAAGATCCCTTAGAATCGCACCAAATGTGTAAAATTTACTACTTATTTATTAGAAAAATCATACTACAAGCACAACATACAATACATAAAATACATTGTAAATACAAGTAAAATACATTTTATCATGGAAATCGAACTTCAAGGAGCATAAATATCGAAAATTTTGCAAAATTGTACAATTTGGTGTGAATTTACACACCAAATGTGTATATCTATTAATTAGGTAGTGCAAAAATTACAAATATTTGGAAGTTTTACTAAAATGTGTAAAATTTATTATTTATTGGGAAACAGTACTTGAAGCGTGCCACATATCACAAACGTTGAGTAATTTGATTATGTGAAATGAATTTACATACTTACTCAATCGTTTGGCACATCATCTATGTAAAATTCACTACTTATTGAACTTCAGATATTCCAAATATCTCATATATTGAGTAAATTTACTATATAAAGTAAATTTACACATATTTCGGGAAAAAAATTACACACCAAATGTGTAAAATGTGGAAAAATTTACACACCCAGTCTGTAAAATTTTGTATTTATATGGATAAATCGCTCTTTAAACATAACAGGTATCGCAATTTGAGTAATTCTGCTATATGGTGTGAATTTAGACATATTTCGTTATATAACTATTTATTACACTAAATGTATGAAATTAACTATTTACTTGGGAAACAGAAGTACTTCAACAAAAACTGTCCACAGTAAATCTGAAATATTCACTACTTATTCGAAAAATTGATTGTATTTGACTTTTCAGACTTTTACGAATAACACGAATGTCCTACGATATATAATTTTACTATTTAGTGTGAATTCATTAAATTATGAAAAATAAATATGTATATTTTATATGAAAAGCAATGGGTGCTTTTTTGAAATGCGTTTACACTAGTTTATGACTTACGAAGTTTCATTTATTTATTTCATTTTAATTCAGCACTGCATCAGGAGCGAGGAGAGATTTTGGTATTTTTGAGAAGACTTAGAAGGGAGGGGGAGGGTTGTGATTGATTTTTCGTACATAGCCCTAAGATCGTTCCATTGCTAAACCTAATAAATTTCCTAAAGATGGCGTCGCAAGTCAGTGTTAATGTGTCCTCCAGTAATTTTACTGTGAATTTAGTGTGCATTAACAAAAGTTTGTTTTATATATTTTATACATATAGTGTGTAAAATTGTAACTTAGTTAAATATAGTTTCTAAACAAAAAACAATTATTTGCGAATGAATTACACTATTTTATGACTTAAAAAGATGCTGTGTTCTCATGGAAGTAAAGTTTAACTCCGGTAATGCATTCGGAAGCGGAAGAGAAGGAAGAGAGGTAAGAGAGGTTTTAGGTGACCTCAGTTCTGTGCTGTCAAGCTATTTTACAAGAGTGGAAGGAAAGGACTGTGGTTTTTAGACTCTACAACTATGAATCGTAAATGTCCTAAAGATGGCGCCACAAGTCAGCGAACAATCATCCCAAGTCAATTAATTAATGTCACTAAAATTTTCTATTTAACATTTTTTAACCATAGTTGATAATAGAAAATGATTTCTTAGTGCTGGAAACTTTTTTTGGAATACACATACACTAGTTTATGACCTACTATGTTCAAATTAAGTCTTATTCTATTAATTCCGCATACTGCATAGAGTTTGGAGTCCTTAGAAAAATTCCAAATTCTCAATTACCATCGACATCTCTTTACATAGTTCTTTGATTAGCCGGTCGCAGCAATCGCTCTTTCAAATTGCGAAGGTGTGAACTCTTTATGACATTTACAATTACAACAATAAAATTCGGTTAATCCATGCAATTGAGAGAAAGTCACGATTTATATTACAAAATATTTATAAAATAAAAAATTAAAAATTCCTCTTTTACGTTAGGCGTGCGTTTAGTGTCTAGAACATTTGAAATCGATTTCGAGTACTTCCGGTAGAAAAAGAAAAACCGAAAACGAAGGGAATAAATTGAATATGGGGAATTTTTTTTTTTTTTATCTATCATTGATTGTATGTTATTTCTATTTTCAAGGAAAAATTAAACCCAACATACAAAGAGAATATAAGTAGAAACGACTCAAGCGGCATTTTAGTCCAATTATCCCAAGAAAAAAAAAACCTCGAATGTTTCTTTATAATTTTTTTTGTCATTGTGTCTGGGGTCTGCCTGTGTGTGTTAAAGTTAAAAAGAAAGTAAATAAAAAAAAAAGGTTTATCTTCTTCTTTCGACAACAAAAACAACAACAACAAGTATCGTATTCCTTTCGTTTTTTTTTTGCTTTCATCAAATTTTCACTTGATGATGATTTTCGTTATCGCAATGAGTGTTGGTTATTTTTGGACTTGGTCTTTTAAATTCAACAAATATTTATTTTATGTCATGTAAACAAAACTAATTTTTATATGATCAAACACAGCAACAACAACAACAAAAGTGTCACCAGCAGCAATTTTCACAATCTTTCCCTGATCGTCCGACGACATACATACCGTCCGCCGTTAGCCGTCTGTCATTGGAGCGTGTGCTCAGGCATACTCGCTTGGATTTTAAGATAACTTAAAAGCTTGCTACTGCAACTAGGAGTAATTCATCAAAATTAATTTTCATTTTCAGATTAAACAAAAAACGAAGAAAATATCTGATATATCTTTATTTTTAGTAACTTTTTATAATTTTCTTTTACATAAGTGGAGATTAAAATAAAGTGAAGTGGTCTGCGGCGCATGTCGCTGCCACCAACCAAAAAATACTTAAGATAATTTTTTAGTCTATTCAGTTAAATTTTTTTCTCTGATTTTACAAATTTTTTCTTCTTCTTTGCTTTAGATTGTGTATCTGGTCAAAGACCTTAAGTACCATAATTAAGATTGCTTAATTTTCTTTTTTTCTTGGTTTGACTTAGGGTCAAAAACTTTAGTAAATTAAAGAATAATTTTAATATTAAGGTTTTATAAAGAGAAGGGAAGCATTCTCCATTCATGAATATGAATTTATAAATGAAACCCAAGAAAAACCCATATAGATATAAGAGCTGTGGCGTAGTGGTAGTGCGTTGGACTGCAACGCAGGGAGTCCGGGGTTCAAATCTGGGCACAGGCAATATCAAAAAGTAGAAAAATAATTTTTCTACGCGGCACCACCTCTTGGCAGGCAATGGCAAACCTACAAGAGCAAAAATTGCTATGAAAAGCTTTTCACTTCGCCGTTCGGATTCGGCATTAAACTGTAGGTCCCTTGAATTCAAGTACAAATATAACACGCAGCACATGAGTGGATGCGAAAAGCTCGGCCTAGGCCCCCATGGGCTGTTATGCCATTAAAGTAAAGTTAAGTAAAGAAATTAGAGCTACCTATGGGTGAGTGATGCATATCTTTAAACTAGGAGTCAGATTCGATGCAGTATTAAAGAACTTGAGATCTATCAAATAATTTTAAGCATCTATAAAATCCATAGTGGTCACTGTGGCGTAGTTGTAGTGAGTTGGACTGTTATGCAGAGTGTGCGGGGTTCGAATCTCGGTACAGGTAAAATCAAAAAGTTAATTTAAAAAAAAACATTTTTTCTACACGGCACCACCTCTTGCCAGGCAATGGCAAACCTACAAGAGTAAAAATTACCTATGAAAAGCTTTTCACTTCGCTGTTCGGATTCGGCATAAAACATTAGGTCCCTTCCATTCATGTCCAAGAATTACAAGCACGACATGAGGGGAAAAGCTCGGCATATAGAAATCATGAAGCAGAGGGTCTATCATTTAGCCAAGAGTATACTCAAGGAGGGAAAGTCGGCTTTGAAATTATTATATCTTCAGTCTCAAAAACTAAAACAATAAGACAAATCTGAGGGCAGAGTGCGCTGTGAACTTCCCGTTAAGCAGTAGCTCCCTCTCAAGAGGAGTAAGAAGGGTTTGGAGTTGATCCCTATTATTATTAGTTAATAGAGGGATCAAATTCTATTCCTACATAGGAAAATTAGAAAAAAGAAACCAAAATTTAACCGGAAAGGAAATCCAAATCAAACCAACCAATTTCAGACCAAAAATTATGTCAATATTTAGGTAAGAAATAATATGGAAATAGAGATCAAATTTTCGACCAAAAGCAATCCAAATTCAAACGAAACACTACACCAAAAAGCGGATGAAAACTGAGATAAAATCTCAGACTAAAAAAACAGGAATCAAACCAAACTTCTGACTGAAATTTAAACCCAAAGTCAAATTAAATTCATACCAGAATTCAGCGCAGAAAAAATATTTAAATTAAGGATAACTCTCTGACCAAAAGGAGAACAAAATAAAACTGCAAATTAGAGCAAATTTCATATCAAAATTGAGTTCAATATTTAGCCCAAAATTTAGGTATAAAAATTTAACCAAAATTCAATCCAAAATTCTGATCGGAAATCAGGTAGAAATTCAGATAAAATTTCAAACCAAAAAGGGAGTAATTATGGTTCAAATCGATTTATTAAATCAATATTTACACCAAAATTCCAACCAAATTAACACCCAAAAACAAACCAAAGTTCAGAAAAAAAAAATCAAATCGAAATGCAGTCAAAATCTCTTGTCCAAAATTTTAACCAAATCTGAAACTAACGAGACCGAAATAAGAAAAAAATAAAATTTGACAAAAAATCAGATAAAAGTTCATATGTGTAATATAAAAATTCATACTAAAATTCACTCCAAAATTCCAATCTAACTCAAACCACAATTCAAAATTCTAAATTCGAACAAAAATTCTAAACAACATTTAGTTCAAAATTCAAACCAATTTCAGGCCACAAGAAGGCCAAAATCAAATCAAAATGTAAAGCAAAATAACGAATCGAAAGGAAATCCAGACCAATCTAAAATCAAAATGAGCCTGATTAGGCCTGTAGCCTTAACTTCTATATTTCATTAGTTTAAGTTATTTTTTTATAATCCTGGCACCCTAGCCAACTTGATTTTAGTATCGATAATTTTGGAGAGTAGCGGGGTATTTTTGTCATTTTTAAACAATTTAGGAAAAGATCATTACTAATCAGGAAGCCGAGAAAGAAAGACGCCCTAAAACAATCTACCTAATAGTAGATCTTCTACCATAAGCCGATATGCCAGGAAAAGGAAAATCGAGAAGGAAAAGGTACACCATATTTAATTTTATAATTATAAATAAATTTATATAAGAATTGTAACTGCTGCCATTCTTTTTTTATTTTTTCTCGAACATATAAAGTTTCCTCGTAATCCCCACTCTCAGGGAGACGCAAAACCCTCATCCCTTTTCATGGTCCTTTGAGCCGGATAACGAGGAAGTTGAAATATATGCTCATTGCAGAGCCCCCACCAAGCAGCAGTACAACCACACACACATAGATACCAGATGCAGCACCACAACATTGAACAACAACTTAAGAAACTGGTGTGTTCAGCTACACACACACAAGTGCATCGTTATCTTAGTTACCAAAGGTAAGTATTTGGATTCTACGATTATTTATTCGGTGATTAGGAAAATAAGAATAAGGTAATCTCATAGCTAACGCAAAGATTTACGGTGTAGCCTTTATACATAATTAGCGCTGTAGCGTTTTGTATTTTGCGTGGGGTATATGATTTCAGGAATACTTATATACGTAACATGGTAAATTATCGCTTGCGCCACGCAAGATGCCTTTTCGCCTTGTCTTTTACTCTGACATAATCGATAGCAGTTTACAGTTTGTCGAAATTTTACGAGAATATATATGTAATATATATGTATGTAAGTTCGGTCCCTATCAAATTCCCTCACCTGCAAACATACAGTTCGACCTAAGTTTTCACTCAAATATATTTGAGTATTTTTTTTTATATTATTTGCGGAATTAAGTCTAAGTACCGTACATGGAAATGGAAATTCAAATATTTTCAAATATTGATTTTCAATTTAACTCTCATTAAATCAAATACAAAAAAGTGAATCAAATATAAAAAATCAAGTGAACATAAGTACTAATATGAGACTGGAACAACCCAAAGGCGAATTTAAGGGATTCTCAGAAGCAGTCTTGAACGGACATCGGTGCATTCGACCCAGTGGGAAAATAACACGACAATAGTGCAACAGCAATATTTATGTGATTTCTAGTGGAATCTAATTATAATAAAAATATATAAATAAAAATAAAAATAATATCAGATATTTTTTCAAATCTTTTGAAAAACATTAAAACTAATTGCGGTTCAACATTCCGGATATTTTTGAAAATTATTATTTTTCTTTTAAGTTTGAAGCCGGCTTTAACGACACTACCCATAATGCGAGATGAGGCTTGTGAAATTGTTCGCAAATCATCATTGACTAATGATGGGCTTGCAGAGGCTTGGAAAAATCTGACTGACCATTATAAAAAAATTAACTTATCCTAATCAACAGTCAGCTCAAGGTTCTGTTCAATCTTTCTCCGGTTACAACGGAATCAGCTAGCGGATTAAAGAAATTTCAACGTGATATTAATAACTGCATTTTGGCTCTGACTTTAAATAACATCGATGTTAGCAATTGGGATGCAATATTTACGTATTTATGCTCCACGAGATTACCAGAAAATATTTTAGCTCTGTGGTCGCTGTGGCGTAGTGGTAGTGCGTTGGACTGGTGCGCAAAGTGTCCGGGGTTCGAATCTCGGCACAGGCAAAATCAAAAAGTAGTAAAAATCATTTTTCTACACGGCACCACCTCTTGGCAGGCAATGGCAAACCTACAAGACTAAAAATTGCTATGAAAAGCTTTTCACTTCGCCGTTCGGATTCGGCATTAAACTGTAGGTCCCTTCCATTCATGTACAAATATAACCCGCACAACATGAGTGGATGCGAAAAGCTCGGCCTAGGCCCTCCATGGGCTGTTGTGCCATTAAAAGTAAGTAAGTAAGGGAGCAAACATTGAAAGCGAAGTCGATCTCGATGACTTTTTGGCTAATCGTTAGAAACCGTGATGGACCTCAAAAGTTCAAGTGCAATTATTGTGAATAGATCGCAAGCTTTTACTTCAGATGGTACTAGTTCAAAGCGAGTTAGTACTCATCATACAACCATGAATATCAAGTTTTGCAGACTATGACCGTCTCAGCAAAGTAGTTTCAAAAATTGCTCGAAGTTTGCAAACATAGTGAACGGTTTTCTGTGGTTGAGAAACTTGATGTTTGTCTGAATTTTTTAGCGTCGTCTCATTTAGAAAAAGACTGTAGGAGTCCCTCAAATTGTTCTAAATGCACCGGCAGGCATACTTGCATGTTGCATCGTGTGCAACAGGCCATGAAATTTAAATGGTCGCTGTGGCGTAGTGGTAATGCGTTGGACTACGCAGAGTGTCCGGGGTTCAAATCTCGGCACAGGCAAAATTAAAAAGTAGAAAAAAAAGAATTTTTCTACACGGCACCACCTCTTGGCAGGCAATGGCAAACCTACAAGAGTAAAAATTGCCTATGAAAAGCTTTTCACTTCGCCGTTTGGATTCGGCATTAAACTGTAGGTCCCTTCCATTCATGTACATTTAAAATACGCACAATATGAATGAATGCGAAAAGCTCGGCCTAGGCCCTCCATGGGCTGTTGTGCCATTAAAAGTAAGTAATGAAAACCCAGCGCCCTCTCGGGTACCTAACGATATTACTCAAGACCATATTACTGCCATTTCAGCTGGTCATTTATCCAATTCCAAAAGTCTAAGAACAGCCTTTGTGGGCTTTTTTATTCTTTCTCGAATATATCAACTTTCCTCGAAATCCCCCCTAGTCCAGGGACGCAAAGCCCTCATCCCTTTTCAGAGCTCAAAGTCAAATAAAAAATTGGACCAAACCGCAAACCAAATCTCCTACCAAAATTCAGACCGAAATTCACTACAAAACTTAAACATAAACCAAATCAAATTTAAAACCAAAATTCAAACCAAAAATCAAACTCAAAATAATATCGAAATTCAGTCAAAAAGGAAACCAAAGTCAAACTTAAAATTATACCAAAATTTATAATAAAAACAGTCCAAATTCGAGTCAAAATTCAGATGTAAAACCAGAACAAAATAAAGAGTAAAACCAGAACATAACTTCAAATTGAAGGCTAGAGCAGCTCAAGATATTTACAAATGTATTTATAATTTAAAAATTATTTTATATTATTATTACAAATTTATTTTAAAATTATTAATTCGGGATAAAGGAGTCATTCCAGTAGCCCAACTCGAGATCCAAAAGAGATGCAAAACTCTATTTAATATAATTCATTTCCTCTCCCTCACATACTAAAATTTTCTGACCTTGACGCCACAAAATCAAAATTTTTAAATCAAATAAATAAATAATTTTAAATGACAAACTGGAAATGTGTGGAATGCAAACGATGCAATGCTTTGATAACAAACGATGCTGCTTCATTCAAACCCCAAATTCTCCTAGCAGTAGAAAAAAGGGTCATCATTTTGAAATTACAAACAAAAGATTTAAGATTCCTTCAAAATACTTTATTTACATACAAAACACGCACACAGAGGCACACACATACATGAAAACTTTAGACAATTTCAAACTCACTTTACGCAATTTTTTCACAGCAAGTAGCGCATCCGCTTGCTGCGCCTCTACATAGTAAGTAGGTATTTGCTTTTGTAGAGCGAAAAAATCATAGAACAGAAATACATTTTTATTATTATTTTTATTTGTTTTTTGTTTTGTCCCTACCCCACTCGGGGTAAATGAGGTGCTCTTACCCATAAAAAGAGTTTTTTGGCATTTTTAGCGCGTTCTTGCCATAATTCAAATAGAAATTAATGAGCGGTGAAAAAAAGGATTTATATCATTGTTTTTGTGTGTGTTAATGTGTGTGTATTTTAAAGTATACTTTGTAGTACTTTTTGGTCCATAATACATCCATACAAATGGGCAGCAGTATTTTAATGTGAAAACTTTGCATTATAAATTACATAACAGCGCCAGAACAAATGAATGACGGTGAAGGAAGGAACGAGCAAGACGAACCAAAGAAAAAGGGGGAAAAAATTGCTTAACCGTGTGGAAATTTTACATTAGTTAAAACAAGATAAAGAAGAAGAAAAAAAGCTGAAAAACATTGATTGATTATTTGATACCCCGACAAAAACCCAGTAAAAAAATTTTAAAAAATATTGAATTATTCTCTAATTGAAATATGAAAAAAAAAGAATGGTTCATGTTAGAAAGCTAAAGCTTAACAATCAATTAGTACCGCACACAATTACTTTCAACACTTTTAATTAATTATTCACTTAATGTTAACATATTGCATATGTACATATGTAAGTATTCGGTTTACATATACAAGTACGAGTATGTATTTATAAGTATAGAATGTGTGGAGAGTATGTTTTCCGAGCTCCCACTGTGTGTGTGTGCGTATATTTCAATTATTGTGCTCCACAGTCTTGTGGATTTTCTGCGCGATTGAAGTTTTCTTAAAACAACAACAGCAAAATATAACAATTCATTAGAATTGCTCGTACTATATTTGGAATTGGTTTTGTTTCCATCAACTTCCTTGTGGTTTTTGTTTTGTTCTTCTGCAGAGTGCAAGCAAAATATTTTGACACCTTCTCTGTTCAACTTACATAAATCGATATATAATATATGGATATATATTTCAGCTTTTTGTTTTATTATTCTTTTCTTAATAGATAAATTACATTATTTTTGTTTGGTGTTTAGTTGTTTCACCATTCCTGGATTTCACCAGTGCCCAGCTAAATTGCTGGGAATTTTGCGCCAAAGTGACGCCCCAACCAATTGGCGCCCCTTGGCATATAAATCAAAACAAATCAAAAAATCACAATGTGCATGTGAGTGTGTGATTGATATATGTGGTGCATGTGTGTGTGCGTGCGTATGTGGAATACATCAATTACCGGTCATGATTTCAATATGAACATAATTGATTTTGATTTGATTTTTTTTTTTTTTTGGTTTTTTTTTAATATTTATAACAAATTAAATTGAATTTTATTTAGTTTATACATAATCTATTTTGTTTTTTGTAATTGAGGAATTTTCCATAAAGTCATTGGAAAAGCATCGAAACTGATTAGAAAAACCAAAAAGAGAAAATAAAGTGGCCAGGAAGTGAAACTTTCAACCAAGCTCCTTTATTTAGAGTATTCAAAGGGCTTAATGATCATTAGGTTTGCCCTTGAGAGAATAATATCAATATATTATACATATATTGAACAAGCTGGTCAGACGATCGTTTCGGAAACATCCTTAGTTCCTCATCCATTACCTCTTTAGATGAACCTGAAAAAACTATTTTTCAAAAGTAGCTCCTTTATCTTTTCGATACATTTATATTAAGTAAATAAGCTCTTTTGTCGATTTACATATTTCCATTGTGGGGAAAAAAAACATTGGTAATAAATATTATTATAAATATTAAGGGAAAATAGATGTTCAAAAAGTAATAGAAAAGCTTTTTATAGGCTAGAGAAATGAAAGTTGTCTGTTCTTTTTTTGGTTTTCCTCTGTACTTGAGAATCGAACCCATCGCAAATGGACCCCCAGCCAACCGCTTATACCACAAAAGTGACTTACTCTATTAGCGCGAAAGGATTCGAACGAATCCCAACGGACCCTCATCACGCCCAACACGACCAAGGGGCGCATCCGCATAAAGCACGGATCGGTGACCGATGCAACCGCTTTACACGAAAATATGTAATGAGCTGTGTATTTTCGAATTGTTATTCCATACAATTCACATCATCACCTGTTTACCGATTTACATATGTATAAGAAAGTTTGTTTTGCTGTGTTCCAGAGAATCGAAAATGCTGAATAAATTATAATGTTCATTAAAATCTCTACATATTCTACGAAAAGGATCATTTTGAGGATAGTTTGTTTTGCAAATGCTAAGTAGAGTGAGTGAATATTCAATTGAATTCGGGTGTGATTTTTGTCGGCTTCCGGTGTATGTGATTTTTAGACAGCAGTTCTGCATACTAAAATCTTTTCTTGAGGAGATGTGCGAAGGTTAATGACACGATTGAGCTATTCCGAATCGTTAACATGGAATTGTTGTGGAAAAAAAACAGAAAATAATTTTTAAATTTTGTTAAATCAAAATTTAGTTGAATTGGCTCTAAAAAACATTTTACTGTGCAATATTCTCGTTTCGCAATATTTTATTTTAATTTCACTCAAACGCGGAGTGTAAATACGGTATGCAGCTACTAGCGCCACCATTTTACTATTAATTATTTAGGTTTGTGTACGAACTTAGCACAAACTTGTCCAAAACACAGCAGCAGGACCATGAGTGTCCAACATTCGCACAAGTCGCTGGGCCCTGACTTCGCCAAATATATCAACAGTGACAGCAAAGATGGTAGTTGCAACGCATCAACAGCAGAAAAATCGAAAACAACAACAAAATCAACGACAACAACAATTGCCAGAGAAGCAACATCAGCAACTACAACAACAGCCGCAGGTTCAAGCACAAACAACATCAACAACAACATGGTCAGAAGCAATAACATTAAATGAACAACAACATCTGAGCGATTTAAACAAGACCTATCAAAAACTGAAAACAATAGAGAGAAAACGAAGCTCCTCACTAAGTGAACTTTTACCAAGCCAGCAAATCATTGAAAAGGCAAGTAACATAGTTTCATTAAATAGTAGCACTATGTCTACAGCAAAATGTAGCCTTAACGAGGGTTGGGTTGAGGTATAGCACCCAAAAAGAAGGCGTGACAGTCCCGGTAATGCGCAAAAAAATACGAAGCAAACAAAGCTAAGCTCTTACTGGCTTAGTAACCTTCAGGGTGCACCTAATAGATACGAAATTCTTGAAGTAGAAGAAGAACAGAACCAAAGTAGCTTTGCACCTAAGGAAAATATATACAAACCACCTCCGATATTTGTTGACAAGGTCGCTAATATCCAGCCTCTTTATAAGCTACTACATGACCATGTAGATGTGCAGTACGATATAAAAGTAATAAGTGGTGATCGGGTGAAAATACAAACAAACACGTCTGAAGCATATACCGCCGCTATAGTCAAAGAATTGGAACTAAAAGATACCGAATTCTATACTTATAAGCGAAAACAACAAAGGTCCTTCAAAGTTGTACTAAAAAATATACATCCATCCACTGCGGTGGATGATATTAAAAATGAACTTTTATATCTCGGCCATCTAGTCTCCAATATTTGGAATATAAAACAAAGAACTTCTAAACGGCCACTTCCTATATTTTTAGTGGAGCTAGAACCCAAAAGTAACAACAAACAAATATACGAAGTTAAAAACTTATTACATAGCAGAATCGAATTTGAACCACCACGTCCCAAGTGCGATTTACCGCAATGCGCAAACTGCCAGCAATATGGACACACAAGGGCTCTAAATGTGCTCTCTATGATGGAAATCATCCTGCAAATTATAAAGGATGTGCTGTATATAAAAACTTACGACAATTAAAATAACCTCCATTAAGAAAACAAATAATAACAGCCCCACAGAATGAAACGACAAATATATTATTTGTCAGCATCGACAAATATATTATTATTACAGCATCCAGAGGTAAAAAAAAAAGTATCGTATGCGCACGCCGCCAAAGACACCCCAAATCAAAATTAAACTGCAACAAATATTGTTCAACTTCCAAGCAATTCACCAAATATTGTAATAGAAGATTGGATAGGGCTAATTACAATATCTGCCCCAAAACATAATATAAAAAAGAAGAGCATGAAATATTCCTTAAGACACTTGGCAACAGATTTATGAGTGGTGAAGATTACAATGCAAAGCACACTGCTTGGGGCTCGACTAATAACTACAAAAGGGCGACAGCTCCTGTCTGCTATTCAAAGTTTAAATCTAAGCACCATCTCAACGTATTGGCCTACGGATCCTAAAAGAATCCCTGATGTTATTGACTTTTGTGTAACTAGAGGTATTGCTCTTACAAGTTTTAAATGCCACTCAAATTTTGATTTATCATCAGACCATTCCCCTGTGATAATTATTCTTAGCAAAACGCCAAAGTAGTTTACTTCCTTGTATTCTCCATAATTATAAAACCAAGTGGCCTTTCTTTAGAGAGTTAGTTGCCACAACGATTAATCTCAAACTGCTACTAAAAACACCCAACGACATTACAGAAGCAGTAGAACACTTTAATGACTGTATTCAACAATCCGCTTGGGCTTCTACTCCAGTACTTACAAGTTCCTACATAAGTAAACAAGTATTCCATTTCAATCATGGATAAGATAAAAGAAAAAAGGTTAGCAAGGAAAATTCGGCAAAAAACACGGTTCCCAGGCGATAAAAAGCACTTCAATGCTAAAACCAAAGAGTTAAAACTACTGTTAGCTGAGGACAAAAACATTATATTCAAAAATTATATTGAAAAACTCGAACTTTTTCAACTCTTTGGAAGGCAGCAAAATTGAAAAGGCAGTAATCTGGTGCCAGATGTTCAGGGTATAATGGGATTATGGAGGGAACACTTTTCGTAGCTGCTTAATGGCGATGACGGCAATAATCCTGCCACTGCGGAATCTACTCCGAAAACCCCAATCAGTGATGGCGTTGAAGTACCGCCGCCCGACTATGAGGAGGTCTTAACAGCCATTGCTCGGCTGAAAAACAGTAAGGCTGCAGGTGCAGATGGCCTGCCTGCTGAGTTATTTAAGACCGGAGGCGAAGAGCTAAAAAACGCATGCATGAGTTTCTATGCAGAACATGGTCGGATGAAAGCATGCCAAGTGATTGGAGCCTCAGCGTACTCTGCCCCATCCGCGCCATTTGATACCAAAAGAGGTTTCAAACAAGGTGACTCCCTATCGTGCGACTTCTTTAACCTTATGCTGGAGAAAATAATTCGAGCTGCGAACATCGACATCTCTGGCACTGTCTTCTATAAGAGTGTCATGCTGCTAGCATACGCTGATGATATTGACATCATTGATTGGCAAAACCGCTCGAGCAGTCAGTGCAGCATTCTCCAACCTGGAAAGGGAGTTTCGTCGAGTGGGTCTAGTGGTGAACGAGGACAAAACGAAATACCTTGTGTCAACAAACAAAAAGTCACGGCGTCTTGGGCAAAATGTTACTGTTGAATATTATACTTTTGAAGTCGTCAAGGATTTTGTTTAGCTTGGATCCAGCATAAACACCAACAATAATGTCAGCCTTGAGAGCAAGCGGAGACTAATTCTTGCCAACAGGTGTTACTAAGGGCTCAATAGGCAATTGAGAAGTAGAGCCCTCTCTCGACCGACGGAAATAACACTCTATAAGTCCCTCATCCTTCCCGACCTAATGAATTGCGCAGAGACGTGGACATTGACCATCAATGATGAGAGGCTGTTAGGAGCGTTGGAGAGGAAGATACTCCGTAAGATCTACGGTACAGTATGTGTGGACGACGTGTATTGAATAAGATGGAACGATGAGCTGTAAGAGCTGTACAAAGACACTGACATAGTCAAGAGTATAAAAATCCAACGGCTTCGCTGGTTGGGTCATGTTGAGCGAATGGAAGAAAGCGCTCCGGCTAGAAATGTGTTTTATTCGAACCACGGTGGAGGAACACGCAGAAGGGGACGTCCTAATCTCCGTTGGAAAGACCAGGAGCAGGGCAACCTGTCTGCACTTGGCCGTATCAACTGGCGCCAGCGCGCGCATAGTAGAGGCGACTGGCGAAGCTTCATAGAGCCGAAGCGAAGACCGATCGTCGGTTGTAGTGCCAGCTAAGTAAGTAAGATAGTGGCTGCCTTGAGGAACCCCGGAAGTAACAGCAATGCTGGTACGACATGGCATTTCGGAAGATCACCATTTATTTTCTGCTTCTGTCAAATCTAGCTTTTTAATCGGAAGACCATGATTGACTTCATCAAATAATTTGCTAACGTTAATACATTCATTACACATGATGTAAATTCTAAAAGGTTCGTCGTGGTAAATCTTAAATTTTATTAACAGTGTTATTAATCTGATAAAAACTTAGTTCAGTAAGTGACGCTCCAAGTTAGGTATCACTGTTACATTGCAACACCTCTAAGCTTCAACTCTACATAATGTTGGTCTTGAAGCCATGGGAAAACAAAGGCTCAGTTTTAGAAAAAGTACTATGGGAATTGTATTCTAGATTCTGTGAAACCTCAAGGGACGCAAAGTGGACTTAACTAACAACCAACCTCCACCTCGGCTCGTACCACCATTGAGAGTTTTAGATATGTGGGAGATAATAATTTTTTCTATGGTTTTTCTTAACACGAACTCCACGATATAACATATGTAAATCTAACCTTACTCTTGACTTTAACTAGGCGCTGGACAAAATTAAAAGGGAGCTTGGCTTTGTTTCTATGAAAATATTTATCATTACTAAAACTAAAACGTAAAAATAGTCCAGTCGATATCTTTAAACTGTCTTAATAATTTTTGAGTAAGCAGCGAAATTTTCTTCGGAGCTTACTCTTCTTTAAGTTTTGTAACTAAAAAAATAATTTAAAGTTGGTATAAGCTCCAATAAGCATAAATGACCAAAGGATGACGCGTGTCATAAAGTTTCAAAGACTAAAATGTTCTTTCTCTTTAAACTTATAAAAAAATTTCTACTTTTCAGGAAATATAAGTCAACACTTTGGAAGACACTAAAAAAATATAAAACCAATGCCACTTAAATTTTGAGCCAGTTAACTTTAAAGGATTTGAAATTCAGATTCACAGCCATACTGAATTTGAATAGG